>JAAGEH010000039.1:7624502-7721130 GCA_011751065.1 Lasiurus cinereus | reverse complement strand
CCCCCCCCCCCCACGTGTGTGTGCTGCCACTGTGGCAGCAGGAGGAGGTGTGCTCAGTGGGTAGAGCGTCGGCCTGCGGACTGAAAAGTCACTCACGGCGGAGCCCGCGGAGGACTTGCTGCTCCAGACCCACCCGTGACTGATAATTCTCAGGGGGAAAGGGGTGTGGGATATACAGGGAGAGACTGGACAAAGATCATACACCTATGGATGAGGTCAACGGGAGGGAGGGGAGGGTGGGAACTGGGTGGAGGGGTGCTATGGAGGGGAAAAAAGAAAAACAAATGTAATAATCTGAATAATAAAGATTTAATTAAAAAAAAAAGAACAAAACCTACAGTGAACATCATAAAAAAAAAAAAAGAAAAAGAAACAGAGGGAGTGGACCCAAATAGAAACAGAGGGAGTGGTGTCTCTCTCTCTCTCTCTCTCTCTCTCTCTCTCTCTCTTGTCCTGTTCACTCATGAGTTCTCTCTACATAGCCATTTTGCCTTAGGAGCTGCCTGGCCAACAGCTGCATGCTGAATTGGACCAAGCTTAATATGGCACAGGATGTCTGGACAGTGGCCCTATTTCTGCCCTGATTTTCCAGACCTCATTCCCCATTGTGGGTCCTAGAAAATGCTGTTTCTGGTAACACCACAAAGACCCACCTTCCACTGGCAACAACACGATTGCGATACTATGACCAAGGGGTTCAGAACAGGCCTTCCCAATATTGGTACGCTGACATGTGATTATTTTGAGCTGAAGGTAATTGAGACTCTATGGGCTCTAGAAAAACTTTTACTTCTCCCTTAGAGAATTGAAATTTGGGGTCTTGCCCATAATAAGAGTTATCAACCAGAAATAAACAAACCCCTACTTATAAAGCAAATACCTACTTACTAAACATCTCTTCTCATTTTTCTAAGAAGGACCCTCTTCCTTTGTGGAGTCTCAGATACCTTACCTTATACTTAGTTCGGGATGTTATAAATTCCTCATTAAATTTTCTGTCTCTGGACCTCTCATGTACATGTCGTCTCTCATTCTTATATATGTGGGACTTCCATATGTGCATATGTAATTGAATGTGATTATTTTCTCTTGTTAATCTGCCTAGTGTTCATTTAATAATAAGGCGGACTGGAAGAACCTAGAAAGGCAGAGGAAAAAAATGTTCCTTCCTCACAGTGATTTATAAGAAATACTAGTATATATTTGGTCATTAGATGACCAAAATAAATTTCTCATATATTTTTGGTTTTCCTTCCCAATTCATGGCTCACAGCTCCTAAAATCCTTGAATATCCTAAACTTTAAGGGCTATAAAGATGTCTTTTGTTAGATGGCTATTGGAAGCATCTAAGGATGGGGTCTGATTGCCAGGAGAACCAACCACGTGATTGGAGGGCTGGAACTTTCAGACTTAGCCCCTGACCTCCCGGGAAGGAAGAGGGGCTAGACGTTGAATCAATAGTCAATAGCCAATGATTTAATCAATCATACCTACATAATGAAGCTTTCATAAAAACCCAGAAAACCTGGGCTCAAAGGACTTTGGGTTGGTGAGCATGTAGAAGTGCTGGAGCGTGGAGCCTGGAGAGGGCATGGAAGCACCGTACCTCCCCACATCTTGTCCTCTGCATCTCTTCCATCTGGCTGCTCCTGAGTTATATAGCCTTTACAATAAACCAGAGACATTGTAAGTAAAATGCTTTTCAGAGTTCTGTGAGCTGTTCTAGAAAATTGAACCCAAGGAGGAAGTCATGAGAACCTCAGATTTACAGCCAGTTTGTCAGAAGCACAGGTGACACCTGGTTGTGATGAGTCTGTAGTCCTTGGAACGGATGGTAGAACCTCCCATCCACATGGGAACCACGGAGCAATCTGGGCTTAGGACTGGCTTTGACCAGACTGGGGGAGCCTTGTAGGACTGAATCTTTAAAAGTGGGATCTATCTCTGGGTAGATGGTGTCAGAACAGAGTTAAACTCCTGAACATGCTGCTGGTACATAGGAATTGTTTGTTATTGTGTGAAACCCCCTTTCCCGTACATTGGAATGGGTCAAGAGACCCCTATTTAATGATAGACAATCGAGTACCCCATATTGGGAAAGAGCAGGGAAGAAAAGTGAGTTATTCAATAAGGAGTGCTGGGTCACTATTTACCCACAAGGAAAAAAAGAGAGTTTTCTACCCAAAAGTATGCATAAACTCCAAGTCCCAATGAATCAAGCACTTAAATATAAAAGGCAAGATATTAAAACTTATATTTCTGCCCTAACCAGTTTGGTTCAGTGGATAGAGCGTTGGCCTGAGGACTGAAGGATCCTAGACTTGATTTTGGTCAAGGGCCTGTACCTTGGTTGTGGGCACATCCCCACCCAGTAGAGGGTATGCAGGAGGCAACTGATCGATGTTTCTCTCTCATCGATGTTTCTAATTCTCTATTCCTCTTCCTTCCTCTCTGCAAAAAAAAAAAAAAAAATCATAAATATATTAAAAAAAAACACTTATATTTCTAATCAAGGAATCAAACTTTTGAAAATAAAACAGTAAGATTAATCCAGAAAATAATAATAAATATATTTACATGAAAATTAATTAACAACTTCTGTTATGCTGGTTGGGAAAAAAAAAGTGAAAAGAAAACTAGAAAGTGGAAAAAGACATGTAAGAAAATGCAACTGCCACAGGATTAACATTCAGACTGTACCAAGAATGCCTGTCAGTTAACCACAACAACAAAACATCCACTATACAGAAAAATGGGCTAAAGACTAGCACTTCTTAAATGAGGAAATTCAAATGATGAACAAATATATAAAAACTTGATCAACCTCTTTAGTAAGCAGAAAAATAAAAATTAAAATGACAAAGATATACAATTTTATACCTGCCAGTTTTACAAAACCACCGATCTGACCATTCCAAGTGATGAACTACAGAGTAATGGGAACCTCCATGGAGAACAATGTGTTGTTACCTCATTCGTTACCTCATTGAAGTAGATTTTATTATTATTTTTTTTAATATATGAGGAAGGGAGAGGAAGGGAGAGGAAGAGAGAGTTAGAAACATCGATGAAAGAGAGACATCGATCAGCCGCCTCCTGCATGCCCTCCACTGGGGATGTGCCCGCAACCAAGACACATGCCCTTGACCGGAATCAAACCTCGGACCTTTCAGTCCGCAGGTCGACACTCTATCCACTGAGCCAAATGGGTTTCGGCAGGAATGAAGTAGATTTTAACAGAACTATGCTTACTCTGTTTGAGGCACATCAACACTTCCTACTATACTCACTAAATTAATTTTACTAGCATGAATGAGTTGGGACCTCTATTCAAAAAGCCTAAGAAATTGCAGCACCACATTTGCCAGACACACTTAAAAAACAGTCATAGCAGCTTTCTTTCTTTCTTTCTTTTTTTGTAAACAAAACCAAAAAAAGACCAAAGAATATTAAAAAAATTAGAATATTTCACATAATGACTATCACTCAGTAATAAAAATAATGATATAAAGTGTACCCAAAACAACATGAGTAAATCTCAGAAGTACAATGTTGAATGGGGGGGACAAACAAAAAAGTCTGCTGACTAGTAAATTATACCCTTTTCAGGAGAACATGGGAAAGATACACATGCAGTTAAATAAAAAGAAAGCATTATAAACACAAAGTTTCCACCCGTGATTATCTCTGGGACAGGAAGTGGGGCTGACTTTGGGAGGGACACACAAGCAACTTCAACATAACTGATAACGTTTGGTTCTGCATTTGTGTGTAGGCACATGGCTTTCTTATGGGAATACATAATCCCGAAGATTAAGGAGTTTGCTCTTCTCTGGACTCAGGGCTCTCTCGGATCTCATGTTTCTTTGGCTTTGCTTCTGCCTGTGTTCCCTACAGGGCCACGTGGCCCTGAGGACCGCTCATGCAGTGGACTGATAGACTATGGATGGGAACGCAAGCTAAGCTAGCTTGATGCTGGACTGGACACTGCTCCAATATGGAGTGAAAACTCTGGACACTGGCTCTGATTCCAGCTCTGCTGAAGCCACAACTACGCTGCTTCTTCAGGGGGACAAGAGGACATAGGACCTTGGAAACTCAGGGGTTTAATTCCACAGAAATAAAGCTTTCTACAATATCTCATCCTCCCGTGCCAGTCTCAGAAAATTCCTTTTTTGGGAGATCACAAGAAGCTCAATTCCACCAGCAACCAGTAGGGACAGGGAGCTCTCCCTGCTCCCCGCCCCTTAGGAGGGCACGCAGACATGCAAGTGACTGCCATGAACATATAATACACTCCCAGATTCACAGACTCCTATCAGGAGGCACCATGCCCAGCAGAGCCTCCGTGGGAAGCATTCAGGCCAGGCTATCAGGAGGCAGAGGAGTAGGGGAAAGTGGCAATAGCTTTTGTGGTGACTTTCACAGGAAGGATGACCGAGCAAGGGAAGCCAAGTAGAAAAGTTTAGGATTGGACAGTTTGAATGATTATGGAGTGCCCTGGGCCCTAGGGATGGTCCCCAGTTTTCCAGTACCTGGCCTTTAGGTGATTTAGGGCAGGGGATAGTATCCATACTGCAGAGTCCTGATAGGAGGTGGGTACAGGTATGGGCTCGGGATTGACTGGTTTGTACACCAAGTGGACTCGCAAGCAAGGTGTTTGCTCTAAGAATCAGCTGGCTCTCAAGTCTTCATAGGAAATCAAGCTCAGCAGGGATTTGCCCCACGGGCAGCGAAGAGGCATGGGAAAGGCTTTGCAGGATTTGCCAGGCAGAAGCCTGAGAGAAGGTCCCCAGCAACAAAAGGCTATTAAAATAAGAAAATTGGGTTAACAAAAAGAAAATTATCTCTTGGGAATTTAGGGACATGAGAGAAATGAGGAGAAACAGCAGCAAAGTTATTCTAATGTTTGGACAAATCTGTATTTTCAAAGCAACAGTAGCAGAACTGAGTGCTTTAAGGTACAGACAAAGCTTACATTAAGAAGCAAAACACATTATTAACTGGTTTCTTCTGAGACTTCAAGAAGAAAAAAATGCCTTAAAACACAAATTAGATGTTATGAAAAAAACACACAATTAGAACACAGGACAGACTTCTGGAAGTAAATTCTAATAGAAGTGTCAGGGGGCACGGAAAGAAACAGAACAGAAAATTATTTACAGAAAGGAGAGGGAAAGAGAGAGAGAGGGAGAGGGAGAAAGAGCGGGAGAGGGAGAGGGAGAAGTTGGATTAGGGTAAGAAGGCTGATACCTATCCATTATAAGTCCTTCTCTATATCTTGATTTTTTAAAACCACACCCACCTATTCCTTTTTTAAAAGTATTTTTTATTGATTTCAGAGAGGAAGGGAGAGGGAGAGACAGAAACATCAAGGATGAAAGAGAATCACTGAATGGCTGCCTCTTGCACAACCCCCACTGGAGATCAAGCCCACAACCTGGGTATGTGCCCTGACTGGGAATTGAACTGTAACCTGGTTCATAGGTCGATGTTATACCACTGAGCGACCCTGGTCAGGCTACCCACCTATTATTTGAGTTCTTTTGAGAGACAATACCCAAGGTTGCTGGAGATGGAAAGTGTGGTCATCCACAGCTGTTGGAAGCATTAAACAGTACAATCTTTCTTGAAGGCACTCTGGCAATATGTTTTAAAAGCCTAGAAATACAAAATACCTTTCTCAAAGTACCTTAAATGGAGCAACTCACCCTGCAGAAATAATTGAGGCTGAAGACAGAGATTAAACTCTGAGAAAGGTCCATCAAAGCACTGTCTCACAAAGGTCAGCATTTGTACTTGACTTTTTGTGTCCTGCCCTTCACTGTATGAATCTATTGGAGAAAACCCAAATATTTCTCCCAGGATCCAAAGGGGACTGTTTAAATGAATGGACTTACATGTGAGTATTAAAAATGACAATATATTTCAGATGCAGAGGTACTGAAGATATAGTAAGCAAAAAGGGGCAACCAGTGTGCACAGTAAAAAAGTTATAAATGGAAAGAGGCAAAAAATGTGTCTGGTACATGTTGATATGTCCTAGCCACTCCTCTGTCTCATTCTTCTATAACACACTATCCGTGTATTGTAAATATGGGTTATCAGGGACTGGGAGGAAGGGGGAAATGGGAGATATTGTTTCATGGGTACAGAGTTTCAATTTTGTAAGATGAATAAGATGGGTCTATGTTCAGATGGTGGTGATGGTAGCAGAGGAGTGTGAATGTACTTAATGCCCTTGAGTTGCATAGTTACAAATGGTTACGATTGTATATTTATGTTGCATGTATCTCACTACATTATAAAAATAAAGAAAAATTTAAGGCAGTGAAAATATGCTGTATGATACTATAATGATGGATATACATTATGTGTATATATACATTTGCCCATATCCACGACCAGGAGTGGACGCTAAGGTAAATGATGGACTTGGGGTGATCATGCTGTGGGGGTTCATCTGTGGCAAGGACACATGAGCCACTATGGTGAGTGATGCTGGCAATGGGAGGCTGTCATGTGGGGAGACAGAGGGCATATGGGAAATCTCTCCACCTTCCTCTCAATGCTATTGTCAACCTAAATCTGCTCTAAAAAATAAAGTCTTTAAAAGTAAAATAAAATGCATTACAAAATAATGTAAACTGGAATATTTTTATGCCACATGTGATAAATTTATGAACATACCAAGTTATAAATAATATATCTTAATATCACTAAGTTAAACAAATAAATACATTTATAAGAGGAATTTTAAAAGTACTGCATATATTTCATATTCTCTTCAGATGTTCCAAGTCCCAGAACTGATCATTGTCTTGCTGGTTCCAATATATCCAGGCACTACTTTGAAATCTTTAATACAAAGCCTACCAATTATTTGCTGTAATACTACATACATATGGATAGTAATACACATGTTATATATTAACTAGAGGCCCAGTACACAAAATTCATGCACTGGAAAGGGGGTGTCTCTCAGCCCAGCCTGTGCCCTCTACAGTCCGGGATCCCTCTCACAGTCCGGGACCTCTTGCTCCTTTCTGCCCGCATGCTCACTGCCCCTTACCACTTGGCTCGCTGCTGCGGAGGCGGGAGCCTTGCCACCACCACTGTGCTTGCCAACTGTGAGCCCAGCTTCTGGTTGAATAGTGCTCCCCTTGTGGGAGCACACTGACCACCAGGGCAGCTTCTGTGTTGAGCATCTCCCCCTGGTGGTTAATGCATCTCATAGCAACTGGCCATTCTGCAGTTTGGTCAATTTGTATATTAGGGTTTTATTATATAGGATGGTATAATCAAGTTATTAATAGAAATGATTAATAAATGTATTATTTTAAGTCTTTCTTTTTAATTTCTCAAAAGTTCTCATAGATGAACCAGGGCTGAGAAGAATGCAGCTTTCTACATGATTTTAGAAGTGGTTTTGGTATTTATTTGACCTCTGGTGGTTTTGTGGTCTAAACTGTGTTCTCCCCAAATTCATATGTTCAAGTGCTAACCCCAGTGCCCCAGAACATGCCTTTTTAGAGACAGGGTCTTTAGAGAGGTGATAAAGCTAAAAATAAGGTCGATGTAGGCCCAGGCCAGGGGATCGGTGCCCTGATGAGATGAGAGCACAGGCATCCCAGGGGAAGATACAGGCAGACGGAGGGAGAGGGCCCTCCCACAGGCCAAAGACAGGCCTGTGGAGGACTCTTTGATCTCAGACTCTCGCCTCTGAAGTGGGAGAAGAGAAACCTCTGTCCTTAAGCCCACAGTCTGGGTACTTGGTTGCGATGGCCCTAGCCCACAACCCCCTCTTCACTGTGAGTTCTGAGGGCTTTGGGAACTGTGATATAAGAGTGGAGCTGGACGATCTTGGAGCCACAGAACAGAATAAAAAGCACCACCTGCCCTGTCACAATGATCTCCACTCGCGGTTTGGAGCCTCATGTCAGAGACCAGCTGGCTGCTCTGGATCCCTAATGTGTAGGCACCACAAAGGTTTCCTGAGAAAGGGGCTGACCCACAGAAGCACAGGTCCAGGCCTGCCTGCATGTGTTTTTCCTGGTCTTTGTCACTGAAGGTTCCTTGGGGTAAAGTGGGGGAGTGATTCTCCCCAAACTGTAAGGATGGACTCAATGACTTGCCAAGGTCTTTTTTTGGCCCATGGTTTTGGGCACAGTTTTAAAAATAACGCTGTGATCTTGTCCAGCAGGAAGCGGCTTGTAAAGTACAGGTCTCCGAGAAGCAAGTCTGTGGCAAGCAGAATGACAAATCCTGGTGCACAGTCCTGCTGGACTTTGGGCTTCACCTTGGGGAGCCCCCCAGGCCCAGAGGGCAGGACTTGGAAGATAATTCCCTATGGCAAGAGGGCCAGGGCCACAAGCATGGGCTTATTCTTCCTTCTATCCCCCTCCTTCCCACCACCCCCAACTTGGCATTCCTGGCAGGGCAGGGCTCAGAGGGACCAATACATATTATTTTGCCAAAAACACCCGGACTCCCTTCCTGAGAAGGGATGAAACCCTGAGTCAGTGCTGACTCCTATGGTGCCCTCCCCACCCCCAGAGTCCCTTCGGCACCTGCTCAGACCGCTAGCTCCTCCTTGTAACTGTCAACCACCATGTTTCCCAGTAGCTAACAAGGCACACACCAGATAGCTCTCCCACTACCTGTAACCCACACTCTCTCTTACGTGGGACTCAATCTCCAAGCCCCATTGGAACGGCCCTCAGTCTCGAATGGAGCTGCAGACGTGGTCTCAGCTGGTGCTGTGGGTGCAGGGGCAACGATGCTGCTTCTGCTGCTGCTGAGGTCAAGGTTTACGGGGAAACTTGCACAAGCAAAGTAAGCTTGTCTGGGGTGGACACTATCCGAGTCAGCCATGACATGTCCACCTGCAAGTTCCCAGGAGAGGAGAGCCCTAAAGCGTTCATAAAGAAACTATCACCCCTAAAATCATAGCTAGACCTCTGCCTTCCTATTAACAAATCAGTGGAGCAAAGTGATGTCCTTCCTCACTCCTCTTCCCTGAGTTCCCTTTTCCAGGGACTTTCTTCCATCCCCCACTGATTTTGATGGCTATTATTAGGCTTTTCCCTTACAGTTTGTCTATTTTGTTGCAATAGTCATTACTTACTAATAGTCATCACTTAATCATACTCCAGAGATTCCTGGTATAAAAAACACCTCATCTCTGTAGCTAAACTACGTACTCATCCCGAGATGTGCTGTTTGCTCCCGTGTTCTATCCTCCCACCTTTCAGTGTCTGGACATCTCTATCACATTTGCCACTTGACAAAGGATTTCTGGCAGCTACATTATATCAATAATAAACCCTGATGCCTCCATACCCTTAGTAAGTCACATGAATAATAAACAGGTAAGTTACCTGAGCATAAATTCCAAGGCCTTGCAAATAAACACTATCTGGGCTTTATGTGGAAGTTCTCATCATCACTGCCTTGCCACAATAGTCTAGATCTAAATAAGCGAGGCATGTGTCCCACCGGCCAAGAGTTGGACATACTTGGTCTAGATATTGCTCACTGGTCGCCTTCTGGCTCCTGGAGCTGCTGCTGAGCAGTCTGGTACTCATCCATTTCTTCCAGTCCTGCCTGTCTGGATGTATAACATGTTATCCATATGTGTCTTTGCTCTGTGACATGAGAAACTTACTCCTCTTCATCTTCCGAGATAGTAATCATGCTCTCTGCAGTGACTGTTTTTTAGTTCATCTGAAGAAAGTGTTTTATAATATGGACACAATGCTTTCAGTTCCATAAGGTTTTGGGGGTTTTGTACTACACATAGTTTCCTGAGAGGCTACTGCATTTGCTAGTCCTTGTCCATGTCTCCATTCGGGTCTACCACAACAGGAGCTGTGTTCCAGCTTAGGGTTTGCACGTGGACCTTCATGGGACCGGGACCTCCTCAGTGAGCTGTGGTGCCTATCGCAGGCTGCGCCCTCGGCACCCACACAGGATGGGCCACAGGTGCCGCATCAGTGGCCGAGGAGCAGCGGCAGAGGAGACAGCTTCCTGTAGGCTGGTGCGGAAGGAGAAGGTGAGGAACTGCAGGGCACTGGAGGCAAATGCTCATCACACTAATTTGCAAGTCCAGGACTCAGCAACCTTCCAATTCCATCCTTCTAGAATCTCTTATGGCCAAAAGTACCAAACAGGCCCTTAGGGGAAGAGCAGTTGCCCTGAGGCTTGAGGAGGGACCAGCCCACACCCCTGCCTCTCATTTCTTATCCGGTGATGAAAGACAAAATCAAACAAAAACTCAAACACATAAACAAAACACTGAGCCCAGCAGGCCCTCTCCTCTCTGGGTAGCCTAGGGAACTCCTGCTGCCAACACCACCGGGGTGCTGCCCCGCCCGCCGTGGTGCCAGTCTGCACAGGACAGCATTCCAGTCTCATGTGCCCTTCCATGGCTGCACATGAATTTATTCTACCCTGGAGCGGCCGGGATGCTGCCTCATCAGATAAACGTGACAGGGACACTCGGTCCTGGCGCCCAGCCCGCCGAATGAGGAAGAGCAAGCCATAGAATGGCCGCGAGGTCTGGCCAGCAGCCCCGGCAACAAGCCCAGGTGGACGGCAGTGCAGACTGAGGGGCAGACGGGCAAGCAAGCCTTCGGATGGCACCAGCCTCCACCAGAGCCTCTGGAGCTGATGTCCAGTCCACAGAAAGGAGCTGATCCTGAGCTCGCCTAAGCAGCAGATTCCTAAGGAAAAGGAATGTCGTTGTCATTTGAAACCACTGGTTTGGGGTGGCTGGCGCGTTCCTTTTACCAATCCACCATGCTGCTTCAGGAAGAAGCAGGGCCAGGGACTTGGTCCAGCCACGCCCACAATCCACCAGGATTTACACTGAGATGCAAAAGTTAGTGTTGTCTTCTTATTCTCTGAAATGGCTGAGAAGATTCTAGAACCATCTAATTCTCTAGTACTAAAATGACAGTGAGAAGTGAAAAGGAGGAAATTGGCATGATGAAATTATTTTACAAAAATACACTTAGCAAAGAAGACATGCAAATATGACGTCAGTTCTCATTGAGACTCAGATATCTGTGATCTCCCTGTGAATGTCATTGGACAACACAGATTTTTGGGGGAAACGCCTGTATGTGTACTTCACCAGGTGGAGGAACGAGAGAGACAGGGCAGAATAGGCTGAGCAGTGCGGTCTTGCTTCTCTGTGGGCCATGCACGACCGGTCCTTCTCCGGGAAGCTCCTCCCGCCTCTGTTCCCTCAGCTGAGTGAGGACATTGGGCTCAGTGACCTTTGAAAGGATGCTGCCAGCTTGGCCACGCTGCGCAAGTTTAATGAGTATTAAATATGGAGATAACAGGAGCATCCTGTCCACTCAACCCCATCATTTCACAGATGACAAAGCTGATGAGAGCCTAAGAGGTTAGCAGGCGCCTGAGAGATTAGGATGATGCAGGAGTAAAGATCGGAGTTGCCCGAACTGGACCAATCCATTACCATGAAACACCACTTGTGGGTGGCTGTCCGGGTGTTCTCAGGCCACAGCTGCACCCATGCACAGGGAGCCCTGCCCCTGGGATCCTCACTATCAGTCTTACCAGAAGATGTGTAATGATGGCGCAGGGGCTGGCTCCATGACGGAAACTTCTGAGTGGGTGTTGGTGGCCCTAGGACATCACGACACAGCCTGGCTCCCTTCAGCATTCAGGTCTGTTTTGCTCAGTGTGGGCTCCAACTCTTTGGCAAACTTTTCTTCCAAGTTCCAAGATCACTGCCAGCTGCTTGAGGCATAGGAGTCCCAGCGAGAAAGATTTTCCTCCCAACAGACCTGGCAAAAGTTGGAGCACTGAATCTCACTGCCTGGCAGGCAGAGTACCAATCCTCTGAGGACGTCCACATCCTAATCCCCCAAATCTATGGACAGACACGGGACTTCAGAGATGTGATTCAGGACTCTGAGATTCCCCAGAGTATCTGGCAGGTCCAAGGTAATTCAAGGTCCTTAACAGTGGAAGAGGAAGACAAAGATCAGAGGGAGAGGTGATCACAGAAGCAGGGCCAGTGTAAGGCAAGGAGAAAAGGAGGTAATGGGAGAAGAGTGCGAGGAGAGAACCACGCAACTCACTGCTGCTGCCTCTGAAGATAGAGAAAGGGAAGAGTCCTCTCCCCATCCCACCTGCGCCTCCTGGAAGGACATGGGAATCAGTGAAGGTTTCCTTCTGCGCTGGCACCGGAACAGAAAAAGGAAAACAAACAGAGGAAAACACATACCAGGACCTGGGACCAACGGGGGAGCCAGGACAAAACCCAGATGTGTCTCTAGCATGCTGGAGAGAAAATGTGGGCAACAGGTGACATTTCAATGTCACTTTCCTCTGAGGGACACAACTTCCAAAGGAAGAAGAAATGCAAACTGATCAGCAGGGCTCCTGGGCAGGTGATGTTACATAATGATGCTGGATTCTCTGGATATTATTTTAACAAGAGAGGACGTGTACCTTGCAACTGCTAAAGAAAATACATTTGCAGGGCCTTGTTAAGTGATTAGGAATTTGCTTGTTTTCTGGATTCTATTTTATTTTGTCTTCTGAATCTTTTTAAAAAATTCTTTATTGTTGCAATTATTATATATTGGGGCTGGGGGGCAGGATGGGAGAGGACAAATGTAATACTTTCGTTTTCTGTATTCCTGATGCTCTGGCATCAGGGGCCTGTGGACCTGACCCACAGCTTACCTTCTATCACACCTTTGAGATGCAAATCAAGTGCCACTCCACCCCTCTCTTTTTATCACACTCTATATTCAGGGACACTATCCCCTGCCCTAATTACCCCCAGGTATGGACAACTAGGGACAGAACCCAGGGCCCACCAACGTTCTCACACTGTCCATTTGTAAAGTTGTACCTCTACTTCCTTTGCTTCACACGTTCCTCCCTCTTCCAGTGGAATGAAGACTACTGCTGCAGACCCTGCCCTGCCCAATGCTCTCATTGGGGCTTCCCACAACTCTGGCTTCTGGGGGACTCAGGATAAAACACTTCTTCCTTCACGGCAACCACTGAGTCCATGCCTTATTCCACCTCCTCAACACCAGTCCCGGATCCATTTTAGAATAGAAGATGACAGATATGATTCGAGAACAGCGGGACGTCTCGGGAAGGATCAGAGAGAATAACAGAGAAGATTCAGGGACAATCTTTAGGCCAAAATGTGGGCAGGGAAATCATGTGGAACTTAAGTGACAATGAGCAGAGTCTGTGGGTTGGATTGAGCAGACGGGGCTCTGGGCTCACCCCGGGAAGAAGGCACACACTAGGACTTTCAAGCAGCTCCCAGGCAGGCGCCAATTGTGGCACCAGGCATTGGAGTCAAGCTGTGGACAGGTGGCTCCTTCTGCAGCCGTGAGGAAGGCTCTCCAGCTCAGGTCACCTCGGTTGCTCCTTGGATGGTAAGTGTTCCCCAGTTTGCACATCATCCTCCCTCTACGCATGTGTGTCTGCCTGTGTGTTCAAATTTCCCCTTTTGTAAGGACACATACACTGGATTAGCACCCAACCTAGTGGCCTTATTTTTAACTTCATCATTTGCAAAGACTCTAGTTCAATCTCATCCCATTTCCAGGGACTGGGGGTTGGGACTTCAACATTTTGGGCGGCGAGGACATATGAATCCATGAGAACTCCTGTCGTTCGGTGTTCTTTTTCTGTAGTTCATCCCAACCTGGTCCTTTTGCTGCTTCCAAGATGCCATTCTAAAGGCCAGGACAAGCTGAGGGCCTCCAGGGTGGAAAGGCAGCCTGGGGGCACAGTTTGTCTGGCCCGAGGTCAGGGCTGTGCAGGGCTCCGTGCACACCTGTGAGATCCCAGCTGACTTGGGCATGCCTCTGCTGCACTCACCTCCTGGTCTTCCCTCCTGGGCACCAGAAGTGACGGTGATTGGGGGTCTGCACCTGGGGTGTTCTAGGGTCCCATCTGCACTAACCTATGGCAGCATGGGAGAGGAAAGAAAGGAGTGGTGGCTGCTGTCACAAGGTTCCTCTATCGACTGATAGGGTGTTTTCAGAATAGCAGATGTGGTTGAAACTTTCCATTCATACGATTCCTGTGCCCACACACTGTGGGCTAATACATAGCTAAAGGCTTACTCCAGACTTGGCCAGAAATCTGAAATAAGATGCATTCCTATTCCTTTTTTCCAAATGTGAGTAATGCTGGCATCCCAAACACACAGAAGTGGGAACTTAGGGGCCCAGACACAAGCATCGACAGAGGCATCAGGACAAACATGGTGGGTGGCAGCAACCGCTTTGCAATGACCTTGCCCCCAAAGCAGGTTCACCCCAAATCCGGCATTATCTTCAGCAACCACTGATGATATTTACTGAATAATTTACAAGCCCCTCCTGGCATGGGGCAGGATGTAAACAAATAAACAACTTGAAAAACAGATGCAAGTGAACTGTTAGCAAATAGGAATCTTGGAATAGAGAACACAGCCACGAGCGCCATTGGGAAAGTCAGCCAGTACTCTGACAGAGCATCCTCACCAGAACAGCGGCTTGTGTCCTGACTGGGGAGTCAGACCTGTACCTCTCAGCTCATGGGTTGATGCTCAACTACTGAGCCACACCAGTCGGGGGTGTGTGTGTGAGGCAACTTTTAAAAAATACAATCTGGAAGGTGATTTTGCTTTTATTTTGAAATATTTGTTACTGATTTCAGAGATGAAAGGAGAGGGAGAAAGAGACAGAAACATCAATGATGAGAGAGAATCACTGATCAGCTGCCTCCTACATGCCCCACACTGGGGATTGAGCCCACAACCCAGGAATGTGCCCTGACGGGGAATCAAGCTGTGACTTCCTGATTGGTAGATCAATGCTTAACCACTGAACCACCTCAACCAGGATGATTTTGCTCTTGAAAAGTATTTTCTTTCTTTAAAAAAATAAATCTTTATTGTTCAGCTTATTACAGATGTTCCTCTTTTTCCTCCCTATAGCTCCCCTCCATCTGATTCCCCAATCCTCACCCCATGCCCTTACCTCTGCCCCTGTCCTCATCCACAGTTGTAAGATTGTTGTCCAATCTCTTTCCGCAACCCTCACACCTCCTTCCCCCTGAGAACTGTCAGTCCATTCCCTTTCTATGTCCCTGATTCTATTATATTCACGTTTATCCTGTTCAGCAGATTTTTTATTCACTTGATTATTAGATTCATTTGTTGATAGGTATGTATTTGTTATAACTTTGTTGTTCATAATTTTTATCTTTACCTTTTTCTTAAAGAATACCCCTCAGCATTCCATATAATCCTGGTTTAGTGGTGATGAACGCCTTTAGGGTTTTCTTATCTGTGAAGCTCTTTATCTGACCTTCAATTCTGAATGATGGCTTTGCTGGGTAGAGTAATCTTGGTTCTAGATTCTTGCTATTCATCACGTTGAATATTTCCTGCCACTCCCTTCTGGCCTGCATAGTTTCTGTTGAGAAATCAGCTGACAGTCTATGAGTACTCCCTTGTAGGTAAGTAACTGTTTTTCTCTTGCTGCTTTCACGATTCTTTGTCTTTTGCCCTTGGCATTTTAATTATGATGTGTCTTGGTGTGGTGCTCTTTGGATTCCTTTTGTTTGGGGTTCTATGTGCTTCCTGGACTTGCAAGTCTATTTCTTTCACCAGGTAAAGGAAGTTTTCAGTCATTATTTCTTCAAATAAGTTTTCAGTATCTTGCTCTCTCTTCTTCTGGCACCCCCATAATTCTGATGTTGGTACACTTGAAGTTGTCCCAGAGGCTCCTTACACTATCTTCACATTTTGGACTCTTTTTTATTTGTTTCTCTGGTTGGGTTTTTTTGCTTCCTTATATTTCAGATCTTTGGTTTGATTCTTAGAGTCTTCTAGTCTGCTGTTGGATTTCTGTATATTATTCTTTATTTCAGACAGTGTATGCTTGATTTCTGACTGGTCTTTTTCTATTTTTCATTAAGATCCTTGAAGGTTTCACTAAGTTTCTTGTTGGTTTGTAGAAGGTTCTTGAGTAACCTTATAAATGTGGTTTTGAACTCGATGTCCAGTAGTTTTCTTTCATTTGTGACATGTTTCTTTGTCTCCGCATTTTGTTTGCTTCCCTGTGTTGATGGAGTGGCTTTGTGTGCTAGCTGTCCTTTATGGCCCAGTAGCTCTGCCTCCCCAATCACCTGAGGTGGACACTCTTGGTGCACCCCTTTGTAGGATGGGTTCACAGTCTTGTTGTAGTTAAGCTTTGGTTGCTATTGGTATACTGGGAGGAATTGACCTCCAGGCCAAATGACTGTGAGGATTAGCTGTGTCTATTAATGGAAGAACTGCTGTGCTAGAGACACCCTTATGGGGCAGGACTTGCTCACTGAGTCTGCCTCTTGAGTGTGTCACTTATGTATGTGAGGAGTTGAAATCTGGTGCCCTCTCACACTGACCTCTAGGTACACTGGTTCCTCCATCTCCAAGGAGGTACAAGTCAGCTAGTGTCTGAGACGGCCCAGCAGGAGCAATAGGAAGATTTGCAGATTTTCCCTTTTTGCTTGGAGTTTGGAAGTTTTGGAGTTGTCTAACCCAGTTGCAATTTGTTAGGTTAAGCTGCTGGAGGACAGGCCATTCATATACAAAGTCGCTGCAACATCTGGGTGGGTTTATAAATTGGTCAGGGCGGGGTCTCAGGGAATTGCTAGGCTAGGGCATGGCAAACAGCGCTGGCTGTCAGTCTGCCCTCTCTGCTCTCCACATTTCTGAATTCTGATCCCTGTCCCACATCCAGGCCCCAACGCAGTAAACAATGATTCCTGTGTGCACCTCTGCAAGAAGGCCACCCTCTCTTTCCGACCCGATGGCCGAAAGTCCAGTTTCTCCCTGTATGAATCTGGGTCCCCAGAATCTTGCCAGAAACTGGAGTTCAGAGAGTCAGGAACTTGTAACTCCCTTCCAATTGAAAAAAACAGTGCATGCCATCCTGATTCGAGTGCATCTCTATACCTCTGCCTTTCTGAGCCTCTGCACACTCTACCAGGTCTCAATGCACTTCTTTCTTTCTTTCTAGTTGTAGAACTTCCACTCCACCAGCTTTCTCGTAGTTCTGGTGTGGTTGTGAGAGGCAGCACGTACAGCTATGCCATCATCTTGGTTCTCCTTGAAAAGTAGTTTCATTTTACTTGTACTAATACATTATTTTCAGGATATAAATTACTACAGAACGTAAATCTCAAAACCTGGGCAAGGCAGAAAATGCACACAGAATGCAGTTGGGGGCAGCATCCTTATTCATTTAAAACCACCAAACATTTAAGAAGACACTACCATCTACCCTGTGATGGGTTAAAACTTGACATTTGTTTAGCTTCC
The DNA here is from genome assembly GCA_011751065.1 of Lasiurus cinereus. NCBI lineage: Eukaryota > Metazoa > Chordata > Mammalia > Chiroptera > Vespertilionidae > Lasiurus > Lasiurus cinereus. The sequence continues at coordinate 7,703,761 of JAAGEH010000039.1, read as the reverse complement.
AGAGCAACCCCTGAGGTCAGGACTATTAATAACATCCTTTTATTGATGGGGAAATTGAGGCTTATGGTGTTTACGTAACTCACCCAAGGTCATAAAGCTCCGAGAAGCAGATTATGAATCCAATCTGAGCTCAGAGCCACTTCCAGAACCTCTGTGTCATCACAGCTTTCTAAAAAGTTCAGAAATGCTGGCCACCCCCAAGTGCCTTCCAAAGAGAACCTCCAACTGTGAAAGGCAGTGAGGGTGAGGATGTGAAAACACACTTGCCCTCTCTCACAACTGCCTAGGGCTGGCTTTTACATGTTTCTATATATAGTCTTACTGCTTTTAAAAAGCGGCAGAAAACCATGGCTCTCAGGCTACCTACAGGGAAGCAGAAGGAAGAACATTTATCTTCAAGCCCAACAGACTTGTGTTTTCATCTGTCCAAAAATCTCTGGAAGCAGCCACCCCACAGACAATATGACATCTCCCGTCCTGGCAGCCAGAACTGTTTGGGGCGGGTGAGGGAGGGGATGAAGACACATGCTTCATTAGATTCTCTTGGGATTTTAAAATAGGGCTGGACTGTGAAGGCTTCAAGGGACCATCTGTAGAGAAACTTGCAAGAAAGGAAGCGGGGAGGGCAGGGCCTATGGGGATGGAGGTTAATTCCTGGCAGCTCATCTCTCACTGCCCTGAGGTCTGGCTATGCAGGGGGCACTGAGTGGCCACTGCCCTGGGCTTACAACGAACCCCTTTTCCTAATGCAGCTTGAGAGCTTTGGTCTTGTTTTGTTTTGCATTTTGCAGTCCGGGGCTTATTCCGGCGCTCTGACCCAAGAAGGGCTTTTTCCCCTCACACCCCACCCTGGCATGGCAAGCAGTGCAGCCACATTCTTCCTGCTGTTTACGCTTCCCTGTTGTAACAGCAGCTTTTATTTAGTGCCAGGGCTGCACTGGACACTTCAGCACAAGTGTCTCTCAGGTGTTCATTATCAATGGACCACTTAGCTGGGTTTTGCAGACAAAGAGACCTCCCAACTACAGAAAAACTTTAGCAAGCAGTCCAAGCATGTGTGGGATTCAGAGCATATAAAGCTGGTTGTTCAATGAATGGTGGTAGGACAATCAGATACCCATTTGGAAGCATTCCACCACACAGACCACAAAGGAAAGATCCATGGATTAAATAATTAGTTGTAAAAAAATAAAATGAAGAAATAATGGGGAGTGGCGGGGAGACGGGAAGACACTGTATAATCCTAAAGTGAGAAAGGCCCTCCCAGGCAGGACTCTAAACTCAAAAATGATCATGTAAAAAGATTCTGTGAGACAAATTTCTTAAACTGATACTGAAAAAACATGACAACAAATGCAAATGACAGACGTGAAGAAAATATTTGCAATACACGTTAAAGAGAACTGATTTCACTTTGCAAAAGTTCCAGAGCACTGACTCAGTCAGTGCAGAGTGAAATGCAAGACCTTTCTCCCATCTGCCCTCAGCTCAAATCTCTGCCCCAAGGAACCCTGGGACACCTACTTCCTGACGTCACACATATGTGTACACTCAGAGACACACTTCCCCTGTCCCAGAGACCTTTCTACACATTTACATGCAGGTCAACCTCGGATCTTCATCGGCCGTTAGAGACTTGGATTCCATCATTATTTAATCCTTCTCAAACGGAAAGACATTTAAGTTTTTGCCAGGGTTTCATGATAAAAAATGTGTACCCAGCAACATCTTGTACATTTATCTTTGTGTATACCTGTCATAATACTGTTGAGTGGAAGAAAGGTTACAAATTTATATTTCATATTATACTACCTTGGTTTTTAAAACAGCTACACACAAGTCCTTGTGGCTTAGTGGGCTGGGCGTGGTTTCATGAAACAAAAGGTCACTGGTTGATTCATTCAGGACTCATGCTCCAGTTGTAGACTGGATTGCCGATAGGGGGTGTGTGGGAGGCAGCCAATTCATGTTTCTTTCTCTCCCTCTCTTTTCTTTTCTCTCTCTCCCTCTCTTTCACTCTCTTCCCTCTCCTTCTCTCAAATCAATAACAATTTATATATATAAAAGGCTAATATGCAAAGTGTCCCCATGAGAGTTCGACCGGGAGATTGTAAGTTCTATTGCTCGCTATGATGTGTGCTGACCACCATGGAGTGAGGTGGAACAAAGGAAGGCCCCAGCCAGGAGCCGGAAGCCAGAAGGCCCTGATCAGCCCTGATCACCGGCCAGCCTAGGGACCCTACCCGTGCATGAATTTCATGCACTGGGCCGCTAGTAAAATATAAAAACAAAACAGAAAACTCCAGCTACACACATATGTGCAGAGAAAACAAATTAGAACAAACATATCAAAATTATTATGAGTGGATATAATTTGTTAATTGGACTAACAAATTTCCTTTAGAATTTTCTGGGGTTTATAATTTTTCTCCAGGGACACTGGACTTTAATCATTGAAAGCATAAAGCTTGTTTTTGTTTGTTTTTTTTAGTATATTTTTATTGATTTCAGAGAGGAAGGAAGAGAGAGAGAGAAAGACAGAAATATCAATGATGAGAGAATCACTGATCAGCTGTTTCCTACACGCCCCACACTGAGTCCATAACCCAGGTATGCGCCCTTAACCATAATCAAACCTGGGGCCCTTCAATCCTCAGGCCAACGCTTTAGCCACTGAGCCAAACCAGCTAGGGCAACGTACGTTTCGGCATGAATAACAAATTCTGAGTGGTGGTAGAAGTCCTCACTCTCGGTTTATAAGCATGATTTCTATAATTCAGACTCCTTTTCCCACCTCACTGCTGGGTTCTCAGCCATATTCAGAGGGTGAGGTTATGGCACAAACAGCCTCTGGGTGGGATCAGGGTCCTGTGTACATGTACACATGTCATAGAAGGTGAACACTGAGAAGCTGGGGGTGTCTCTCAGGAAGTGAGCAGGACAAAGGCCCGCTCCATCATGGGGAATCAGGAGGCATGGTTTGTGAGCAAAGTCAGGGGTCAAAGCTGTGCGTCCAGAAGAGACCGGATTGAAGGGCCAGGGTTTAGCCTGCAGTTGACCGAAGGGAACTAAAGCTGTGGACAACAATGCTGTGGATAAGTGGAGACTATTGTGTCTTACCTCCTATGCACGAGAAAGCAAACGGTCCCTCCCAGGTCAGTGGCTGGAGAAGGCGACTGCAATTTCTAAACAATGACACACACCCTGTGCTTTGCTTACAGTCAGATCCCAACAGCACGTGACTCCCACTGTGAAAGTGGTGAAGACCAGAACGATTAGGCAGGCCATTTGTCACTGACAACACAACAGGTCCAAGCTCCTTACCCACCAACTCTGGGCTGCACCCTGGGCAACTCACTCCACCTCCCTCTCCCCATGGCCTCACCTGCGAAGTGGAGCTAGAACATGCTCACTCAACATTTCTTTGACTCTAAAATCTGATCCTTTATACTTAAACTAGAGGCCCAGTGCATGAATTTGTACCCCAGTGGGGTCCCTCTCGGATTGTGAGAGGGTGCAGGCCAGGCCGAGGGACCCCACTGGTGCACCCCTAGAATTAAGAAGGGATGTGGGAGGGGTCCAGGGTGTGTCCAGCCCAACTCACTCAGTCCCGACGAGCTGGAGCCAAGCAGCAAGTTAACCTACTGTTTGGAGCATCTACCCCCTGGTGGTCAGTGCACGTCATCATGAATGGTTGAGCAGCCTTAGCATATCATTAGCATATTATACTTTGGTTGAACAGACAACCGGACTGGACACTTAGCATATTAGGCTTTTATTATATAGAATTTAATTTGTCCCTTGACAAGTCATTTCATGCCAGTGATACTCAACTTCCCAGTGCTAACCAACTTCTACTGTAGCAGGCAGGCATGAACTTGGTGCCCTGAACTGAAGTGTAAGGAGAGTTTGAATGCTTTTTCATGGCCTTTTTTGGGGTCTGGAGTAAAATGAACATTTCAGTGACAGAGAAACTGAGTCCTCACACAATCACTTCGAACAGGAATCTGGCCATCATGCAGCACCAGGAGCTTCTGGGAGAGGGAGCGCCGCTATGACGAGAAAATGCTCCACATTTGTGGTAAGTACCATCCTATTTGGGGACCTGACAGGAATTGACATTTTAGAAAGCCAACAATTCATGATTACTGTTAAACTTGATCATCAGAACTTATAAGGACCCAGGTCTGGCAGCTCTTACTGATTAGCAAAAGCAGGATTACTTGGGGTCAGACTCATCTAAGGTGAAAATACAAGAGGCATACAATAAAAAAGAGACAAAAATCAAAGGAAAGACTGGGTTACTGGACTAACGTCAGAAAGCAGAGAGCTCAGGTTCCAGGCAGCAGCAACAGTTCAAGCCAGCCACAGAAAACCGGGTTCAGTTTCACAAGCTGCGCCCCCTCACAGATGCGGATGAAGAGTGCCATGCGGGCACCAAGCACAGACTCGCGGGAGGCACAGGCTCAGGCTGGGAGGCGGGTGAACAGAGCAGAGAGGAAGGCACTGGGCAGCCCAGATGCTGCGTGAAGAGCTCTGTGGACCCAAATGTGTCAGAAAAGACTGAGAAGGGCGTTCCACAGAGCACAACACTTCTGAGGAAACACAGCCCCGGGAAAAGATCTTTGACACATGGACTGTGAAGGGCTCCTTCTCGTACCACAGCCAGGACCCTGCTCCCACCCAGAGGTTGAATGTTCTCTTATGAGTGAGAATCCAAATGCCAGAACCTAGTCAACATTTATTTTTATAAACATGCATTCTTGTTCCTTCTAAGACCATGTGATGCTGCCCAATAATAAATGGTCTCAGCCCTTTAAGGATCTTAAAAGCGGGTAGAGACAGTGAAGCAGATCGGGGTTACCGCAGGCATGTCAGTGCCTTGGTGGAGGTTGAATAATGTCACAGAGAACTTGGTGGTCAATTTCCAGGAGCATCTTTTGCCTTAAAAAAAAAAAAAAGGCAGGCTCTGGTATGATGACAGGAAAAAATGTCTTAGCAGGAATACTTGATGGATATTCTTGTTTCATCCCCAAGGAACAAATTTAATAGAAAGTGAGAAATGTATGGGGATGCTGACTGTGTGCATGCCTGAGGTGTTTCCACGCAGGAATAACAAGATTCAAAGCCTGGAAACCTACCCCTCACAAGGCAGTGAAGGAAGTCTCCGGAGGGACGGCTGCTTGAAAAATAGCACTTCTACCCTTTATTTAAAAGTTATTATTCATGTCATATTTAACAGGAAGTCAGCTAGGCTCTATGCTTCATAAAAATGAACACAGATACCGTTTTCACGGTTTCCATTCTTGTGAAGTCACAGACGATAAGAAACAGGCTGATCACATTCTAAGTGACATCTGTCTGGTTGTCTGATTACCCAATGGTAGTGACAGCTATACCACAAACATTTCTGCTCCGTATCTTCCTGAAAACGCTGCCAACACAGCACAGCACACAGACAGGGAAGACAGTGAAAATGTGGTCGCAGTGGGGCAAGACTATATACAATATTGTAACCAGAGCACTAACCCTAATAGAACCCCTAACAAAGCACTCACATTTTAAACCCTAAAAAATAAATATTACACTAGCACTGCTGCAAAGCCATATTAAATCCAGATTAATGTCTTTAAAAGATCATTAAATTAGGTCTTTACACTAAAAAAAATTAAAAAGATGACATAGCCTGAAGGAAGGGGTTGGGGAGGATTCAGGCTGCTAAGGTATGGAGATGAGAGCAATATGCACCAAGTCTTGGAGGACATCCTGCGGGCTTCTTCCAGCCAAGCACTGCCAGGAAAAAGCACGTGGCCAGGCTCAAAAGCAAGAATGGACGCCATGTACGGTGGCCTATTCCTCCACACCTAGGTGTGTTCAACCTTGCTATTCCTTTCATGCTCAGCTCCAGCTACTTAGTAAAAGGAACGTTAACAAGCTGGGGAAAATGCCTTTGAAACCGTGCAATTTCCACTTTCTACTGACATCATTCCTCTTTGTGTCAATCACGTGTGACCTAATTAGCATTTACAGTGTGTTCAAACATACTTTGTGGCAAATCAGTCTGTACTGTTATCCCTAATTATTACTTTAAAGAACTTGATGTTCCAAGTTAGGTAAATCCAAGTGTGCTACATTTTATGGGAGCTAAAGACAGGTCCAGAGAGGCCCTTCAGGACTGGGGAGAGGGGAAGGGAGGGGAAGCAGGAAGCACAGCTGCCCCGCCCACACACCAGTGGTTCTCCCAGCACCACACCAGGTCACTAAGTGGGTTAACCTTAAATCACCTAAAGTTCCCTGAACCAGACGATCTCTGAGCTATTTAGTAGCATGAGTCAACATTAAGATTGGAGTGCATGCAAAATGGATTTCCACTGCCTGGCTAAAGGGACCCAGGAAACAGGCGATAAGAAAAAGCTTTTGCACAGCAAAAGAAACCATCAACAAAACAACAAGAAAGACCACTGTATGGGAGAACATATTTGCAAATGTTATCACTGATAAAGGTTTAATTTCCAACATCTACAGCCAACTTATACAACTTAATAAAAGGAAGATAAATGATCCAATAAAAAAATGGGCAACGGACCTAAATAGAACCTTTTTGAAAGAAGACAGAAGGAAGGCCAAGAGACACATGAAACCATGTTCAAAGTCACTAATTATCCGAGAGATGCAAATCAAAATAACAAGGCGATACTATCTTATACCTGTCAGAATAGCAATCATCAACAAATCAACAAACGACAAGTGTTGGCAAGGATGTGGAGAAAAAGGAACCCTTGTACACTGTTGGTGGGAATGCAGACTGGTGCAGCCACTGTGGAGAACAGTATGGAGTTTCCTCAAAAAACTAAAAATGGATCTCCCATTTGACCCTGTAATCCCACTCTTAGGAATTTATCCTAAGAAATTACAAACACCAATCAGAAAGGATTTATGCACCCCTATTTTCATAGCAGCACAATTTACAATAGCTACAATTTGGAAACAGCCTAGGTGCCTGTCAGCAGATGAGTGGATCAGAAAACTGTGGTACATCTACACAATGGAATTCTATGCTGCCATTAAAAAGAAGGAATTCTTACCATTTGCAGCAACCTGGATGGAACTGGAGAGCCTTATGCTTAGTGAAATAAGCCAGTCAATGAAGGAGAAGCACCACATGATCTCACTCATTTGTGGATAATAAAGAACATTGTAAACCGATGAACAAAAGGATAGATACAGAGGCAGTAAAGCATCAAACAGACTGTCAAATTGTAGCAGGAAGATTAATGAGAGGTGGGGTAGATGAGAGATCAATCAAAGGACTTACATGCATGCAGATAAGCATAACCAATGAACATAGACACTGGGGGGCTGGGGTATGCCTGGGAGGGAGGGGTGCAATGGGGAGATATGTATACATGTAACACAATATTAAAAAAAAAGAAAGCCCTCCAGCTGAAGACATTTTAAGTAGCCTATGATCTCGCCTTTGCACTGATTCTGTCTCTTTTACTCATGTTTTTACCATCAAAAGATGTCATGGCATTTGATGATGTCTCAGGTTGTCAAGGTAACCAAAATCACTACAAAATTAATTTTTTTCACTATTTCTTTGACAGATGTTTTTCCCCTCTCAAATTGCCTTCTTTTCAACACAAAATATTCTATGGGGGATTGGTTAAATGCACTGTAACATGCCTGTGTAATGAAATACTACAGTCATAAAAGAGCATTATATATCTGCATGGGCTGATACATGTAAGATGTGCAGAGCATAAATGTGAATAGTATGTGCCCATGTTTATCCAACACACACATGCACACACACACACGCACATATGCATGCACAACAAACTAAGTATGGTATTGGTGAGGATGGTTGCCTTGGGAAAGGAGACTGAGATCTACAGAGTTGAGAAAAGTTTACATTTTTAATTTGCACTGTTAAAACAAGTTATCATATTTATGTGTTTGTTTCTCAGCTGAAAAATAGTTTAAGAAGTAGTGAAGATTTTAATTTCTGCTACATGGGGCTAAGTCCACATTCTTAGTTAAGTCTCTGAGTCCTTTAAGTCACCCATTCACTTGCTGACTGAACATTTTCCCTAGAAATAGCCCTTCTCTCTCCACCCTGACTCAGAAAATAGGATGAAAAACTGAATTTAGAAACAAGGTCAAAAGTTTTCACTAATATGTTTTTAAGAATGCTTTTCAAAATGTATTTCTTAATCTAGGAACCCTGTCTTCTATTATGGTGTTTCCTCCCACTCCCTGTACCTTAGCTCTTGCACAGTATGGGGTGAAAACGCCATCCTTATACCAAGTTAGAGCTCCCCTAACATTTGCTACACTGAGAGGAGCTCCCACAGAAGCATTAGCTACACTGTGTGTGGGTCAAGGAGGAGGGACTCTACTAGGTGGCAACAGCAGCTGTTAGTACAGATTCAATAGAAATAAAAATGTCACCAATGAGAGCTACTTAACCAATTCCAACCTTCCTAGGGCTGGATAAATATTGAGAGCCTACTTAAGAGATAAAATCATGAACAAGACAAACAAGGTCCTTCTTCCCTCCCACAGGTGTAATGTCCCAGCAAGGGGAGACAGATGATAATAAAGCAAACAAATACACAGGAATGTCAACAAGTTACAATGCTCTGAAGAAGAAAACACTGGGTCCTAGGGTAAAACTCAGGGAAGAGGGTGGCAGGGAGAGTATGTCTAGCTAGCAATCTTCTATAGACCCTATAGGATTCATCACTGACAGAAAGTAGCTCTCTATTTTGAGGACAGAGTAAATTAAGACTAGATGGAGAACTGCATGTGAACCAGCTGCCAGCAAAGGTGCCCATCAACTTTTGTGTGTGTTTTTCATTCTTGGCAAATTTTATGAAAAAGTACGTTTTTGTCTACTTCCACAAATGGTGCAGTATCTAGACTACCCTTCCCACAGATAACTATAAATTCCGAACAAAGCAAAAAACAAATGGCTACCTGCAGTCACTGGAGAAGGAGAAAAAGAAGATGGAATGTGGAAAGTTCAACACTTAAGGAAATGAAACAGCGTGAGTTTCTTATTCCACACCTTTTTGCCTAAGAGGGGCTGAAGTCCACACCATAAAGGGGCCGCTAAAGTAGATAGAAATTGTTAGTGTTACTGTCTTGAGGAACAAGTGAGCAGAGGTCAAGGCTACCCAAGTAACTGAAAAGGTGAGGGAGCAATGAGAGTCACAGAAGAGTGGCCTCAAATCTGTATATAAACTCTGTCCAAATTTCTGTCCAACTCCTGAACTATACATGCACGGGCAGACTCTAAAGAGTCTGAGACAAAATAAAATGAATAGAAGTTTCAGCTGACAAAAGACAGGTTTGAGTTTGAATTCAGTCAAGATTGCCTACAAAAACAAAAAGTAATCTACTTTATGGAAAAATAAAACAGCACACAGTTTCCTTAATGTGCCATTCATGATATCAAGAATATAAATCAAAATTACTGGGCATAGAAACAGAAAATCATGATTTGACTCAAGAGAAAAGTTAAAACAACTGAGGTCAATCAAGAGATCAATGATAAGACTACATCAAAATACAAAGTCTCTGCACAGCAACAGAAACCATCAACACAATGAAAAGGGGGCCCACTGTATGGAAGACTATATCTGCCAATGATACATTTGATAAAGGGTTAATATCCAAAATATACAAGAAACTCATACAACTTAACAAAAGGAAGAAAAACAATTAAATTAAAAAATTGGCAAAGAACCTAAATACGTAAATACTTCTCCAAAATGGACATATAGATGGCCAAGAGACATGAAAAAATGCTCCAAATCACTAATCATCAGTGATATGCAAATTAAAATGACAATGAGGTATCACCTCCCACCTGTCAGAATGGCTACCATCAACAAAATTAACAAATGACAGGTGCTGGGAGTATGTGAAGAAAAGGAACCCTATTACACTGCTGGTGGGAATGCAGACTGGTGCAGCAATTATGGAACACAGTATGGAGTTTCCTCAAAAAATTAAATGTGAAATTCCTAAGAAATCCACCAATCAGAAAAAATATAAGCACCCTTATGTTTATAGCAGTGCAATTTATAATAGCTAAGATCTGGAAACAGCCCAAGTGCCCATCAGTAGATGAGTGGATCAAAAAGCTGTGGTACATTTATATCATGGGATACTATATAGCAGTAAAAAGAAGGATCTCTGACCCTTTGAGACAGCATAGAGGGACCTGGAGAGTCTTATGCTAAACAAAACTGGCCAATCAGAGAAAGGCAAATATCACATGATCTCACTCATATGTGGAATCTAAAGAACAAAGTAAATAGATGAACAAAATAGATCCAGGGACATAAAAGCATGGAACAAACTGTGGAATCTCAGAGGAAAGGTGGATGGGAAGGTATAAACCAAAAAATTAATATGTATACATGTATAACCCATGGACACAGGCAATGGTGTGGTGAAGGCCTGGGACAGGGTAGGGGGTGGGAGGAGGTGGGTATGGGTTAGAAGTGGTCAATGAGGAAAAAAAGGTAACATCTGTAATACTTCTAACAATAAAGATAAATTTAAAAAACAGACGAATTAGGTGCTGGAATTAGCAAATAAGGATTTTAAGCAGCTATTATAGCCATGTGTAAAGATATAAAAGGAAAGAAGCTTGTAATAAACAAACACACAGCAAATCTCAACAGAAACTTCCTAAGATACCATAGGTCTGAAGAGTGGTGAGAACCGATGATAGTGTGATTTAAAATAAATGTATATATTTTTGATCTTCATCCTAAATACCTTATAATTTTCTAAATGATGAGAGTGATGAAGGTGCCTTTTGTTATGTTAACTAGATGTATTTTGGACCCCACCTAAGGATGGTGCTGGTTGCCAGTGGAATCAACCATGTGAAAGATGGGTTGGGACTGGAGAGGGGAGCGGGGTTGACATTTGCATCAATTGCTAATGATGAGGACAGCAGAGGAATAGCAGCATGAGAGGTTCCCCTGGACTCTCCCCTTGATGTCACAATAACTTGAACAGCTATACTAATAATTTAAAGACCTTCCAAAAATTAAAAGTCCAAGCCCAGATGGTTTCACTAGTGAATTTCATCAAACATTCAGAGATGATTTAATACCTATCTTTCTCAAATTCTTCCAAAAAATTTAAGAAAAGGCAATACTTTTTAGAATATTTTATAAGACCAATATTACCCTGACACCAAAACATGACAAGGGTAACACACACACACAAAAAAAAATACTACAGACAAACATCTCTAGTAAATATAGATGCAAATATTCTAACAAAATACAAGTCAAATATAATACATTAAAAAGATAATACATCATGACCAAGTGTCATTCCAGAGGTACAAGATGGTCCAAAATATGCAAATTGATCAATGTAATATACCACATAAACAAAATAAAGGATAAAATCATATGATAATACCGATAGATGCAGAAAAAGCATTTGACAAGATACAATATATAAAATGGGTATAGGGGACAGTCACTTAACATCGTAACGGCCACATATGACAAACTCTCAGCTGATATCAGACTCAATGGTGAAAAACTGAAAGCTTTTCCTCTCAGATCAGGAATAAGACAAGAATGCCCACTCTCACCACTCTTATTCAATATCAGACTAGAAGCCAGACAACCAAGCTAGAGAAATAAATAAAAAGCATCCAAATTGGGAATGAAAAAACACCTAAATATGTTATTAAAAACATGATTAGAAATAATAAAGTAAATTTTTGCAGAATACAAAAATCTACTGCATTCATAGATAATGACAAAAACTTTTAAACAATTCATTTTCAATTATTACAAAAATAATTAACTTAACAAAGAATGTGAAGGACCTGAGAAATAAAGGACATTATTAACAAAAATTGAAGAAGACACAAAGAAACAGAACGATATTCTGTGTTTATGGATTGGAAGCATCAATAGTCAAAATGGCCATATTCCAAGAGACATATGAAAAAATGCTCAAAGTCACTGATCATCAGAGATACGAAAATTAAAAAAACAACACTCATTTGTGGAATATAATGAACAACATAAACTAATAAACAACATAAACTGATGAACAAAAACAGATCCAGAGACAGAGAAGCATCAGGGGAAATAAGGGGAGGGTGGGTGTTAGGGGGAGAGATCAACCAAAGGACTTGTACGCATGCATATAAGCATAACCAATGGACACAGACTAACAGGGGGGTGAGGGCAAGTATAGGGGAGTGGAGCTGCAATGGAGGGATAAGGACACATATGTAATACCTTAATCAATAAAGAAAAAAAATAGCTCTGGCAACTCTCAAAGCTGTTGGATCACTTAAAAAGAAAAAAAACAAAAAAACAAAAAAACAAAAAACTTATAGACCCAAACAACAGTATGAATATTATCAGAGGAAAGGGGGGTGGGAGGAGGTTAGACAGGGTAAAAAAGAGGATAAAACGGTGACGGAAGGAGACGTGACTTGGGGTGGTGAACACACAATACAATAAAGAGATGATTACTATAGAACTGTACACCTAAAACCTGCATAACTTTATTAACCAACACCATACCAATATATTCAATAAAAATTTAAAAAACCAACAATGAGGTATCACCTCACACCTATCAGAATGACTACCATCAACAAATCAACCAATGACAAGTGCTGGGGAGGATGTGTAGAAAAAAGAACCCTAGTACACTACTGGTGGGAATGCAGACTGGTGCAGCCATTATGGAAAACAGTATGGAGTTTCCTCAAAAAATTAAATGTGGAACTGCTGTTTGACCCAGTGATCCCATTTCTAGGAATATATCCTAAGAAATCTGAAACACCAATCAGAAAGAATGCATGCACCCCTATTTTCAGAGCAGCACAACTTATAATAGCTAAGATCTAGAAACAGCTCAAGTGCCCATCAGTAGATGAGTGGATAAAAAAGCTGTGGTACATTTATACCATGGAATACTATGCAGCAGTAAAAAAAGAAGGATCTCTTACCCTTTGAGACAATAAAGGAAGACCTGCAGAGTATCATGCTAAGTGAAATAAATCAGTTGGAGAAAGACAAATATCACATATTTCACTGATATGTAGAATCTAATTAATAAACTGATGAATTGAGTGGATCCAGAGACATGGAAGCATGGAACAGAGTACAGACTCTCAGAGGGCAGGAGAGGGAGGGTGGATGGATAGGAAGAAAGCAACCCATGGACAGAGACAATAGGGTGCTGAAAGCCTGGGGTGGGGAGTGGGGAGTGGGGGGCAAGCTACAGGGGATTAATGGGGGATAAGGGAGTTATATGTAATACTTCAAACAATAAAAAATTATTTTTTAAAAACTCACTTTCTTTTCCTTTAAAACAAACTAGCATGACTTTGTTCACCTCTGCTCTTCAAGCATTCTTGCCCTTTCTACAATTTCTTAAAAGTTACAAACCATTTACACTTTTGAGCATATATCTAAAAGAACTGAAAGCAAGATCTTGAAGAGATAGCTGTACACCTATGCCCACAGCAACCATCCTAATATATAAAAAGCCAAGGGCCATCACGACTGAAACAACGGGATGGATGACCGGACAGCAGGCTGCGTGGGGCAACCAGTCCAGCAGGGAGTTAGTGAAGGACGACCAAATGACTGAAGAGCAGACTGCGTGGGGCCACCAGGTTGACAGGGGGCCAGTTGGGAGCAACCAGGCCAGTGAGGGGGTGCAGTTAGGGGCGACCAGGCCAGCAGAGGGGGGCAGTTGGGAACAACCAGGCTGGCAGGGGAGGCAGTAAGGGACAACTTGGATGGCAGGAGGGGCAGTAAGGGGTGACCAGGCTGGTGGGAGAGGGCAGTTAGGGGCAATCAGGCCAGCAGGCAGAGGCAGTTAGGGATGATCAGGCTGTTGTGTGTGTGTGGGGGGGCAGTTTGGGGCAGGCAGATAAGCAGTTAGGAGCCAGCAATCCCGAATTGTGAGAGGGATATCCAATTGCAGTTGGACATCTCCCGAGAGGTCCTGGACTGGAGAGGGTACAGGCTGGGCTGAGGGGACCCTCCCCATGCATAAATTTCATGCACAGGGCCTCTGGTTATACATAGGAGCCAAGAGGTGGAAACAAACCAAACATCCATTGACAGATGAATGGATGAACAAAATAATGTATATTATTACTATTATTCAGCCTTAAAAAAAAAAACTGTCATATGCTACAACATGGATGAACTATGAGCTCCACACAAAAAGACAAATGTGGTATGATTCACTTGGAATGGCGGTTACCAAAACCGGGGTGGGGGGGGGAGGGGAGTGAAAGTGGGGTTTGGGGGAGGAGCCCGGAAACAGTTTCAGTTCTGTGAGATAAAAGAGCTCTACAGATCTCTCACACAATCATGTAAATACACTTAACAGTATTGAACTGTGCACTTCAAAACTGTTAAGATGGTATATTTTATTACGTGTCTTTAAAATCTGTGATTATTTTTTAAAAAATATACCAGCCAGTGTTTGGCAACTGGACCAGGCCAAGTTGACAATGTGTAAAAATAAGGTAACATTTTCTTACGAAATCTGAGGCACTGACTCCCAATCACTAAAGCTCATTTTACCCTTTGAATCAGGTTAGTCTTCTCGGCATATGGAAGACAAAAAGTAATTGAGAGGTCCAATTCACCTTTACATAGGTCTCCATCTCCCCTCTGGCAACCATCCCTTCCATCTTTGTTTCTATGAATGTTTTTGTTTTGTTGTTTTCTACTTTTTATTCACCAACTTATATCATCAAGCCTAAGGAGTTGACTTATCTTTTCTACCTTTTATCATGAAGTCCAGAAACTGCTATTTGTTCTTCCTCTTGTTAGGCAGGATGGAAAACCTCTCTCTTCTCTCTCCATCCCCCCCACCCTCATACATTCTCTCACACACACTTTTATTCTTCTTAAGGATTTGGACAAGCCTTATTCAATTTGGCTTTAGATTTCAATAAACATTTATATTGACTAACCTCCTTTGACCATTTATACTGTAGCAGAAAATCTTTCCCCTTAATTTGGCATGTCCTTTCTAAATTAAACTTCCCCAAAACCAGACTCTGGAGCCTCAGTGATCCTCTGGGATGCTTCCCTTTCTCTGCATCACACTGACGCCCTCCTTCTCTTATGCAAGATTACCTGGGATGAAGAGAGATGCATTCAGTTTTTCAGAACTTTCTAACCCTCTAAGCAAGCTTGCCTTTTAGTCTTCTTAACAACCAAAAACTTGAAATAATGAAAAACAACTAAACCTATAATAGAATAAACTATACTTATAAAACCCAATATACTAAATGTTATAGGGGAAAACAAAATTATATATCATGTATTTATATGACTATTAATAAAGAGATACCAACTTTATAAATAAGCTAAAAAAGAATGTAATTTGAAGTTTCACCAAATTGTCTGTTTCTCACTCATTGTACTGTATTTTCCAACATACAAATGTCATACTGCTTCTGGGACAATGGTCTTCCCTAGAAAACAGGCTCCCCAGAGAAGGGATTAGGCTTTGTGCCCCATGCCAACATGGTGCTGGAGACACGGCAGACATTCACTAGTCAGATGAATACATTCCCGAGCTGCATTCAGTGCCCAGCAGCTGCATTCCATACGCAGAGAATGCAGACCTAACATGCACAATTAAGAAGGAAGGAGCAAATCAGCAGGAAAAGTATATTAGTGTGGAAGGATGGGCAAGGAAGGCATCCACATGAAACAATGGTTGCATGGCAGGAGCAAGAAGAGTGGGCACTGGGGCAGGAAGGAAAAACAGCTCTTGACATGTAGTAAGTGCTTAACATTCTAAAAACAGAGGTGAAAAGGATGGAATTCAAAGAGGAATTTGAATGGAACCAGGTGGTAGTTCAAGGACCAGGGGCAGGTCCCACCACAGAAATAACCCTCTTCAAGGTAATCAGGTGAGCAACCTCATCCTGGGGAAAGGAAGTCTGGAAAGTAGAAAAGAAAAAACAAAACAGAACCTAGAGCAATTAAGAGAATCAAGGAGGATGTGAGTTTATGCGGGAGACAGGACCCTGATTCTTACCACTGCCAGCACAGACACAGCGGCCTCCCAAGCCGTTACACAGACGAACCTCCAATGACTGTTCTTTTCCCTGATTCCACAGAGTCTTTGTTCCTCCCCAGTCCTGCCCTTAAAATGCAGTCACCTAAGTGCAAATCAAAGTTCAATTCAGTTCATGCTGGACCCTCTTCGCTACTTCAATAGTGTAAACTAATTAAAGCCTGTCCTTAGTGCTTTCCTTTGGCGAGATAATGAAGAGTGCAGGGAGTGACACGCAGCAAGACTGACCTCTGGTCACTGACTAGCCTGTGACCTCAAGTGTTTCCCCAAGGCTGGGAAGGAGACTCTACCCCTGACTTACAAGAGCTGTTGAAGAGTGAAATGAGAGATGTGGCATGATTGAGGATCATGTCGGGAATAGAGTAAAGGCTCAATAAGTAATTCTTAAAAAGCTAACAGGAATAAACCTCTAGAAGGGTTCATGAGAGCTATGCAAGTGGGCAAAAACCTAGGAAGGAGTAATGTAAAACATTCAAAGAAAAATAACTATGAAGTCAGGATATATGGCCCCAAATTAAAGCAACTTTATCCTAATTTCTCTGCTCTGATATGTGAGATAATATCCCTTTAAACAAGCGAATGAAACCACTTTCTGAAAGCAGGCAGTTGCTATGTGTTGCCAAGGGATACAGGCTAAGCTTGTGGGTAAATTAATCATTGTGTGCAAATTAAGCAAAACACCAGATGAGCACTGTCTCAATAGCTCCCTATCAAAAGAAAAAAAGAGTAATAACATACTTCTCGGATTTCTTTTATTTAGCTGCTGAAAAAAATAATTTGCGGGGCATCTAATCTGATCTCCGTATTTTACAGGAGGAAAGTCTTAAGCCTCCAGGGGTTAAATGACATGCCCAAAGGTGGAGAGCTCGGGCAAAGAAGGGTCTGACTGGCTTCCTCTAGCGGAAGGGAGACGGAAAATCCTGACTGCACTGAACCACAGTTCCAAGCAAGAATCATACAGGGGAGTGTGGACTGTTGTGAAAAGGAAGGAGTGCAGGAAAACTTAGGGGAACCACAAAAGATAGAGGTCTGGGGCATGAGAAAGTGCGCAGACTACTGATTGTGACGCTGGCTTTTTCTTGCTGGAGGAAAACAGAACTCCCAACAGCACTGAAACCCAGTTTAGGACGAGACCCTGGAGACCCGGACTCATACGGGTCCCTAGAGTGCAGGGAAACTCAGGGGAACCAGAAAGGCAGAGGTCTGGAAGCAAGTGCGCATGTGCAGACACAGTTGATCCTCACAACTAATTGGCTTGGAGGTCAATTCCCCCCAGTGATACCAACAACAATCAAGAATTAACTACAACAAGACTGTACACACAGTTCACAAAGGGGTGCACCAAGAGTGTCCACCTCAGGTAACTGGGGAGGCAGAGCGACTGGACCACATAGGACACCTCCACACAAAGCTACTCTACCAACTCAGGGAAGCTGTGAAATATACAAAGACAAAAGAACAGATCACAAACAAAAGAAATGGAGGAAAACAAACAACTGGATATAGAGTTCAAAACCACGGTTATAAAGTTTTTTAAGAATCTCCTAAAAAAGATGGATAAATTTAGCGAGACCCAAAGGAGATGAAAAAGGACCAATTAGAAATTAAACATAAACTGATTGAAATAAAAAATATTATACAGAGACCTAACAGCAGACTAGAGGAATGCAAGAATCAAGTCAAAGATTTGAAATACAAAGAAGCAAAAAATAGTCAACCGGAAAAGCAAAAAGAAAAAGAAGCCAAAAATATGAAGATAGTGTAAGGAGCTTCTGGGACAACTTCAAGCGTACCAACATCAGAATTATGGGGTGCCAAAAGAAGAGAGAGAACAAGATACTGAAAACCTATTAGAAGAAATAATGACTGAAAACTTCCCACACCTGGTGAAATAAATAGAATTATAAGTCCACGAAGCGCACAGAATCCCAAACAAAAGGAATCCAAAGAGGACCACACCAAGACACATCATAATTAAAATGCCAAGAGAAAAAGGCAAAGAGAGAATATTAATAGCAACAAGAGAAAAACAGTTAATTACCTACAAGGGAGAACCCATACAATTGTCAACTGATTTCTCAACTGAAACTATGCAGACTAGATGGGAGTGGCAAGAAATATTCAAAGTGATGAATAGCAAGAACCCATAACCAAGATTACTCTACCCAGCAAAGCTATCATTCAGAATTGAAGGGCAGATAAAGAGCTTCACAGATAAGAAAAAACTAAAGGAGTTCATCAACACCAAACCAGTACTATATGAAATGCTGAAGGATATTCTTTAAGAAGAGGAAGAAAAAGAAAATAGTAAAGGTAAAAATTATGAACAAGAAATACATATCTATCAACAAGTGAATCTAAAAATCAAGTGAACTGAAAATCTGAGGATCAGAATAAACTGGGTGAATATAATAGAATTAGGGGCATAGAAAGGGAGTGGACTGATAATTCTCAGGGGGAAAGAGGTGAGGCGGGGTGCAGGGAGAGACTGGACAAAAATCATACACCTATGGATGAGGACAATTCGGGGGGAGTTAAGGGCAAAGGGTGGGGTGGGAACCAGATGAAGGGGAGCTATGGGGAAAAAAGGAGGAACAATGTAATAATCTGAACAATAAAGATTAAAATAAAAAAAAATTTTTTTAAATGACATGGCCAAGGTCCCAAGGCAATTAGTAAGTACACTGGACCTCGAATCTGAATCACCATCCCTTGCTGGTTCCTCATATTAAGAAGCTGAAGGAAAACATAATATAAACCTAGAAAATATCCCCAAAGAAGACATGAAATATGGATTACAAGACATCAAATTTACTAGTAAAAAAAACAAAAACAATCTGACAAGGAATTTAAGAATCTGAGAAATCAATCCTCCTCCACCCCCAAATGCTCTGGCTGAGCCCAGAGCAATCAGAGAACCACAGGAAAAACTGAAGCACCTCCCTTGTTAGGAGCACCAGAGGGCATGTAAAATGATCTTCCCAGCACAACATCTAATGGCAGAATCTAAACTCCTTCACCTGAGAGAAATCAGCAATCAGAGAAAAACACTCACAGATCATTTAGGGCAGTGGTTGGCAAACTCATTAGTCAACAGAGCGGCAAACCACAGCTTGCAAGCTGCAGTTTGCCAATCACTGATTTAGGCAAAGAAAGAAGATATTCATTAAATATTTCTGAAAAGACTTCAATCCTTTTGCAATCCCAAATCTCCAAGGACAGTATAAGCAGTTCTTCTTTGCTGCCACATAGTGGTAGGAAGCCTAAATTGCAAGGAAAATTCTTTTTATTTTTTTATTTTACTTCTCAATTGCAGTTCACATTCAATATTATATTGTACTAGAGGTCCGGTGTCCAAAATTCTATATTGTACTAGAGGGTAAATAGGCAGTCGGACATTCCTCTCACAATCCAGGACTGACTCTCAACTGCTCACCTGCCTGCCTTCCTGATTGCCCCTAACCACTTCTGCCTGCCAGCCTGATCAGCCCCTAATCACTCCCCTACCAGCCTGATTGATGCCTAACCGCTCCCCTGGCAGCCTGTTTGCCCCTAAATGCCCTCCCCTGTGGACCTGGTCACCCCTAACTTCCCTCCCCTGCAGGCTTAATCATTCCCAACTGCCCTCCCTTGCAGGCCTGGTCCCTGTCAACTCCCCTCCCCTCCCCTGTTGGCCTTCTTGTAGTGGCCGTCTTATGTCCACATGGGGGCAGTCATCTTGTGTGTTGGAGTGATGATCAATCTGCATATTACTTTTATTAGATAGGATTAGTTTCAGGTGTACAGCGTAGTGGTTAGACAATCATATATTTTACAAAGTGATCCCCTATAATTCAAGTACCCACCTGGCACCATACATGGTTAATTACAAAATTATTGACTATATTCCCTATGCTGAACTTTATATACCCACGATTATTTAGTAACAACCAATTTGTACTTCTTAATCCCTTCACCTTTTTCATTCAATCTCCCAGCCCCTTCCCCTCTGGAAACCATTAATTTTCTCTCTGTAAGTCTGTTTCTATTTCATTTATCTTGCTCTTTAGATTCCACATATAAGTGAAATCATGTGGTATTTATCTTTCTCTGACTTATTTCACTAGGTCAGTGGCTGGCAAACTTATAACAGAACCAAATACCAACAGTACAACGATTGAAATTTCTTTTGAGAGCCAAAAACTGACTTCTGCGCATGAGTCACGAAATTTCAATCACACTGTATGTGTGCGCCCGCATGTGGTATTTTGTGCAAGAGCCACACTCAAGGGGCCAAAGAGCCGCATATGGCCCACAAGCCACAGTTTGCTGACCACTGCTCTAGGTCCATCCATGCTGTTACAAATGATAAGATTTCATTATTATCTTATGGCTAAGTAATAATACATGTCCACTTGTCTACTGATGGACACTTGAGTTGCTTCCATTTTGTGGCTATTGTATAGATTGATGCAATTCACAGAGGCGTGCATTCATCCTTTCAAATCAGTGTTTTGGGTTTCTTCAAATGCATGTCTGGAAGTAGAGTCACTAAGTTGCAAGGCAGTTCCATTTTTAATTTTTCCACAGTGGCTGCACCAATCTGCATTCCCACCAACAGTGCATGATGGTTCCCTTTTATCCAGATTTTTGCCACTTATTGTTTATTGACTTATTGATGATAGCCAAATCTGACAGGTGTGTGGTGTTATTTTGTTATAGTTTTAACTTGCATTTCTCTGATGATTAATAACATTGAACATCTTTACATATGTCTACTGGCCATTTGTATGTCCTCTTGGAAAAGGATCCATTCAGGTCCTCTGCCCATTTATTAATTGGATTGTTTGTTTTTTTGGTGTTGAGCTTTATAAGTTCTTCACAAATTTTAGATATAACCACTTCTTGGATGTATCATTTGCAAATATCTTCTCCCATTCAGTAAGCTTTTTTCTTTATTGATTGCTCCCTTTGCTGTGCAAAAATATTTAGTTTGATGTAATCCCATTTGTTTAGTTTTTCCTTTATTTACCTTGCCCAATGAAAATTTCAAAAATACTAAGAGAAATGTCAGATATTTTACTGCCTATGTTTTTTTCTAGTTTTATAGTTTTGAGTCTTACAATTAAGTCTTTCATCCATTGAGTTTATTCTCATGTATGACTTATTTTTTATTTTTTACTTTTTTGCAATTTTCTCAACACCATGTATTGAATAGACTGGCTTTATCTTATTGTATATTCTTCTCTCTGTTATCATATATTAGTTGACCATATAGTTGTGGATTTATTTCTGGATTCTCTATTCTGTTCCATTGACCTATGTGGGTTTTAATGCCAGTACCACACTATTGTGATTAATATAACCTTGTAGTATAGTCTGATGTCAAGTAACATGATACCTATAATTCTGTTCTTTCTCAAGATTTCTCTAGCTACTCAGGGTCTTCTGTTGTTCCATATAAAATGTTGAATTATTTGTTCATTTCTGTGAAAAACAGCATTGGTATTTTGATAGGAATTGAACAGAATCTACAGATTTCTTTGGATAGTACATTTTAATGATGTTAATTCTTCATATCCATGAGCATGGTATATGCTTCGATTTATTTGTATCTTCAATTTATTTCTTCAGCCTCCTAATTTTCAAGTACAGAACTTTTACTTCCTTGGTTACATTTACTCCTGGTATTTTTTTTTTCAGTATAAATCTAATAACTTTTTTTAAATTAATTTTTATACATATCTCCCCATTGCCACCCTCCCTCCCAGGCATACCCCAACCCCCCAGTGTCTATGTTCATTGGTTATGATTATACGCATAGATACAAGTCCTTTGATTGATCTCTTATCTACCTCACCTAACTTTAATCTTCCTACTGTAATTTCACAGTCTGTTCGAAGCTTTACTGTCTCTGTATCTATCCTTTTGTTCATCAGTTTATAATGTTTTTTATTATCCCCCAATGAGTGCGATCATGTGATGCTTCTCCTTCATTGACTGGCTTATTTCACTAAGCATAAGGCTTTCAGTTCCAACCAGGTTGCTGCAAATGGTAAGAATTCCTTCTTTTTAATGGCAGCACAGAATTCCATTGTGTAGATGTACCACAGTTTTCTGATCCACTCATCTGCTGACGGGCACCTAGGCTGTTTCCAAATTGTGGCTATTGCAAATTGTGCTGCTATGAACATAGGGGTGCATAAATCCTTTCTGATTGGTGTTTGTAATTTCTTAGGATAAATTCCTAAGAGTGGGATTACAGGGTCAAATGGGAGATCCATTTTTAGTTTTTTGAGGAAACTCCATACTGTTCTCCACAGTGGCTGCACCAGTCTGCATTCCCACCAACAGTGCACAAGGGTTCCTTTTTCTCCGCATCCTCGCCAACACTTGTCGTTTGTTCATTTGTTGATGATTGCCATTCTGACAGGTGTAAGATGGTATCGCATTGTCGTTTTGATTTGCATCTCTCGGATGATTAACGACTTTGAACATGTTTTCATGTGTCTCTTGGCCTTCCTTCTGTCGTCTTTTGAAAAGGTTCTATTTAGGTCCGTTGCCCATTTTTTTATTGGATCCTTGATCTTCCTTTTATTAAGTTGTATAAGTTGGTTGTAGATTTTGGAGATTAAACCTTTATCAGTGATAGCATTTGCAAATATGTCCTCCCATGCATTGATCTTTCTGGTTGTTTTGCTGATGGTTTCTTTTGCTGTGCAAAAGCTTTTTATTTTGATGTATTCCCATTTCTTTATTTTTTCTTTAGCTTCCATTGCCTTTGGAGCAGTATCAGTGAAGAAGTTCTTTCGGCATATATCTGAGATTGTGCTGCCTGTGGATTCCTCTAGTATTTTTATGGTTTCCCTTCTAATGTTTAAGTCCTGTATCCATTTTGAGTTTATTTTTGTATTTGGTGTAAGTTGGTGGTCCAGTTTCAATTTTTTGCATGTATCTGTCCAATTTTCCCAACACCATTTATTGAAGAGGCTATCTTGGTTCCATTGAATGTTCATGCCTCCTCTGTCAAATATTAATTGAGCATAGTGGTTTAGGTGGATATCTGGGTTCTCTATTCTATTCCATTGATCTATATGTCTGTTCTTGTGCCAGTACCAGGCTGTTTTGAGAACAGTTGCTTTGTAGTATAGCTTGAAGTCTGGTATTGAGATCCCACCTACTTTATTCTTTTTTCTCAAAATTGCTGTAGCTATCCGTGGTCTTTTTTTGTTCCAGATGAATCTATGAAGAATTCTTTGTAGGTCTGTGAAATATGTCGTTGGTATTTTAATGGGTAGTGCGTTGAATCTGTAGATTGCTTTGGGTAGTATGGACATTTTAATGATGTTGATTCTCCCAATCCATGAGCATGGTATGCTCTTCCATCTGTTAACATCTTCCTCTATCTCTTTTTTCAGTGTCCTGTAGTTTTCTGCATAAAGGTCTTTTACCTCTTTAGTTAGGTTTATTCCTAGGTATCTTAATTTTTTTGGTGTGATGGTAAATGGGATTGCTTTTTTAGTATCTCTTTCTATAATTTCACTGTTAGTGTATAGAAATGCCACAGACTTCTTAGCATTAATTTTGTATCCTGCTACATTGCCGAATTCATTAATTAAGTCAATTAGTTTTGGAATGGAGTCCTTTGGGTTTTTTATGTACAATATCATGTCATCTGCAAATAAGGACAGCTTTACTTCTTCTTTTCCAATTTGGATGCCTTTTATTTCTTCTTGTTGTCTAATTGCAATGGCTAATACTTCCAGTACTATGTCGAACAGGAGAAGTGAGAGTGGGCATCCCTGTCTTGTTCCTGTTCTTAGGGGAAATGGGTTTAGTTTTTGCCCATTGAGTATGATATTAGCTGTGGTTTTATCATATATGGCTTTTATGATGTTGAGGTATGATCCTTCTATTCCCACTTTGCTGAGCGTTTTTGTCAAGAAAGGATGTTGGATTTTGTCAAATGCTTTTTCTGCATCAATTGATAAGACTATGTGATTTTTATCTCTCAATTTGTTTATGTGATGTATTACATTTATTGATTTACGGATATTGAACCATCCCTGCATTCCTGGGATGAATCCTGCTTGGTCATGGTGTATGATTAGGTGTAAGGTTAAGTAAGTTAATACTCTTTCTGATGTACTGCTGGATCCAGTTTGCTAGAATTTTGTTGAGGATTTTGGCATCTATGTTCATGAGAGATATTGGCCTATAATTCTCTTTCATTGTGTTGTCTTTATCTGGTTTTGGTATTAGGGTGATGCTGGCTTCATAAAAGGTGTTTGGTAGTATTCCTTCTTCTTGAATGTTTTTGAATAGTCTGAGGAGGATAGGTTTTAATTCTTCCTTGAATGTTTGGTAAAACTCTCCTGTGTAGCCATCTGGACCCGGGCTTTTATTTGCTGGAAGCTTTTTGATTACTGCTTCAATTTCTTCCATAGTTATTGGACTATTGAGATGTTTGGCTTCCTCCTCATTGAGTTTTGGGAGGTTATATTTTTCTAGGAAAATGTCCATTTCTTGCAGGTTGTCCAATTTGTTGGAATAGAGTTGTTCATAGTATTTTTTAACAATCCTTTGTATTTCCACAGGGTCTGTTGTTATTTCTCCTCTTTCATTTCTGATTTTGTTTATTTGGGTCTTCTCTCTTTGCTTCTTGGTGAGCCTGGCTAGGGGTCCATCAATCTTGTTTATCCTTTCAAAGAACCAGCTCTTTGTTTTGTTGATCTTTTGAATTGTTTCTTTGGTCTCCAAGTTGTTTATCTCTGCTCTGATCTTCACTATTTCCTTCCTTCTGAGTACACTGGGCTTTTCTTGTTGCTCACGTTCTAGCTCTTTGAGTTGTAGGTTTAGGTGATTTATTACCATTGTTTCCTGTTTTTTGCAGTAGGCTTGTAGGGCTATGAACTTCCCTCTCAAGACTGCTTTCACTTTGTCCCATAAATTTTGTATTGTTGTGTTGTCATTGTCATTTGTTGCCATGATGTTTTTTATTTCTTCCTTGATCTCTCTTGTTACCCAGTCGTTGTTTAAAAGCATGCTGTTTAGTGTCCATGTGTTTGATTTCTTTCTATTGTTTTTATTATAGTTGATTTCCAGTTTTATGCCACTGTGGTCTGAGAAAATGCTTGATATGATTTCTATCTTCTTGAATTTGAAGAGACTTTTCTTATGACCCAACATATGATCTATCTTTGAAAATGACCCATGTGCACTGGAGAAGAATGTATATTCTGTGGCTTTGGAGTGAAATGTTCTGAAGATGTCAATTAATTCCATCTGGTCTAGTGAGTCATTTAGGATTGATGTTTCTTTGCTGATTTTTTGTTTAGAGGATTTGTCCAATGGTGACAGTGGGGTATTAAAGTCTCCTACTATGATTGTATTGCTGTCAATCTCTCCCTTAATATCCTCCAAGAGTTTTTTTATGTATTTAGGTGCTCCTATATTGGGTGCATATATGTTTACCAGAGTTATTTCTTCTTGTTGGATTGTTCCCTTTAGTGTTATGAAGTGGCCTTCTTTATCTCTTGTTATGTCCTTCACTTTGAGATCTAATTTGTCAGATATAAATATTGCAACCCCAGCTTTTTTTTCATTTCCATTTGCCTGAAATACCATGTTCCATCCCTTCACCCTCAATCTGTGTGCATCTCTTTTCCTAAGGTGGGTTTCTTGCAGACAGAAGATATATGGATCATGTTTTCTTATCCAATCAGTTACCCTATGTCTTTTGATTGGAGCATTTAATCCGTTTACATTTAAAGTTATTATTGATAAGTACTTACCTGTTGCCATTTTTAGTCCTTACCCCCGAGTTCCTTCTTCGCTTCCTCTTTCTTTTTATTACTGCAGACCTTTTAACATTTCTTGCATTGCTGGTTTGGTGGTAATATATTCCATTAGTCCTTTTTTGTCTGTGAAGCTTTTGATTTCACCTTCAATTTTGATTGAGAGTCTTGCAGGGTACAGTATTCTTGGATTCAGACCCTTCCTTTGCATGACTTTGTATATTTCATTCCATTCTCTTCTGGCCTGATGAGTTTCTGTTGAGAAGTCAGTAGCTAGTCTTATGGGGGTTCCTTTGTAGGTAACTTTCTGTTTCTCTCTGGCTGCTTTTAAGATTCTTACTTTGTCGTCGGTGTTTGCCAATTTAATTATAATGTGCCTCGGTGTCGGTTTGTTGGGGTTCATTTTGCTTGGGGCTCTGTGAGCTTCTTGGATTTGTGTGGGTTTTTTCTTTTCTATATTGGGGAAATTTTCTGTCATTATTTCTTCAAACACATTCTCTAATCCTTGTTCAGTTTCCACTCTTTCTGGAACCCCAATTATGCGGATGTTATTTTGTTTCATGTTATCCCAAAGTTCCCTTAGACTCTCCTCTTGCTTTTTAACTTTTTTTTCTAGAAGCTGATATACTTGGGTATTTTTTCCTACCGTGTCTTCTAGCTCACTGATGCGGTCCTCTGCTTCTTGTAGTCTACTTTTGATGCTTTCTATTGTGTTCTTTATAGCAGTGATGTCATTATTCATTTCTTCTTGTTTATTCTGCACCTCCTCTAGTTTCTTCTGCGTTTCTTCTTCATGCTTCTTCACCTCCTCTAGGCTCTTACTCATATTGTCAAATTTGTCTTCCATACTTTTCAACCATATTATGATAATTTCTCTGAACTCTTTCTCTGGTAGGCTTATTTGTGGTTCTATTTCGTTTACTTCCTTTTCTGGTGAAACCTGCCTTTCTGTCTTTTGTGGGCTGTTTCTTTTTCTGCCCATCGTCTTTCTTCTCTGGGTGTATGGTTGTGTAGTGCTCTCTCCTACGTTGATTGAAAGGCACAAACTACAACACGACCAGGTACAGCACACAAGGCACTGAGTAGAGATGTATTCAAGATGTTAATAATCACAAATAAGGTGACCACCAATGAAGGACAAATTAGGGGTAAATAGAGAAAGAAGAAGAGGAAAATGAGGAAGAAAGAAAAGAAAGAAGTGCCAAAATCAAATTGGGAGAGTGAGAAAGAAAAAAAAAAGATAAATAAATGAACAATAAAATAAAATAAAATAAGAAAATAAAAAGGAGAAAAAGGAGAAGGAAAGAGGAAGAGAAAAAAGTCAGAGAGAAAAGAAAGTGTATAAGAGAGAAAAGAGGAACAAAATATAGATGTCAGGAGACAACTCCAATAGAACAGTCACTAATCCCAATAAAGGCCAGCAACCAGTACCTAGAGATTAATGCAAATTGCAAATAGCAACTGGTATCGAGGGAGATGAGGGAAAAGAGAGGTAGAAAACAAAGCAAGCAAAAAGCAAAATAAAACAAGTAGAATAAACTAAAACAGTCTCTCAAAAAAAAATTTCAAAAATCGATATAATCACTTTTCAGGCAAATAGCAACAAAAGGACATAGAGAAAAAACAACTTTTTGGCTAGTGAAGACAAGAGGGGAGAGGTTTGTGTGGACTTGTAGTAGGGGATTTGAAATTAGATATATAAATGGGGTGAAATTTTAACCAGGTAAAGAGAAAAATAGGGAGAATCTAAAGTTGGAAAAGGGAAAGAGAAACAAGACAGCAAAATGGGGAAAGTTAGGAGGAAAGTGTTGGCATAAAGGTGGAGTTGAGTTGGAGTAAAATTATGCTAAAGGGAAGAGGAAAATAGAATGTAGAACTCTAATCCCGAAATAAAATAAAGAGAAAACAAAATGACACTTTTTTTTCCAAAAACAGTAAAGTACTAGTAGTAATTAATAATACTAGTTTAAAACAAAAATGTAATAATTATAAAGGTAAAATCAATTGAGGCAGAAAGAAAAAAATATTCTTTTAATTAAAATATGTGAAAATGAAAAATAAAGAATTAAAAATTAAAAAAAAGAAAAAAGGGAAAAAAATAAAGAAGAAAAATAGAATGGTCCTTCACTTCCACTATTATTCTGCTTGGCACTCCTGTTTCCCAGTAGGGGAGGTATTGCAGTTCCCTGTGTTCCCCTCTTGGTGTTTTAATCTCTTTATTCTCTTGTGGTTATGCGAGAGTCAATTTGTGTGTCATCCATTGGGTGGCAGTGTTTCGGAATTGATCTCTGAGACAAAGCACAGGACCTCTCTAGGCTGTGCTCAGATCCTGCTACTCTGTGGTTCCCAAAACCATTTTGTGGGGGTTTTGCAGCCTGTACACTGCAACAACTCCCAGGTTGTCCCTCTGCCCCAGAGGGAAAAAAAAAAAAAAGAGTCGTTTTCCAGAACTCTCCTCTGTCAACAGCTCAGAGGGTCTGCCTTCACACTCAGGGATCACGCCCTGACCACCTCTGCGGACCTCTCCAGAGGCAGCTTTCCCGCAGCCCGGCTCCCACAGTGTACGCGTCTCTGCCCTGCGGGGGTAGGAGACCGCACCCTGGCCCAGGCTAAGTCTGACCCTTCTGCGCGCGCCGTGTGGATCTCTGAATCCTCCGCCTGCGCGTCTGTGCCGCCTGGGAAGCCGCGCTCTGGGTCCTGGCTGCTCTGTGGGTGCCTCCGTCAGCCGCAGCTTTCAGACCTCGGCAGACATCCACCTCCCCCTTACGTCAGGCGCAATCTGACCTTTCCGTGTGCTCTGTGGATCTCTGATTCCGCCAAGTGTCTGCGCCGACTGGAGAGCGGAGTTCTGGGTCCCCGGGTTCCTGGTTGCTCGATGGGTGCCCAGCCGAAGGCTTCAGACCGCCGCAGACATCCACCTCCCACTGCAAGATGGCTAGGGCTCCGCGTTCGCGCTGGTGGCTCCGGCGGACAAAAACCCCGTGGCAGTGGGGCTGCCTGGCCGGGAGAGTCCCTTCCAGCAGTTCCCCGCCTTCCCCTGGAGGACAACTGACTCCTAGCTTGCCAACAAATACTCCCAATGCAACTCTCAAACGCTCTCTCTCTCTGCCCAGCGAAAAAGCTCCAGACGCGTCTGTCTACTCCGCCGCCATTTTCTCCTCCCCTGGTATTTTTTTTAATGCAATTGTAAATGGTATTATTTTCTTAGTTTCTCTTTCTGGCATTTTATTATCTTACTAATAAAAGCCTAGGTGGTCTTCACACAGTGATGCCCTCATGCTGTCACAAGATGGCTGCACATACAGCAGGTGCACACAGGTAGGAGGGGCTGGGTTTGACACTATGTGTGCTGCATGGAGCCTGCCTGGGAGTCCTGCCTCCTTCCAGTTCCATGTGTGGCCAGGCCTGGGAGATCAGTGGCTCCACGTGATGCAGAGGAGGCAAGGCTGGCAGGTCCCCACACAGCACAGAGGCTTAAGGGGCCCAGACTCAGGGTCCTCGGGTGTCTGTGTAGCACAGAGACCTGGAGGAGGAGGGTCCACAGCTCCAGCCTCTTTGGGGCAATCCATCAAGGAGCCCTGAATGGGTGGCCCAGGTCTTTGGGGCAATCCATCAAGGAGCCCTGGATGGGTAGCCAAGGCCTAACTCCTTGGGGTGATCGATCACAGGACTCCTGCACAAAATACCAATGTTTTCACAGAAATGAACAAATAATTCACAACAGGGCACAGGCTGGGCCACTAACTGGTGTCTAAAAATGCAGCTGATTTTTGAATATTCATTTTATATCATACTACTTTACTGAATTCATTGGTCACTTCTAGTTTTTTGTGGATTCTCTAGGGTTCCCTACATATAGTATCTTCTTT
Source organism: Lasiurus cinereus (assembly GCA_011751065.1). NCBI lineage: Eukaryota > Metazoa > Chordata > Mammalia > Chiroptera > Vespertilionidae > Lasiurus > Lasiurus cinereus. The sequence continues at coordinate 7,673,988 of JAAGEH010000039.1, read as the reverse complement.
ACAGATAACATTTTCACTTCTTCCTCTCCAATTTGGATGTCTTCTATTTCTTCTTCTGGTCTGACTGCTGTGAATAAGACTTCCAGTACTTTGATGAATAAGAGTGGTAAAAGTGGACATTCCTGTTTTGTTCCAGATCTAAATAAAAACACTTTTAGTTTTCCCCAATTGTGTATGATGTTAGCCTAGGTTTGTCATATATGACCTTTATTATATTAAGGTATTGTTCCTATATTCCCATTTTACAGAGTTTTTATCATGAATGAGTACTGGATTTTGTCAAATACTTTTCCTGTATCAATTGATATGAGCATATGAGTTTTATCCTTCATTTTGTTCATGTGGTGAATCACATTAATTAATTTGCAGATATTGAACCAAACTTGCATCCCAGGAATAATCCTATGGTATCACAGTATGTGACCTTTTAAAATTATTGAATTCTATTTGCTAATATTTTATTAAAAATTTTTGCATCTATGTTCATTGGGGTATTGGCCTATAATTTTGTTTCTTAGGAATGTCTTCATCTGGTTTTGAAATCAGAATTATGCTGACCTCATGAAATGAGCTTCAGAGCATTCCCTCCTCTTGAATTTTCAGAAATAGTTTGAGAAAAAGACAGCTTTATTCTTCTTTGAATATTTGGTAAAATTCACTTGTGAAGCCATCCAGTCCAGATTTTGTTTGTTGCAAGTTTTTTTATTACTGCTTCAATTTCATTGTTGTAATTGGTCTGTTTAGATTTTCTGTTTCTTTTTTATTCAGTCTTGGATGATTGTATGTTTCTAAAAGTTTATCCATTTCTTCCAGATTGTTCAATTTGTTGGCCTATAATTATTTGTAATATTTTAAAAATAAACCTTTGTATATTTGTGATGCCAGTTGTCACTTCTCTTCTTTCATTTCTATTATTTATTTGGGCCCTCTCTCGATGAGTCTGGTTAAAGGTTTATCAATCTTATTTATCTTTTCAAAGAACCAGCTGTTGATTTCACTGATCATTTTTATTCATTTAGACTCCATTTTGCTTATTTCTGCTCTGATCATTATTTCCTTTTTTACGTGGTCTCATTTTGGGCTTTGTCATTATTTTTCTAGTTTTTTTAGGTGTAAGGTTAGGTAAGTTAATATTTTTCTTTTATCTGGAGGTAGACCTCTATTGCTATGAATTTCCCTCATAGGACTGCTTTCGCTGTGTTCCACTGATTTAGAGTAGTTGTGTTTTCATTTTCATTTCTCTTAAATGATTTCTTCCTTGATCTTATTGTTAACCCATTCATTGTTTAGTGACATTATAACACTCCATGTGCTAGTGTGTTTCTCAGGTGTTTTTTGTTTTGATTCATTTCTAGTTTCATATCATTGTGGTCAGAGATGTTTGATATGATTCCAATCTACTTAAATTTATTGAGACTTGTTTGGTGCCTTAACATGTGGTCTATTGTGGAAAATGTTCCATGTGCACTTAAAAAGAATGAATATTCTGCTGTTTTGGGGTGAAATGTTCTAAAACTACCAATTAAATCCACGTGGTGCAATGTGTCATTTAAGGTCACTGTTCCTTGTTTGCCAGGGTTCTTGTTCCGGCATTAAGAAGGGCTCAGCAATATGGCGAAAGGCTGTGTGTAACTGAAGTAAGAATCCAGAGATGAAAGATAATTTTGAAAGGCATTGGGGGTTAGAGAAGCTTTAGCTAAAAGAGCTAAGTTCTACTTGTCTCAGGACCACTTGCTTTTTATTAACACAATTTGTCCTAAGGCAAGGTAGAGGAGATATACACTTCAAAGGCCAGGGTTTCCATACAGAAGCATTGTCAGATTGGGGAATAGCCTATGGCTGTTCAGGTGTTTGGCCAGTAGGAGACAATAACATGTAGATTAAGATGCCCTGAGCTGTCTGGCAGTAAACAATCATCTATTCAAATCTTTTTCAGGTTTGGGGAAATGGCTTTAGCCATTCCAACAGGCGATAACAGACTCAGCCCTTGTTGAGGCCCCAAGTTCCATCAACCTTTTGATGAAACTCTTGCAATTATGACATGCTAGAATTGGCTTCCAGCACTTGTTGACTCTCTCTCCCCTCTCTCCCCCGCCCCCCCCTCTCTCTCTCTCTCTCTTTCTCTCTCTCTCTCGAAGATTCATCCATTGATGTCAATGGGGTGTTAAAGTCCCTATTATAATGTATTTCTTCAATCTCTCATTTTATGTTCATCATCATTTGCTTTATATATTCAAGTCATCCTGTACTGGGTGCATAAATGTTTACAAGGGTTATATCCTCCTGTTGGATTGATCCCTTTATAATTATGCAATGTCTTTGTCTCTTAATATAGCCTTTGTTTTAAAGTCTATTTTTTCTTATATAAGTATTGCTACCACAGTTTTTCCCATTTGCATATAAATACCTTGTTCCAGTTCTTTACTTTCAGCTTGTGTGTCTTTCGATATGGTGAATCTCATAGATAGTGTATATATGGATCTTGTTTATTTATTCATTCAACTACTCTATGCCATTTGATTGTAGCATTAAAGCCATTTAAATTTTAAGTAGTAATTGACAGTTATGTATTTTATTATCATTATTATGCACATTTATGTTTCCTTTTTTTTCTGTCTTCTTAAAGAAGTCCCTTTAACATTTCTTTTTTCCCCCTATATAGTTTTCTTATTTCAGAGAGGAAGAGAAAGGGAGATAGAAATATCAGTGCAGCTAGTGCTGTGGATCAAAAGAGTGAAAGACATAATAAATACTATAGAAAACCAAAAATAGGAGGACTACTGAAAGGCTGGGAGTTTCAGAAAAGGTGATACTCAAAAATGATTTGGGGTATACCCTAGGCCTTGGAAGGTATATCCAAGGACATAAAGGGTAAGTAAGGATGAGAAAATGTGTGAGATGCAGGAAAAGGAAGTCACTAGATCAAGTATGGCAAGAGGAAACATGTGGAGATAGAAACAGGAAGGATGGGCCAGCTTAATGAGATGACAAGGGTGATATAGAAACACAGTTAAAGTTAGGATATACAAGTAAGTTTGGACCTCAAGAGCCAATAGTTTTCATATAAGTTCTGCATCTCTAAGAACAGTTAATACAACCTGTTACAAAAAGATTGAAATGAAAGTTGCTTAATTTATTTAATAAGACTAAACTTTGCTAACTTGTTTTCCAAACCACAAAAATAAGTATAGGGAAATGGAGCTATAGGCCAATTTCCTTTTGAATGTAATACAAAAATCCAAAATAAAATGTTTGCTAAGTAAATCCAACTGTTTATTTTAAAAATATATATAATAGTTTAGAGGTGTTATTAAAGTAATACCATGATGATTCAACATAAAGAGAATCTATCAATTTCATGTACTACATTTATCTTCTATATATATAAAAGGCCAATATGCTAAATGTCCCTCTAACTGGTTATTATGGTTATCACCGGGGGAAAATGCTCAGTGTAGGAGATGCTGTGACACGCATTGGACATTTACAGAGAAATGGCACAGTGGACCTGGTGCCCACAAAGCAACACTTGGCTTCCCCCAAGTGGGACACAGGACCCATCACCACCCCAGAACATCCCACCAAATCACAGCCAACACTGCCAAAACCCATGGCACAAAACACGGCCCCCAGCCCGGAAACGGTGGCTGTGGGTACCAGGTAATGACATCATATAGCAACACACAGCTTCCTCTCCCTAGTGACTAGCTTTCTTGACATTTCTTCAGCCCAGGCACACAACTTGTTTAATAGCTAGGAGGAAACATTTTACACGTTAACCAAACATCTGTGAAGTGTTTTCCCATGGCTCATCTCATTTGATCCTCAAAGAAGTCCTGGAGTAGGTAAATAGGCGACTCAGTGGAATTCTATTTTCCTTTCATTAGCAGAAAAACAGAGCTTAGAAATTTGACCCGACTGAAAAGAAGTAAGAAATGGTGGACCCTGAAAATGACTTCAGGTTTTCTCTCTATGTAGAATATAGTCAAACACTATTACAGTTCAATATTTTACTCTTTGTTCTCTCTGCATGATCTATAATAATAATCTGCTTCATGTTGATATTTACTACTATGTTGCTGACAATTACATGAAAGAGAAGTTGGGGATGCTTCACTGGGCTGAAAAAAGTTTAGCTAAATCAGAAAGCAGGCCTAAGTAAGCAAGTTTATTCCATATATATATATATATATATATATATATATATATATGAGGCTGTTACTCACGTGTGCACAATACATATAAAGCTCTCGCTAGTGTCAATCGCATCCATGTGTTTCAATCTGTCATTGTCTATCGTGAAATTGGTTGATACTTCTATTATAGAGAAATGGAGAATAGTAATATTAAAATATTTTTTCTAATTAATTTCCTTTCAATATGCACGGATCCATGCACAATTCAACATCTATTGGTGATTTTTCAAAAATGAAAACTGAAAATATCTCATTGCAAATAGGATAAGAAGAAATTTTTAGAACTTGATAAAGTAGCTATGCAAGAATCAAAAACTTAGAATATTACAGTTAAAAGGAAAATTGTAAAATATTCATTATCAGTGCTTATTAACAGAGTTTAGAAGTTCTGAAACATCTAGGGATAGAAAAATATATAGATAATATGATCATTAAGTTAAATAATTTGAAATCATAGTTTCTACTGGCAAAAATAGTCAAACATCAGCATGTCATATAGTTCAATGTAACATTAAGTAAAATTAGTAGACGATAACTATCTCTATATATAAAAGGCTAATATACAAAGTGTCCACTCGAGAGACTGACTGGGAGACTGGGCATTCGATCATTCACAATGATGCGCGCCAACCACCAAGGGGTGGCACAGAAGGCTTTTCAGATCTATCTTTGGAGGGACTAGGTTTTTATTAACACAATATATATAACGCCTATGCATGTGTGTGTGTGTGTGTGTGTGTGTCTGTGTGTCTGTGTGTGTGTGTGTATAGATATATATGTATATGTATATATATATATATAGCAAAAAAATGAGATCTAGACAATTCATGTAAATTAAAATATTCAAAAACAATACACATTTTATAAAAACATAAGCAGACAAAATATACATTCAAACTGTTTCTATGGGAAATGAAGAGAGGATTAAATAAATAACAGAACAGGCTTACATAGACTGAAGATCATAAGTACCATGGTCTTAGAAGTTAGATTAACTTAATCCTCTGTACTAAAGGTCTGATGAAGAAAGGAAATAAAATTTGGATTATCTGGTATGTAAGGAGGGACACCAAACAGGTTTTAAAGTGGTAAATGGGTATTGGGAATTAGGAAGAAGAAAGTATACTCAAGCTAATACATTCAGATTCATCTGGCATAGCAGGCTACAATGGGCTGAAATTGGGAGAGGTTAGTGATAGAAATGCCAATAATAAATCTATTATGCATGAGCCCATGAAGGTTTTTTTTTTTTTTTTTAAGAAACAGAAAAATAAAAGGATCAATTCTGAGAAAACATATAATGGGAATGATGGGGGTGGAGTGAATGGGAATGGTGGGGGTGGAAGAGTCAAGAATGACTCCAAGCATTCTTGTTTTAGTGTCTGGCACCAGTGACAGAAATAGAAAACTCTGGAGGCAAGGCCAGGATGAAAAGTTTGGTTTTAGAAATAGAAAATTCAGCAGAATGGCCAATAAACTTTAAGAACATTGGGAAATAAATGCAATTATCTCCTTAAGTCATGGTCCAATTACACTAGGAACAAAGTTGGCTCTGGTTACTTATACCCAGGAAAATAGGACAAAGACACAAAGAAGAAGACCACAGACGAGCAAATCCAATGATTAACTCAAATGGCATATAGGCTTCCTTATAGGACTCCTTAAAAGACAAACTAGAAGTGACTAAATGAATTATAAAAAAGCAAATTTGTTAAAAATTAGAGCCATATCTTGAATCAAAAAGATATTTATCAATAAAACATTTTAGAATTAACACAGAGAATAACTCTAAAGAGCAATACATGCAGCCATCAAATGCATTATTCCTTTAACACTGGCTGCAGGTGGAAAATCTGGAAATCTATACAATGAACATTATTCAACATTACTGAGTGCCTTCTACATGTCATGTACTGTGGGAGGCAATGAGGACACAATAATGGGCTAATACAGACATAGTCCCTATAATGGTAAAATTTTTGTTGTTAATCCTCACTCCTGGGTATTTTTTTTTGGGGGGGGGGGCATTAATTTTTAGAGACAGTGGAAGGGAGGGGAGAGATAGAGAGAAACATTGATGTGAGGGAGACATATCTACTGGTTGCCTCCCACATGCATCCCAACTGGGGCCACAGATGGAGCCTGCAACTGAGGTATGTGCCCTTGACTAGAATTCAACCTATAATCCACCCATCTACAGTGCTCCCACCATGGAGTCAAACTGGCTAAGGTTTGATGGTTGGGTTTATGTGTCAACTTGGGTCAAATAGTCTAGAAGTTATTGTAAAGGTATTTTTAGATGTGAATAAATCAGTAGACTTCAAGTAAAGTATATTAGCCTCTTCCTTAATCCATTTGCATTGCTATAAGAAAATGCCATTGACAGGATAGCTTATAAATAATAGAAATTTATTTCTCATCATTCTGAAAGCTAGAAGTCCATGATCAAGGGATCAGGTGAGGGCCCTCTCACTGGCTCATACACAGTCTTTACTCTGTCTCCTCAAATGGTGGAAAGGGGTGGGATCTCTCTGGGATCTTTTTCATAAAGCCACTAATCCATTCCTAATGGCTTTGCCTTTATGAGGTCCCTTCTCCCAATACTATCACATTGGGGAACAGGGTTCAACACACGAATCTGGAGAGAACACAAACATTCAGTCTAGAGCACCCTCGGAAATGGAAGTGGGCCTGTTCCAATCAGCAAAGTCCGTTAGCAGAATGACTGGGGGTCTCCATGAGGAAAAGTGTACTCTGCCTCCAGGCTGTGTTCAGACTCAAGACATTAACTTTTCCCTGAGCCTCCAGCCTTACAGCTTGTTCTACAGAATTCATACTTGCAGATACCACAATCAATTTATTTCTTACAATAAATTTCACTTGTCTACATAGATACATCTTATTGTTCCTGTTTCTTTGGAGAACTCTGACCAACACAGTCCTTCATGTCATAAAACACAGTAGTCAAATCAGTCTATAAATAAGTATGTATTTAGAGACTAAGATAAGCCTACAAAAAAGAAAAAAGTCTGATTCTACAAGAACATAAAATAAGAGAATCTGACCTACACGGGTTAAGGGCCATGGGAAATCTTCACTAAAAGTGATATTTCAGCCAAGATTCTGAAAGAGGAGATAGGCAGGCAACAGTGTTCAGGTAGCAGAGAGCAATAAAAGCAGAGGGTAGAGCAGCAAGAGGAGGAATGTAGAAAAGGAGCTGCAGAGTTAAGATCAGACTGTGAAGAACCTTACATATTAAAATTTTCAGCCATTACCCTCTGAGGGATGTAAAGACACTGAGAGAAATGAGCCGATATCAGAACTGCATTCTAAAGACTACTCGGAGAACCTTATAAGAAACAGAGAGGAAGAAGGCCAGAGTGCAGAATGGTGAATTGGAAAGAAAAGGTGATGCTATGGTCTGAATGTCTGTGTCTCCCCAACCCTACCCCACTCCAATTCATATATTAGAATCCTAACAAAGGTGATGGTGTTAAGAGGTAGGAAGTGTTTTGATCATAAGGGTGAGCCTTCATGAATGAGATTAACCTATTTATATAAAAGCCTAAGTGACTGTCTAAGCTTTGGACCATCTGACTGATAACTATGACACGCACTAACCACCAGGGGGCAGACATGCAACACAGGAGCTGCCAAGCTGTGATGACTTGGCAGCTGCAGTTCTTGGGTGATGCACCAGGAACCAAAGAGGAGGGAACCCAATTCCGGGGTGTGTCACCTCTTGCAATCTGGGACCCCTCACGGGATGTCAGAGAGCCAGTTTCAGCCAGATCCCTGCAGGTTAGGCCAAGGGACCGCACCTGCTGGAGGGACCCCACTCACTCTACAGATGCCCTTTGGGCCACAGTGTCGCCCTAGATGCAGCCTGCTGGGGAGAGACCGTGGGAGGTTGGCTCCAGGGTGTATCTAGCCCATCTTGCCCATCCAGCCCCACCATCCACCTTCTAATTAATTTCCTTTCAATGTGCATGAATCTGTGCAATGGAGCACTAGTGTTCTTATAAAAGCGACTCCAAAGAGAAACTTAGCTCCTTCCACCATGTGAGAACATAGCAAGAAGGTGTTGGCCATGAACCAGGCAAAAGGCTCTCACCAGAACCATGATGGTCCCTTGATCTTGAACTTCCAGCCTCCAGAACTCTAACATAAACTGCTGTTGTTTGTGAGCTATCCAATCTATGAAATTTTTATCGGAACCTGAATGAATGAAAACAGGCAGGGATCAAAGCTTCTAACTTGTTCAAGTGGATGGCAGACACTACGATAGAAAAGCTTGGGCAAAAGATCATAAATTTAGGTCTTGAATACTGAGTTTGATGTACCTTTAAACATTTACCTGGAGCCGAAACCGGTTTGGCTCAGTGGATAGAGCCTCGGCCTGCGGACTGAAAGGTCTCGGGTTCGATTCTGGTCAAGGGCATGTATCTTAGTTGCGAGCACATCCCCAGTAGGGGGTGTGCAGGAGGCAGCTGATCAATGTCTCTCACCGATGTTTCTAACTCTGTATCCCTCTCCCTTCCTCTCTGTAAAATAATCAATAAAATATATATATTTTTTAAAAAATCTACTTGGAGATGCCTGGCCCCCATGACTTTGTTTCTAGATATTAGCCTCCTGAAAGGTTTCCCTCCTTCCACTCTTGCCTCTCTAGTTTATCCTGTGCATAGTAGGGGAAATTATCTTTTAAAAATGTCAGTAGTCATATTACTCCTTTTTTCAAAATTGCTTCCCATGATGTATAAGGTCTTGAGGATCTACCATTTGCTGCTCAAAGAGGGCTTGTGAGAAGTAAGTGTAAGTCATGTGCACAGAATGGTCACTGACACCAAGGACATGAAGGAACTTGCTCAGGGAGAGATTACAGAATGCTCCATGAGGAAATCCATTATTTCCTACAATGGAGGCAGAAAAGGAATGGTCAGAAAAACAGATGAACACTAGCAGAATATGGTATTATTGAAGGCAAAGGGGAAAAAAAGCTTTTCAGTAAAGTGATACCAAATGATCAACAATACCAAATGATCAAGATGTCTCATGGACTTAGCATACGGAATTTCAAATGCCTTTTTCAAACTTCAAATTTCAAATGGAACCAGCATTTCATTATTCAATGCATCTTCTTCACAGCTCTACTGTACACAACAGTCTTTGTGTAGCTCTCATCACTTCCACTTAAGGCCTAAGGTGATGAGACAATTCTAGTTTACATTCTAGACTTTGGTTTCTTTCCATGAATAATTAACAGTAATGGTTTATTAATTAGAGTATTGCCTTACTTGTGCTCCATAGACCACTTGGCATTGAACTCCCTGAAGCACAGAAGTTTTAACCCAGGTGCCTGAAGGAAGGAATGCTACCATTCCCCGCCCCCTCCCTTTCCCCTACCCTCTGCCAGAAGTGAGTGACAATCTACTGCAGGGGTCAGCAAACTGTTTTTGTATAGTCCACAATCTAAGAATGATTTTTATATTTTAAATAGTTGAAAAAAATAAAAGAATATTTTGTAAAATGTGAAAATTACATGAACCCCAAATATCAGTTTTATTGGGACATAGTCATGCTCACTTATTTACATATTGTCTATTACACTTTCACAGAGCAGCAGAGTTGAGTAATTTTACACAAAGCCTAAAATATTTACTATCTGGCCTTGTACAAAAAGGTTTGCTGATCCCTTATCTATTATTACTTTCCTTGACCAATTCCAGGTTCAGACTCTTAATTTTTTTAAGGACAGTGACTCAGCACTTGGAATTGGCATTTGGAATTGGCACTTAGAGCGAATGAAATCACAGAGGCATCCCAGCACCAACACCTCGGGCTCTTACCTGTAAGTTGGTCATGAGATTTATAAATCTTCTACTGGTACTGTTAGCGTGAACCTGGAAGCTGATATGCAAAACCAAAGCAAACTCCAGGCTACCCTTACCTTTGCTACAAGTTAGTTGATCTATAACACAACCCTATCCTGAGGCTATAACACAAAGTTCAGTGGGTTTATTTTTTTAATAAACAACACTGAAAATGAAATAAAACAGTTTGAATTGCTCAGAACATCCTATAAGAAAACATCCAATTTTTTTCTTCCTATCTTTTGTGTGGTTGTGTTTGTTTTTTAATCTTCTGTAGTTGGTATTTGGGGATCAGAGTTTGAGATCAATTGTCAGACACTTACTGCGATGCATCTCTGGTTCACAGCTGGCCAAGGAAAGCTACTTGCCTCTTCAGAGGTGTCTGTCCAACTCCATCTGTATCTCATTATACAGTAATGAGACCGGCTTCCTAACTGCATAATATACAATGCAATGAAATATTGCCTTGAAGACATCAGGGCTGAGATGAGTGCATATATGGAACCATGAAAATTACTAGCCTCTGGATAGGGTTGGAGTTTTTTGTGAACAACCTTTGACCTGACTGTGAACAAGAACCCAGTCTCAGCCTCAGCTGCGCTAGGAATGTTGTCCTCTATCACTGATATCCAAGTAAATGCAAATACCTAAGGTGTCACATCCCTGCTTATCTCTGTCTACACTTTCACTTTTTGCTTTCAATCCTTATTGAGTTGCACACTTCCCTGTTTTCATTTGGGTCAGAGTTGACCAGAACCTTCTGTTAGCCTACAATGTTGCTGTTTCTTACTTGGCTAGCTATTCAAATAAACTTAAATCTTCCAGATTGGTAAAACTGTCAACCATACCAAACAGTCTCTCAACTTCCACACTAAAATCTAATGGGCACATTGGAAAAAGCATAAAGATTAAGGCAGTTAACCACAGTTAAAACTCTATGACGCCTGGTTGGTGTGGCTTAGTGGTTGAGCAATGACCTACGGTCACAGTTCAATTTCGGGTCAGAGCACATGCCCGGGTTGTAGGCTCAATCCCCAGTAGGAGACATGCAGGAGACAGCCAATCAATGATTCTCTTTCATCACTGATGTTTCTATCTCTCTCTCCCTCTCCCTTCCTCTCTGAAATCAACAAAAAAACAAAAATAAAAACTCTTATGATGCTTTCTTCATCCTCACGGCCAAGAAACATGTATCCCTCCTCAGGAGCCTTAGAGCTGATCTGTCTCCAACTGTCACAAGTAAAGAAACATGACCTCCTGTCTCAGACTGACACACCCTTGTGTCTTCATAACTATTAACACGGTTATAAAATTAAACTGCCATCACTCAACCCTCACTTACCCCATTATACAGCTATACCCATGTGGTGATGAGAAAACAAAGACTTACTATGATATATTCTTTTTAAAATGACATATACAGGCAGGGCAAAAGTAGGTTTACAGTTGTTCATATAGAAAATATAATAATTAATAAATAATAAAAGAATAAATTGTTTTGCATACTCACAACTATAAACCTACTTTTGCCCCCGTGTGTGTGTGTGTGTGTGTGTGAACAGATTTAAGTTCACAACAAAATTAAGAGGACGGTATAGAGATTTGCCACATAGCCCCATCCCCACAAATGTATAGCCTCCCCCATTTTCACCATCCCCTATCAGAAAGGTACATTTGTTACAAATGATGAACCTACACTGATACACCATTATTATCCAAAGTCTATGGTTTACATTAGGGTTCATTCTTGGTATTGTATATTCTATGAGTTTGGACAAATGTATAATGACATGTAGATATTATAGTAAATACAGAGTACAGTACTTTCACTGCCCTCTGTGCTCTACCTATTCATCCCTTCTTCTTCCAACAAATCCCTGGTAACCAATGATTTTTTTCCTACTGTCTCCATAGTTTTGCCTTTTCCAGAACATCAAATAGTTGAAGTCAGACACTATGTAGCCTTTGCAGATTGGCTTATTTCACTTAGTAAAATGCACGTAAGTTCCTCCATGTCTTTTCATGACATGGTAGCTCATTTCTTTCCAATGCTGAATAATATTCCATTGTCTAGATGTACCACAGTTTATCCATTCACCTATTGGAAGGTCATCTTGGTTGCTTCCCACTTCGGCAATTATAAATAAAGCTGCTATCAACATCTATGTGCAGGTTTTTGTGTGGACATAAGTTTTCAATTTCTTTGGGTAGTAGCCCAATTTCTGGATCATAAGGTAAGTATGTTTTGTTTTTAGATTTATCTCTAAGTTTTCCTAAATTTCATTTTCAATTGCTCACTGAAAGTATATATAATTGACTTCTATATGCTCACTTTGCATCTTGAGACTTTGTTAAGTTTACTTATGAGTTTGAGTTTTTTTCATAGATTCCTTAGTAGTCATGTCTTCTACAAATAGGGCATATTTATTTTCTCTATAATCTGTATATCTTATATTTTTCTTGATTTATTACACTAACTAGGCTCTCTAGGACCAAGCTAAGTAGAAATGAAAGAGAGCATTCTTGCCTTGGTTCCAATCTTAAGGGAAAAGTATTCAGTCTTTCACCATTAAAAATTATGTTAGCTGTAGAGTTTTCCTAAATACCTTTTATCAGATTTAAATTCCTAATATTTCTAGTTTCATGTTTTTAACATAAATGGATTTTAAATTTTGCTATATGCTTTTGTGAGCATTTATTCTCTCTTCTTTAGTCATTTAACTTAGGACGTTGCATTGACTGGTTTGTGAATCTTGACCAACCATACATTCCTGGTATAAACCCCACTTGTTCACAGTATATTATTATTTCTATATGGTGCTTATTTGATTTGCTGATATTTTCAAGATTTCGGCACCTATATTCCTGAGGGCTGTTGGGATATAGTTTTCTTTTCTTGGGATATAGCTATTACCCCTCATGGGATGTCTGACTGCCTGTGGGATCGGGCCTAAAGCAGCAGCCAGACATCCCTCTCACAATCTGGGACTGCTGTCTCCCAACTGCCCTCCCCTGCTGCCAGCCTGATCACCCCCTAACCATTGCCCTGCCAACCTGATCAATGCCTAACTGCTCACCTGCTGGCCGTATTGCACTTAACTGCCCTCCCCTGCCAGCCCAATCACCCCCATCTCTCTCCCCTGCAGCAGGGTAATGTTGGCCCCACAAACTAGCTGTAAAGATTCTCTTCTATTTTCTGAAATAAATTGTGTACAATTTGTTATCTCTTTAAATGTTTTGTAGAACTTAGCAGTAAAATTACCTGGACTTTTGTTTTGGAAAGTATTTCATTTCTTTATAGACTAGAGGCCCAGTGCATGAAATATGTGCACTGGGTGTGTGTGTGTGGGGGTGTCCCTCAGCCCAGCCTGCACCCTCTCCAATCTGGAACCCCTCGTGGGATGTCTGACTGCCTGTGGGATCGGGCCTAAAGCAGTAGCCAGACATCCCTCTCACAATCTGAGACTGCTGTCTCCCAACTGCCCTCCCCTGCCTGCCTGATCACCCCCTAACCACTGCCCTGCCAACCTGATCAATGCCTAATTGCTCCCCTGCTGGCCATATTACACTTAACTGCCCTCCCCTACCAGCCCAATCACCCCCATATCTCTCTCCCTTGCAGCCTGGTTGCCCCCAACTAGCCCTCCCCTGCCAGCCTGGTCACCCCCAAATGCCCTCCCCTGCAAGCCTGGTTGCCCCAATTGCTCTCCCCTGCTGGCCTGGTTGCCACAACAACCTCCCCTGCCAGCCATCTTGTGGGGGCCATCTTTGACCACATGGGGGTGGCTATTTTGTAGAAGGGTGTGAGGGTCAATTTGCATATTACCTCTTTATTATATAGGATATGAGACTAGTTCAATTATTTATCCTTTCTTTGGTGAGTTTTGGTAATTTGCAGCTTTAAAGAAATTAGTACATTTTTATCTAAGTTGTCCAATTTATTTGCACAGTTGTTTATAGTATTTTTTAATCCTTTTAATGACTTGTCCAGGTCTATAGTAGTATCCTCTTTTATTCCTGATATTAGCCATCTGTGTCTTTTCATATTTTTCCATAGTCAGTTTGGCTTCATCAATATCATTGATCTTTTCAGAACATCAGCTTTGGATTTCATTTATCTTGTCAACTGTTTGCAATGTTCTGTTTCAGTAATACCCATTCACCTCTTTGTTACTTCTTTCTTTCTGATTGATTTGGGTTATGTTGTTCTTTTTCTATTTTCTTTTAATATGCTTTTTTAAATTTGATTTTTAGAGAGAAAAGAAGGGAGAGAATGAGAGAGAAACATCCATGAGAAAGAAAAAATTTTTCAGCTGCTTCCTGCACCCCCTCAACATGTGCCCTTGACTGGAAATCAAACCGTAGACCTCTTGGTGCATGGGACGACACTTAACCAAATGAGCCATACCGGCCAGCCCTTTTTCTATTTTCTTAAGGTGAGAGCTTAAATTATTAGAGATTACAGCTCTCTTCTAATATAAGCATTTGATGCTATTAATGCCCCCTTGAAACTTTGGCTGCATCCCACAAATTTTGATGTTTTATTTTCATTTTCATTGAAAATATTTCTAAATTTCCCAAGGAATTCCCTCTTTGGTCTATGAATTATTTAGCATTAGATATTTTAGTTATCTTTTTGTTATTAATTTCTAATTGAATTTTACTTTGGTCAGAGAATATATTTTGTATGACTTCAATTTTTTTTCTTTCAAATTTAAGATTTACTTTATGGCCAACCTTGGTAACACATGTAGAGTCTGCATTATTTTGTTGGGTGAAGTATTCCCTAAATGGTAACCAGATTCAGCTAGCTTACAGTGTTCTTCGGTTCATCTACATCCTAGTTGATCTGCTGGCCACTAATGCTATCAAAAACAGAGAGGAGCCGAAACCAGTTTGGCTCAGTGGATAGAGTGTCAGCCTGAGGACTGAAGGGTCCCAGGTTCAATTCTGGTCGAGGGCATGTACTTTGGTTGCGGGCACATCTCTGATAGGGGGCGTGCAGGAGGCAGCTGATCGATGTCTCTCTCTCATCGATGTTTCTAACTTTCTATTCCTCTCTCTTCCTCTCTGTAAAAAATCAATAAAATATATTAAAAAAAAACAAAACAGAGAGGAGTGTTGATTTGCCCACCTATAGCTGTGGATTCTCATCCTTCTCCTTCTAATACTGTCACTTTTTGCTGCCTGTATTTTCAGCCTCTGTTTTCGAGTACATACTTCTTTAGGTCCATTAGGTCTTTTTGGCTAATTGAACCTTTTATACATTATGTAATGTCTCTGTATTTCTTGCTCTAAAGTCCACTATATCTAATATATATTCATTCCTCCTTTCTTTTGAATGAAGCAACCTTGATAAAATCTTAATAATTCTAATTATTTGCAGGGTTTAGGATTTTTTCTATGTAGATAATCATAACTGAAAATAATAGTTTTAAGCTTCTTTCCAATTTTCATAGCTTTTTTATCATATTCAAGAACTTTTTATGACTTATTTATTCTAATTAGAATCATAGGGATGGACATGTCATTACTACCCTTGTAGTAATCACATTCTACTCACATTAATTTAGCCTAAAGCTTATGTATGGTCACTGATATACCTTTTTAATAGGGAAGACTGTCTCCTTGCTCAAACTCATAGCTTCAAAATAAATAAAAGAGCTACAGTAAGAAAAAAAGAAAACGATTACCTAACCAGCCAAATATCCTAGAACTCCAGATCTGCCCTTTCTTTGACATTGTTAGCCTCCTGCTTCCATTTGAGACTACCTCTCCCTTTTCAATCTACCCCATAGACAGCAGCTAAAGTACAAATCCAAACCACCAAACCTGTAACCTCGCTCCCCCTTGCAGCTGCCTCCAGTTCTCCTCATTGCCTAATAGACCATCTCAACACCTGTGTTCAGTTCCCCAGCTTTCCCAACTCCAGTCTCCCCCAGCATTGACCTTCTATCAACCTCTACAACACCCACTTCTTTCTCCACATTTCCTCAAACCCCATTAATGGTGAAACACAACATCTATTCCTATATCTCTCTACTTGTCCCTTCCTATGGACTGTCTGCACTTCTCTTTACTTACCTCTGAAAGATCCTTAAAGGCTCACTTTCAGGTTCCACCTCCTCCATGCAGTTTCTCAAGCAACAAAGGAAAAGAGAGTTTCAGTGCACTGGTGGTGTTATTTGTATCTGGCCCTTCAGCTGGGTTCTAGTTTGCCAAATTTGGGCAAACCTATCTTCTCTTTCCTGGTTCCCTCTCCTATAAAACAGCCATGGGGGCTCTAAATGCATTATGAGTTAACATGTGTGTCACAATCCTGGGTGATCAACCCACTCCAAGTCCTTCTGATCTTTTAGTCATTACCTCTTTGTTACAAGCTGCATTATTCCAGCCTTCTCTAGCCCAACAGGATTACTTCTGTATTTTTCCCACTATTGAACACAGTAAATATTTACTTAATATGAAGGAAACTGTTTACTTCTCTCGCAAAACATATACTGAGAATATTTGCAAGGAATATGAAAAGCATGCATACTTAAGCATTTGCACCGTATACCTAAAGAATAATAACAATTAGGGCAGCAGTTCTCAACCTGTAGGTCGCAACCCCTTTGGGGTGTCGAACGACCCTTTCACAGGGGTCGCCTAAGACCATCAGAAAACACATATTTCCCATGGTCTTAGGAACCAACACACCGCTCCTTGGTGTAGCAAAATGTAGCAATGTAGTTTACTGTTGTTATATGAAGATTGTTGCCTGTGCTACATCACGATTCAAGACAAAATTTCATTTATTTATAATTAGAAATAAATATTTCACAATATATAATTACATATTGTTTTTGTGATTAATCACTATGCTTTAATTATGTTCAATTTGTAACAATGAAAATACATCCTGCATATCAGATATTTACATTACAGTTCATAACAGTAGAAGATTACAGTTATGAAGTAGCAACGAAAATAATTTTATGGTTGGGGGTCACCACAATGTGAGCAACTGTATTAAAGGGTCGCGGCATTAGAAAGGTTGAGAACCACTGCATTAGGGGAAGGTTTCTCCTCCCTCCTTTATCATATTCCACACATCCTAGGAGATGAGGAAGAATCAAGAAAGACAGGCCCTAGCCGGTTTGGCTCAGTGGATAGAGCATCAGCCTATGGACTGAAGGGTCCCGGGTTCGATTCCAGTCAAGGGCATGTACCTTGGTTGCGGGTACACCGCCAATAGAGGGTATGAAGGAGGCAAGCTTATCGATGTTTCTCTCTCATCAATGTTTCTAACTCTCTATCCCTCTTCCTTCCTCTCTGTAAAAAAATCAATAAAATATATATTTTTTTAAAAAAAAAGAAAGACAGCACTAGCAGATTCGGCCTGTGGACTAAAGGGCCCCAGGTTCAATTCTGGTCAAAGACACATGCCTGGGTTGCAGGCTCAATCGCCAGTAGGGGGTGTGCAGGATTCTCAACACTAATGTTTCTATCTATCTATCTCTCCTTCTCCCTTCCTCTCTGAAATAAAATTATATTTAAAAAGAAAGGACAGGACAGAACATGATCCTTTTAAAAACCAAAGAGCCGCCAAAACTGGTTTGGCTCAGTGGATAGAGTGTCGGCCTGTGGACTGGAGGGTCCCAGGTTCGATTCTGGTCAAGGGCATGTATCCTGGTTGCGGGCGCATCCCCGGTGGGGGGCGTGCAGGAGGCGGCTGATGGATGTCTCTCTCTCTCTCTCTCTCTCTCTCTCTCTCTGTCTCTGTCTCTGTCTCTGTCTCTGTCTCTCTCTTTCGTTGATGTTTCTAACTCCCTGTCTCTCTCCCTTTCCCTCTGTAAAAAAATCAATAAAAATATATTTTAAAAACCAAAGAGCCACCTGCAGCAGAGCCTCCTCACTTCTCTATAAACAGGCAAGATGGGAGGTAGGGCAGGTAGAGTGTCACTGTAAGCAGAGCCAGGGTTGCACTGCAGTGTGAGGGGTAGAGTGCAGGGTCGCACTGCAGTGTGGGAGGTGGAGTGCACTGCAGTGGGCGGGGCAGAGTATAGGGCTGCACTTCAGTGTGGGAGCAAAGTACAGGGTTTCACTGCAGTGTAGAGGGCAGAGTGCTAGGTTGCAGTGCAGTGTGTGGGTGGAGTGCATAGGGAAGGGGAACGATTTCCTCATAAGAATCTGACCCTAACAGTGAGCCATGGCTTACACCACTTAATATCTGTGGTAAGGGGATTTTTATTGTTTAAAAAAAAAGTAAAGAGGAAGAACAAATCCATATAAAAATATGAGCAGGAGGTAAAATAGAGAAAACAAAGGGAGATATCTAGGCGAAGCAGTGAATCAAGTGAGTGAAGAATTAATTAGTATGCACATATATGCCCATGTATGCACATGGGCACACATATATGCACAGATGTGTGTATTAGCATCCTTGTCTTTCACTCCAGCCTCACTTCAGATAAGGGATTAATCTGTGTCTGCTCAAGGTACAGAAAAGTGACAAAAACAAACTTGGTAGGTTCCATACAATGACAGGACAGGGTGTGACTGGCATGCCCCCACCACCCACAGGAAGTTGGCCAGAATCCAGAAGACCCCAATGAGAACAGTATACAAACATGAGGCATATCACAAAGGGGCAGAGGAAAGCACAGGCACTACGATGGATAATTACTGAGATGGCAATAAAAAGACAAAACATGAGTCAGTAACCCTGACAGAGAAGGAAGCGGCTGCTCTTGTGAATATCAAAAAGAAATCCCAAATTTGACAGCACAGATCAAAAAGAGGCATGAGGAGAGTCTGGCAGACACTGCTGTGGGTAATTAAATTGTTAGCCAGCAATAAAAAGAGAAAACATTCAATAACTGATGGAGAAGGACTCAACTGCTCCTCTGAACACTGAGCAGAAATCCCCAAACCTGACACCAAAGAGCTGAGGCCCAAGATGCGAGTAAGAGTCGGGTGATAAGGCATGTGAGATCCACACTGGTACTGACACTCACCATGGGCCTGGAGACACATCAGAATCCCATGGCGTTCTTGGACTAGCCGATGGTTGGGTTTTGGTGGAGAGAGACCGCCTTCCTGTAACCATGGGCATGATGGGCTGTGAAAGATGAGTTCTGTAGGCCCTTACAGCACACAAGGCAAATTCACACAGTGAGGCAGAGAGAAGAGCAGCGCTGGCTAAGCAGATGGCCTGCTGAGCCTTGGCCAACAGGGAGAGGTCAGGAAGCCTGAGGCCCAGTGAAGCAAAGGCCTGGTGCCCTGGCATGGAACCTGCCATTGTGTAATAAGTGCATGGAGAAAAGCAGTACTCTGGACAAGCAGGGACTGTTCTAGAACATAGTATCTTCTCTAAGTTCTTGTTAAGAGAAATAAGGTATTTCAAAATGCAAAAGTTACAGCTAGACACTTTGTTACAGGCTATCCATTCTTGGGGATTAGTCACATGCCATTTAAGGATTGGGATATCTCTGAGAAATGCATCGTTATGTGGTTTCATCATTGTGAGAACATCAGAGTGTATTTACTTAATACTAAATGGTATAACCTGACGGAAGCTAATTCCAGCATGTTAGCAGGGTTGAATCATCTGGAGATGGCTTATGGCATTTCCCAAAACCTGAAAAGAATGCATAAATTGATTGCTGGCTGCCAGACAGCTCAGGGCATCTCAATGTACATGTTATTGCCTCATGTTGGCCAAACACCTGAATAGCTGAAGGCAATTCCTCAATCTAATCTGAAAATGGATTGTGCATGGGAAACCCTACCCTTTGATGTGTATATCTCAACCTTGCCTTAGGACAAATTCTGTTAGTAAAAAGCAAGGGGTCTAGAGACAAGGAGAACTTAGTTCCTTTATCTAAGTCTTCTCTGACTCTCCATGATGCAAAATTATGTTTCTTCTCTGAACTCTTATTTAATTTACGCACAGTGCCTTCTCTAGGTTCCTGGACCCTTCTTCTTTTTTTTTTCTTTAAATAAATCTTTATTGTTCAGATTATTACAATTGTTCCTCTTTTTCCCCCAATAGCTCCCCTCCACCCAGCTCCCACCCTTCCCTCTGCCTCTACCTCCCCTGAATTGTCCTCATCAATAGGTGTGTGATTTTTGTCCAGTCTTTCCCTGAACCTCCTCACCCTTTTCCCCCTGAGAATTGTCAGTCCACTCCCTTTCTATACCCCTGATTCTATTATATTCACCAGTTTAATTCTGTTCATCAGATTTTTTATTCTCTTGATTTTTAGATTCTCTTGTTGATAGACATATATTTGTTGTGCATAATTTTTATCTTTACCTTTTTCTTTTTCTTCCTCTTCTTAAAGAGTACCTTTCAGCATTTCATAGAATACTGGTTTGGTGTTGATGAACTCTTTTAGTTTTTTTTTTATCTGTGAAGCTCTTTATCTGTCCTTCAATTCTGAATGATAGCTTTGCTGGGTAGAGTAATCTTGGTTGTAGGTTCTTGTTATTCATCACTTTGAATATTTCTTGCCCCTCCCATCTGGCCTGCATAGTTTCAGTTGAGAAATCAGTTGACAATTGTATGGGTTCTCCCTTGTAGGTAATTAACTGTTTTTCTCTTGCTGCTTTTAATATTCTCTCTTTGCCTTTTTCTCTTGGCATTTTAATTATGATGTGTCTTGGTGTGGTCCTCTTTGGACTCCTTTTATTTGGGGTTCTGTGCACTTCTGGGATGTGTAAGTCTATTTCTTTCACCAGGTGTGGGAAGTTTTCAATAATTATTTCTTCAGGTAGGTTTTCAGTATCTTGCTCTCTCTCTTCTTCTGGCACCCCCATAATTCTGATGTTGGTACGCTTGAAGTTGTCTCAGAGGCTCCTTACACTCTCTTCACATTTTTGGGTTTTTCTTTTTGCTTTTCCAGTGGAGTTTTCTGCTTCTTTGTATTTCAAATCTTTGACTTGATTCTTGTGTTCCTCTAGTCTGCTGTTAGGTCTCTGTATAATATTTTTTAATTCAGTCAGTGTATATTTAATTTCTAGTTGGTCCTTTTTCACCTCTAGTTGGTCCATTTTCATCTCCTCTTGGGTCTCACTAAATTTATCCATCTTTTCTAGGAAATTCTTGAAAAACCTTATAAGTGTGGTTTTGAACTCTATATCCAGTTGTTTGTTTTCCTCCATTTCTTTTGTTTGTGATCTGTTCCTTTGTCTCCACATTTTCACTGCTTCCCTAAGTTCATAGAGTAGCTTTGTGTGCTAAGTGTCCTACATGGCCCAGTATCTCTGCCTCCCCAGTTACCTGAGGTGGACTCTCCTTGGTGCACCCCTTTGTGGACTGTATGTACAGCCTTGTTGTAGTTAATACTTGATTGTTGTTGGTATCACTGGGGGGACTGACCTCCAAGCCAACTGGTTCTGAGGATCAGCTGTGTCTATGCTGGAAGAATTTCTGTGCTGGAGTCAGCCTTATGATACAAGACTTGCAAAATTGCAAAAGTTTTTCTGTTCAGTTTGGATGGGGCGGAGTCTTAGGGCTGAGCAGAGACAGCCTTGGCTTCCTGTCAGCCCTGCCTTACACAGCCCCTAGTGTCTCAGTGTATCTCAGTAATCACGACAGCCCTCTCTGTGCATGCATGCCTCCAGACCTCTGCCTTTCTGGCTCCCCTTAGTTTCATGCACTGCAGGGACCCCTATGAGTCTGGGTCCCCAGGGTCTCGCCCGAAACTGGGGTTCAGTGCAGTCAGAAGTGGATTTTAGCGCAGTTGGGAGGTTCTGTCTCCCTCCCACTAGAGAAAGCCAGCGGCACAATCAGCAGTCAGCCCTCTGTGTGCGCCTTCGTGTGACTCTAGACCTCTGCCTTTTCACAGCTCCCCCAAGTTTCCATCTACTCCCCCTTTTCACCAGCCAGGCACTCCACCGTCTATACTCTCCACTTACCTGTCTCCGTACTTCAGCTTTTTGCAGCTCTTCTGGGTCTCCATGAGCCCCTCTCTTTCCTTCTAGTTGTAGAATTTCCACTCAGCCAGCTTTCCTGTTGTTCTGGATGTTTTCCATTCTGTCTTTTAGTTCTAGTTTTGAAATTGTTGTGCGAGGCAGAAGTTTATAGGTGTTCACCTTTCCAACATCTTGGTTTCTCTCCTGAACCCTTCTTGATGCTGGATCAAGAACCCCAGCAATAACCTACTACACGTCTAGGTTATAAGGTACAGGCTAGAAGCCTGCACAGCATGTTCCTGTACAAAACAACCTGAAGTTAAGTCAACACAAGAGAAAATGATGCAACCAAGTGACAGTAGTAAACACGGATGCATAAAACTGCTGCCACTCTGTGGGGTGCACTTTCCTAGGCCTGACAGTGCAGGCCTATGTACACCAGCATCGCCCAAACACATGAGTGTGCACTTGGTCACAGTGTGCAGATAGCTATGAAATTACTAAGTAACAGGAATTTTTCATCTCCAGCACTATCTCATGGGATCACCATCATCTATGCAGACCACTGTTAACTGAAATGCTACATGGGCAGGACTACAGTAACTTGTTTAAAAATTTGAGAATAGGTGGCACATATAATGAAAAACGTAATCCACTAAGCCGTCAGTTGGTCATTCCCCCAGGGCTCCTGGACTGCAAGAGGGTGCAGGCCAGGCTGAGGCATCCAGCCAGTGCACAAATTTCATGCACTGGGCCTCTAGTTTTGGATATTCTTGCAGTGGTGTTTTATGCATTTATGAACATGGCAACTATACCTGTTTGGGAGCCTATTCACTTTTGGCATAAATGGGGTTGAATACCACCCACAAGGTCCTGTCTCTTGCTCTTTCCACTCATCTGAGTATCATGGAGGTGGCTGCAAAATTGCACATTCAGATTTGATTCAATAGTGTTCCATCTACAGATGTGCCATAGTTTGAATTAATAAGTTTTTAAGAATAAAGTCTACACACATCCAGATTAGTCTCTTAGGTCTGCATGTCCCCTTTGCTGTAATGCACTTTGCTCTCTTAAATCTTCATTTTTATTTTTCCCTCCTCTCCACCCCATGCTTCCTTCAGAGGTCCAACTTAAATTACCTTAGTTCCTTGAATCCTGGTCGACTACTAAAGCCGTAAGCAATAGTTCTGTCCTCCCAATCAATTCTAACCTTTCAAACTCTCTCAGGACATTAGTAAAACTCAGACTCAAATACCTGCAGTATGCTCTGGCTTATTCTCACTGCTTGAATCTAAGCCCCTTGAGGGCAGCATAATCTGACATAACGATGTTTATTTGCTTCCCAACCTCCACCAGAGAGTGGTTATAGTTTCATGTTCATGATTATAGTCATGATTATAGTTTCATATTCATGCATATAGGTTATAACTCAGGAACAATCAAATGAAAGAGATGCATAGGTCAAGGTCTGGGGTAGGGTGGGAAGAGACATTGAGTTTCCATGACCTCTCTTCATGAAACCCAGCTGCCTTCCCAGCCTTCCCCAACCAGGCAGCTCTACTGAGCCTTGGGTCTGAAGTTTTCACATGGGGCTTCATTTTGCAGGCATGAGGGATTAAGTCCTGGACCACAGATGCACTCCATCGCACTCCTACCTGCCATGGATATTGGGCTGATCCAAAGTTCTAAACTTTTGATGATGTGGTTGGTCTTTCTGATGACCAGCTCCCATCTTGAAGTTATCTAGGAGCCCGCCATTAATCACCTCATTAGCATAAGAGAGTATGAGACTATCACTCAAGAAATTCCAAAAACGTTTTGAAGCTTTGTGCCAGAAACTGAGGTGGAGAAGGAAATGGTGTGTTATTCCATAGGAAGAAAACAATTCTTCCCCGCAGCCCTCAGAGAGCATGCCCTGCCCACACCTTGGTTTCGGACTTCTGGCCTGTAGATCTGTGAGAATAATTTTATGTTGTTTAAAGCACCAAGTTTGTGATAATTTGTTAGAGAAGCTGTAGGAAATTAAGAGTGGATGGAGCAAGGCTTTGCCTTAGGGGCTTAATCACAAGGAACAACAATAGCCTGTAATTATTGGAATCGAGAGTTTAGGTCAGTGGTTAGTAAACTATTAGTCAACAGAGAGGCAAATCGTGGCTGAAGCTCAAGAGCAGCAGTTTGCCAACCACTGCCTTAGGGTAACACTGTAATTAAAATGTATTCCCTTAGGCCATTCATCAGCACCTTTCTCTTCTCAGCACTCTATCCATGTCAATGCTTCAGTCTCTTCCACCTGCTGCTGATTCCTAACTCCATGGTCTCCTGGACTGCTCTCTCAAGCTCCAGATCCTCAGCCCAGCTGCCTACTGGACTTCTCCCTCTGAATTTCTCACAGGCTCCTTCTCAGGCATGGGAAGCCCACTTGGCAAGTATGTCCATCCATCCTTTGCTCAAATCCAAACTTCAGCAGTAGCTTCATCTCCTACTGCTCCCTCAAGTTCCACTAAGGTCCCTAATTCAACATCTTAAATATCTCGGGAACCTCTCCATGTCTCACCTCATCATGGCTACAATACTAATCTCATTCAGATTACCCATCTAGTCTCCTAGTCAATTTAGCCAGTCTCTGTACCAGGCTTGTTCCCCTCATTGGTTCTCTACCATGCATCCAGAGCCATCATTCTAAAACCCAAACCTGACCTTACTCACTCCTATTTAAAGCAGTACAGCAGCATCTTACACTTACTGAGGGTTTGTTCTGTCCCAGAAACTATTTTAAGAACTTTATGTGTAATATTTATTTAAAATATCGTAGGGTAGAAAATATCTCCATTTTGCAATAAGACAAGTGAGGCTTATAAAACCCAAGTGGTTTTGCAATTCCTAAGTGATAGAGGCAAGATTTGAACCAATGGGAATCTGACACCAGCCCCCATGCTCGGAACCCCAAAACTGCAGGGAGAGATCAATACTTTACCATCGACCCTAGACAAAATCCAAACTGCTGACTCGTGTCTTATAAACAAGGTGACCACACAATTTGCCCAGGTTTCCCTGCTCTAGTAATTATATGATCACTCTCAGAAATGCCCTGTTTGGACAATAAATTAGATGCCCATCCTAAAACCCTCATGCCTATTCCCAGTGACAGTCCAAACACACAGAACTTATTTTACTTCCTTGAAGAAGCCACATTTGCATTCCTTGGCGTTCACACACCTCATTCCCACTTTCCTTAGCCTGCTAACAATGCTGTGCCTTTGTCACAGCTGATATGACTTCCTTTCAAACCCACTCCAACCAAACTCAGTTATGTTCTCAGGGTCCCATGAAAAACCCATTATCAAAGATAGCACCCTTTGTTTTGATGATTCATTTCATTGCTTTCCTATTCACACTCACATTTCTAGCAGAGGACTTGGCACATAGTAGGTGTAGTGGACACCAGACCCCCTCAGGAATGAAGCACTTTCTCCTCAGCTATTCAGGATCCAGCAGATGACCACCATCAGTGTCTCCCCTGCGGCACTGCTTTGGCTGGTGTCAGTTTCATGATCCCAGTGACTGACCGCGGCAGTGATGATATAAAGGCTCCGTCCCTGCTCCCATGCTCAGGACAATTCTGAAGAGACCTCCCAAGCTCCAGAACCCAACAGAGCATCTGCTGAGGCCTTCACTGGGGTATCACAGCTTAACTTCTCCCTTTGCCTGGCTGGTCCTGCTTCCTTTCACTCCCTCCACAGGTGCTGATGCTAAGAGCACACCATAGTGAGTACTGTGCATGCTATTCTCATTATCCACTTCCCAGGACCCAAGCTGTGACAGCAGGTGATCAACAGATATGTGTTTCATGAATGGCTTCTTTACTCAGTAAGTTGTCATCACTTCCACTTTGCTCTTGGCACACACGACTATTCAGCAGCATTGGTATGGCTTGCAAATGGAGAATCACACTTTTGAACTAAAGACAACTTACTATGGACTAATTGTAAAGCAGTGTCATGTTTTTTGCTAGTATAGTAAAATCTTGGAGCTCATGGAGGCATGATTACAAGTCTGCAGCTAAGTATTTAGCATGGAAAACCTTGATTTAGTGGTGACAAAAAAGAGAATCCACTCTGAGACCTGTGCGGGCAGCACACACAGCCTCATCTCCATACCCCTGGCAAGGACCTGCTCCTGCTCTTTGCAAAGCACTGTGGGCAACATGACAGGAGGCAGTGGAGTCAGCTGATCCCTGCAAACACACAAAGCTTCCAACCCCGTGAGGAAACAGAACCAGCAGTCCTGAGAAATCACAACAGGATGAAATCGGCGACATCCAAGAACAAGCAGAGTTCTGAAAATGCACAAGGGAGAAGCAACAGAGGGGAGACACAAAACAGTGACATCTGACTTGAACTCTGAGAATGCATTTGACAAACGGCTCTTGAGTCCCTTCTACATTCCAGACACTGTGCTCGGGACTTATAGACAACCAGAGTATGAGAGGCAGATGTATGCGGAACTAGAATACAACACACCAAGCTTTATACATTCATGTGAACATGCTGATAAACAGAAAGAAGAGGCAGCAGTTTGATCAAAGGAGAGAACTTTTCTAAAGTAATATGTGAACCCCATTCCCAATGACATATTCTCCAAACTCCAGTGTGAGAATGGGTGACCCACAAAAAAATGGTCTTCACACTCAAAATGTTGGGTTCAGCCAAATCACAGTGGACACTGTTGAATGTTCACCCAGAATGCTCTGCTCCTTCTTCCATGTGAACAGAACCCTGATTTTGACTGGTATACACCCCTCCTCCCTAAAGGCTTCCTGACTTAGAAGGGCTTTCCCTACCTCTACTCCTGAAAGGGTCTTGATGGCTCTAAGCTAGTCATCACAATCCTACCTCCTCTGCCCGTGACCAGGTCAGAGATGCAGACTTAAGCTTCATCAGCCCACCACGTCCCTTCCTTTCAATATGGGTTAAGGTCAATGGTAAACACGTGAAATAAATTGGCTTAAACTAGAGGAAAGGACTCCGAGCTTATGACTGGGACTATCGGGCGGCTCCTCTTGTCTTAGTCCATTTGAGCTGTTGTAACAGAATATCTATCAGGTATTCGGGTGGCTTAATAAAAGCAAAAACTTACTTCGGGGACCTGGGAAGTCCAAGATCAAGGTGCCAGCAGATTTGGTGAGGGCTGCTTTCTGGTCCACGGTGGTGGCTGTTCGCTGTGTTCTCACATGGTAGAAAGGGCATGGGAGCTTCTAGGACCACTTCTATAAGGACTCTAATCCATACATGAGAGCAATGCCCTCAAGACCTAAACCCAAAACCCCACCTGCTGATACAGTTGCCTTGGGGATTCAAATTTCAACATCTGCATTTTGGGGGGATACAAACATTCAGAACCTAACACTGTTTTTGGTTTAAAGCAAGCATGGAAGCAAATGAACTGGCAGCTGTATTTTGACCATTAAAAAAAGCCAGTCTGAGGAAAAAGCCCACAGAGAGATCAAGGCAAAGCAAAGCAAAGCGGAAAGAACACAAGGTATCTGGATCTCCTACTTGGGATGACTCATCACCCGAGGCCAAGTTTCTTTACTGTTAAAAGCACCCAGAATTGGTATCACTTAGGATCATCAAGAGCAGCCTCAGGGGTACAACTGACCCACAGCTTTCTGCACTGAAGAACCTTTTGGGGCCTTAAATACAGAGAGATTGGAACTCTCATTTTTAAAATAAGTTTGCAGTGGGCTGCCTTTCCCAGTCCAAGGGTTCCCCCCACAGAGGACAACTTAATAAAGAAGGGAAATACATTCTCCTTTCCACGACTTCAAAAAATACAGGCCTGTGCTGCAGGAAGTCAGGGAAGAGATTCAAGGCGAGAACACAAACAAGGATGTGAGAAACATCAATTGGTTGCCTCCTGTCCTTCTGTAGGTGCCCCGACTAGGACTCAAACCCACAACCCTTTTGGTGTACAGGACCACGCTCTGACGAACTGAGCTACCTGGCCAGGGCAAATACGTGTTTATCCTAAAGAATTTGAAAATTGTTAAAAGATAGAAGCAGCAAGAATTCAGATTACTCATAATCCTCCCCAGACATAGACAGGCATGTGGAGCCTTGCAGTGTCTCCTGACTTCCTCCCAGACATCTCTGTGCATTTTAAAAACATGGTGTAATCTCAGCTCTGTGTGCACTTCTGTATCCTGTTCCCTTATCTTAAACATCTCCCACAAGCTCTTACCTTATCTTAAACATCTCCCACAAGCTCTTACATTTTTGGAATGTTATAAAAAATACTGTACATTACAACAGTACAGATGCACCAAAACTTACTTACACATTCCCTAATGTTAGACACAAAGCCTAGCCATGCAGCACATCAGTACCAGAGCCAGCAAACCTGGGAGCAAATCTCAGCTCCTTCCCTTACCAACATTGCCACCAACAGCAACCACGCACTCACCTGCTAAGGCTCGGGCAGATGATGGGGGAGGGATCGGGACTGACTCTCAGAGTTGTGAGGTTTACACAGGAGTCTGTCAGGAGACACTCTGCAATGAGCAGCTGTGGAACCATGTGTGTCTGCAATCGCAAAGGTGACAGAGCTCAGAGCCCTGCCCTTTTCATGTCCTTTACTTTGCTAGGGTCTCTGCTTGACTACTAGGTCATACAGGAGGCTGCAGGAGCTTCAACAAACATAGAAACTACTGTCTTTGCACACTGAGCCCAGAGCTATAAAACACTTCCCAAGGACTCTCATGCTTCCTGGTGAAACTGTAATAAGGAAACAAAGTGGAGAACTTCCAATTGGCAGACATTTCATTATATGATGCTCTTTGTTTGTGGTTAAAGCTACATACAAGATACTGGATTACCTCAAATAAATGTGACATTTTTATTTTTATATAAGTCAAGTCAATTAGCATTTTAAAGCCACCTACACAGCAGTAACATGGGGGACCCTGAGGCTGCTGAGAGCCACCAGGAGGGGAGGGAGAGCACGGCCAGCCTTGACCTACTTAGGGCCCAGCTCAAATCTGGCTCTGCCCCTTTCCTGGTCAGCTGCTTCCATCCCTCCACTCCTCATCTGTACAGTGGCCTGTGGTAGCATCCAATTCACACAGATGTTGCAATGAGACCATATAAATAATGGCCATAAAGTACACAGCCCAGTGCTTGGCTACAAGCGACAGGGCCGTGGCTTCTGTGGTTTTCCTCCCTCTGAGTCCATGAAGGCAGTGCCTTTCCCTGTTCCCCCCAATCCTCCACCGCCCCCCACCCCGAAGTGTGATAGGTAGGTCAGGTGACTTGCTGTGGCCAATGAAATGTGACTAGAACTGATGGATACCCCTTCACAGAATCCTTAGGAGCCAGTGCGTGATTTGTTGCATCCTCATTTACTGCCTGTGCCATCGCAGAGGTGCTTGTGAAACAGGTACCTGTGGATCCTTAAAGGGCTATAACCAGGCTCCCTCAGTCAGCTCTGTCAGCCATCGAGATGTTAAGGGTTCTTGTTACTGTGGAATTGCCTAGACCAGTGGTCGGCAAACTGCGGCTCTGTTGACTAATGAGTTTGCTGACCACTGGCCTAGACCTTCCTAAGTAATATCATAACTATTAATCACAATGGATTTTAAATGAGCAAGGCTACCGGCATTACTGCTATCTCTAGATGTTTTGTGTTTGTGACTAATCATAGAAAAACTTTATTTGATCTGAGATAACAAGTCAAATAGGTATCAACTTCAAGCTATAAGTATCAGGTACTTAAGAATATAAATAAGTTTGAAACAGATGCCTCATGTCAAAGAGACTTTAAGCACAGCCAGGGAAAGTGGTAATTACCATAATTTATTGAGTGCCTATTATTTCCCAGGAGTTATGCTAAAGATATTATATTTAAGCCTGGTAATAATCCCATAAAGTCGGTGTCATTCCAGTGTGATAGGATGAGGATTGTTCTCATTACTCCTCTCCTCATGTAGGAAGGTTTATTTAAAAAATGCATATAGAGATAGAGATATAGATAGAGATAGAGATAGAGATAGAGATAGAGATAGAGATAGAGACAGAGATATCAAAATCTAATTGTGGATATCAGCAAGAGAAAAGTGTTATCCTAAAGATGCTCCCCTCTGAGGGATCTATGAGAATCTATAGCCACCCTCCCATGATGGAGACAAGGAACAACCTCACAGCTGCCCAGTGAGGAGCGGGCAGGTGGATGGGAATGTAATGAGCACGAGTACAAGAAAGGAGAGAGATAATATTCCTGGTTAGTCAACTGTGGTAGAGGCTCCCCATCCCTGATTCCAGGCATATCCAGGGGAGACTTGTGACTAATTCCAGCCAATGAAATATGAACAGAGGCGACATCTATAAGTTCCAGCCCCAAGCATTTAAGAGCTAACATGCCAGCTCCCTTTACCTTTCACAGTGACTGGAAGCCACATACTAAGATTGGGAAAGAGAGTGGAGGGTAGAGGGTTGGTTCAGGTGGAATCCCTGCATCACACAGGAAAGAAGGCTGTCCTGGGGAGACCCCTGACTCATATCACACTTCACATGAGCTTAAATAAACTTCTTTGTTAAGCCACTGAAATTTGGAGCTCATGTGTTACCACAGCAAAAGTAACCTATCCTGATTACTTCAACACAGAAGAGTAAAAATCAAGAAAAGAAAATAAACCCAATTGGAAATCAGGAGGAATTCATTTTTAATTAAAATTTTAAAAAGCAATGTTATTTTGTATTGGTTGAATATAAACTATAATTGGAAATTAATAGCACAATCCCAGTGGCCAATAAAAATATATTTTAAAAGCATAAACCTAGCCTTAGTTGGGTTATTCAGTGGCTAGAGCTTCAGCCTGCATACCAAAGGGTCCTGGATTCCAGTCAAGGGCATGTACCTCAATTGCAGGCTTCTCCCTGGCCTGGGCCCTGATCAGGGAATGTGCAGGAGGCAACCAATTGATATCTCTCTATCTTTCTCTCTCGTCCTATCTCTCTAAAAATCAATGGAAAAATATCCTCGGGTGAGGATTAAAAACAAAAACAAAAACAAAAAAGAGTGAAAAAAGCATAAACCTAAAAGCTAATTCCACAGAAAATACTCTGGCAAAGTTATGTTAAAAAGAGAGAGAGAGAAAGAGAGAAAGAGGGAAACAGGGAGAGGGAGAGAGGGAGAAGGAGAGAGAGAGAGAGAGAGAGAGAGAGAGAGAGAGAGAGAGAGAGAGAGAAATGCAAATTAAAATGATAAAGGAGATTCAACTATTTACTCAAAATAATATAATAGATTATATTACATTTTAAAATCATAATATAACAAATGTTTTTCTATAAAAATATGTTACTTACATTACTCAGAAAAAGACAGGAAACAGATATTTTATTAAACTGTAAGAAATTTGGAAAACTACCTCCAAAATGACTCCTGGAAGTTATTTCCAACCTTCAAGGACTAGTAATTCTTTACCTTAGCATTGCATAGAAAAATTAGAAAGTGATCATTCATTTTACTCTATTATCAAAACTTGACTGGTATAACAAAAGAAAAATTTTGTATTCTCTCATTTATGAATAAAAATCCCAAGCAAAATCCCAGTAAATTAAATCTAGCAGAATATTTTAAAAGTTAACAAACTATATTCAAGCAAAATTGATTGCAGGAAAACAAGGAGAGCTCCGTATTACAAAATCTATTAAGGTTCAAGAAAATAACACACAAGCTCCTCATGGGTAGAAACTCTTTCACTGATGTATCCTCAGCACAGAAAACACTATCAAGAAGATAGTAAGCACTCAATAAATATTTATGGCATAATGAGAGAGTGAACATATCCTATCTAATAAAAGGGTAATATGCAAATTAACCATCACTCCGTCACAAAGATGGCAGAACCCATAGCTACAAGATGGGGACGCCCAGTCTTCTCAGCCCCGCCGGAGTCTCCCAGTCCTGGGATTCGGGGGAGGGCAGCTGCTGAGAGCAGGCAGTGTGAGCAAACTGGCAGAATGCTTGCTTAGTCACCGTGGCAACAAGGCAAGCATCCTGCACCCAGCCGCAGATGGGCCTCTGGGCCATGGAGAGCCTCTGAGCAGTGGATGCGGAGCAGGCAGCCCCTGCAGAGAGCTAATGAAGCACAGATTCATGCACAGGGCTACTAGTTAACAAACAAAAGGAGAAAATAACATGTGATTATCTTTAAAGATTATGATAATACAGTGGTACCTCGAGATACGAGTTTAATTCGTTCCATAACCTTGAGGCATGGGAAACTATGAGACTCTTGAGTCAAGGTAAACTGGTGGGTCGTGTGCAGCCGGCCGATCCAAGTGATTACTCCTATCTAAAATGTTGCTCGTATTTCAAAGCAAAAATCGCTCGCTCGATGGCTCATATCTCAAAAAATCTCATATGTTAGGGCACTCGAGGTACCACTGTATAGTTAATCAAATTTAACTTTGGCACCAAAAAAAAGAGTATAATAAAATTATGCAATATGTAACATGATTAAAAAAGAAAATGTCTGAAATTATCATGCATTTCCCTGGAGGATAATAAGTAGACATGAATGCCCACATAGTGCTACATATTTAACATGTTCCACAAGTCCTAAACAATGCAATTAGTGAAGAAAATAAGATAAATATAAAACACTGGAGAAAGAAGCAAAATTATTATTTGCAGAAAATGTGATTATCTACCTGAAAAATTCAATAGTACCTTAAAGTACTTAAAAATAATGAGAGTACATTTACATAATGGAATACCACAAGGTTGTAAAGAAGAAGGATCTCTTACCCTTTGGAACAGTATGGATGGACCTAGAGAGTATTATGCTAAGCAAAATAAGCCCGTCAGAGAAAGATAAATACCATATGATCTCACTTATATGTGGAATCTAATGAACAAAATAAGCTGACAGGACAAAATAGAATCAGAGGCATGGATATGTGGAACAGACTAATGGATGTCAGTGGGGAGGGGAGTGGAGGAATGGATATAAAATGATAAAAAGATTAGTCAAAGAACATACATGCATAATCATGGATACTGACAACTGTGGTGAAAGCTAGAAGAGGGGGTTTGGGGGATGTGGGGGGGATGGGAAACACCTGTAACTGTGTCAACAATGAAAAAAGAGTAATGACATAGTTACGAAGTTAGCTAAGATAAGTATATATAAGTCAGTAACTTATATCCCAGCAATAAACAGTAAAAAAAATATATAACTTAACAAAAATTCCAATCATTAAGGCCATAGTAATGAAAATGACAAATTACCTAAAAACAAAACCAAAATGATGCCGGACCTAAATGGACAAATACTGTTTCACGGGATCAGAAACAGACTTGAGCAAACATATCCTATTGCCAAAGGGGAAGACTTTTGATTACATTTTCTCCAGTGTTAATATGTACATTTTTTAAATGCTAAGGAAAAATAAACAAATGAAAATAGCCAGGAAAATATAATCAACTCTCTTTGATAAAAGAACAATCTGTATGTTAGCTGTAGGTAAGGCACGGCAAGTCTCTTGGGGCAAACTGGAGGAGTTTTAATTGACAAGGGAAGGAGTTGCCCTGGGTGAAGCTGGGTTGAGGGGCCCAGACTGACTCCACTGCTCCTCCCACCAAAGCCTGGGACAAACCACCCCACACCAAAGTCCTGCCAGAACTGACAGACACAAGAGAGCAAACTAGGAATCTGGGAAATGGACACAACAGGGTGAAATTGTTTAGAATATGATAATGACATCTCAATACAGTGGGTATAAATTACATCAAGCGTGTCAAACTCAAAGGCCAACATGAGCCAAATAAACAAGGCATGGAGCCCCGCAGGCTGTGAGGTTGACATGCTTCAATTACATTTTTCAATGTGATAGCAGGGTAACTAATTTTTAAAAAATCATAAATGTGACACCTAATGCATGTCATACACCAAAATTAATAACTGATGAATTAAAGATTTGATGTAAAATGAAATTATATAAATGGTAATGAAAATGTATAAATATTTCTGTAATCTTGGGTTGGGAACTGTATTCCCTAAGCATAACAGTTAAGCACAAACCATAAATTGATAGACTAAAGATCACACAATATTATAAACTGTAAAACAAAATATAAAAGGCAAAAAACAAACTACAGGGAGATGTAGGTGGCATATGAAAAAGCACATACATATATGTTTATTGAAATGTCTCTAAAATTGGTAACAAGACAGTTATAAACATGACTTTTAAGAAAGTGGGTCTCAGACATGCAGGTAATTCAGAAAAGGGAACAAATGTTCAGTAAACATTTAAAATGCTCAAGCCCACTAGAAATTAAAAGGAGAGAAAGGAGGGGTTTTGGTTTTCATTCATGCAATTAACAAAGTTGTAACAGCCATTGCTAATGAGTGGGGAGAAGATATTAATACTACTACTGAGAATGGAATTATATGTGTGTTAACATATATAAAATATAAACTCACATAATCTTAAAACTCATATACTCTTTGACTCAGCAACTTCACTTCTAAAAAATCATACTAGGAAAGGAAATCAATGAGAAATATTTGCTACATGATTAGCAAAAGGAAATCAGTTGGCTACAGTGGAATATTACATAGCCCTGAAAAATTATGCTGAAGAGGTATAGTTTATTGACGTGGAATGATATTCAAGATATAATAGGAAGGGGAAAAGCAGGTTGCAAAATAGTATACATGGTACAGTCGCTATTTCTTTTTGAAGAACATAGATGCCTATTAAAACCTTAGAAGACTATGTCCAAAATATGAACTGTAGTTTCCAGGTAATGAGATTAGTGGTGACTTTTTCCTTTTTGTCCATCCAAAAGTTAATAATGTTTCTACAACAAACAAGTATCACTTATATAACAAAAAAGAAAGTTTAAAAAAAGTAAACTGAATTCTGTGGGAAAATAAACATTTATCCTAAAAATAAACTCTACATTTGGAAAATGAAAGCAAAAACATCTGTTTCATGGACAGAAAGGACAGTTTTAAATTGCTACACAGACACGAGCTTCCCAAAGGGAGTGGCTCCAGGTGCCAGCCCCTGGGATACCCTGCACCCAGCAGGAAGCCCCAACCATCCTGCTCTCTCCCAACCACCTATCTGACTACAAATAACTCAACACATAGCATAACTATAATCCTTACTGTTGTTATCAAAACAGGATTTGAAATTGCCTTTATTATTAATAAAAGGGGCATTTACTAATCCATACTAAAAGGTAGAACCATAAATTAAATTACTGTTTTACTCACATGGCTACTGATTCACCTTTTCTACCAAAAAAAAAAAAAGTCTTTGTCATCCATCATAAAAAAGTTTTCATCAATATTGATAAAATCTCTGGTGGAGGCAGAATAGGAGGGAAGTCATCAATTGCTGTTGAAGAGAATGGCTCCCTCGCAGTGACTTGCAGGCTAGGATTACAGTTCAGCAGCCTCATGCTGACTGCTGAGCACTCAATCCAGGGCTGTGAGCAGGCAGATCTGCACAGGAAGGAGCTTAGAACATAGGAGCAAAGAATATTCTCCCAGATTTGCTAGCCCGTTCATCAGCTGGTGAGTACATTCTGCTGTCTCTCACATATATATGCCACAGCAGGTGGCAGGACCTGGCTTCCATAAAACTGTAATGAAAAATTTCACTCTGAGACCTAATAAGCATCCACAGTGGTCCTCGGGGGACAGGGTGGGGTCTGCCTGGCCCTGCGAACTCACAGGAACACACAAGAGGGCCTGTGCTGGTCTGACAGGTCCAATGCACTGTCAGGAATACAGGCACTGGTAGGAACGAGCCAGTCTGATGAGTAACATGGAACTGGTTCTGACTTTCCCCTGATGTCTACAGACTGGGCCATGGCTTCTAGGAGGCCAGCTGATGGGCATGGCAGTGTCTCCCATAAACCTTCAAGGAAAATATCCTTAACTGGCTCGGCTGCTTTGGCCTGAGCAAAAATGCCTAGAGGCTGCTGCATCCTCAGCATCTATCTAGATCCCACTGGCCAGTGCATAGCCCCTGCAGTTGATCCTGAGAACTGAAAAGCAGTGATGGTGCTCAGCCAGCCTGTGTTCGGAAACCAAGCCCGCTGGGTGCCTCATACTGCTGGAGCAGTCTAGGAATGGAAGCCAGGCTCTGCAGACAAGTCTCATCTTCCACTCCCCAACTCATAGCCTCTAAAACCAAGCATCCAACCCAACCAGCCCTGCGCCCCCTCCCACACCCATAGCTCCGTGCTTACTCTAAGACACACTGAACATCACCAGCTTATGTACAAGAGCATAAGTGCTCATTTATAGCCATCACTGCGCAGTGGCTTTTGGAATCAGTTTCTGAGAGGCCCTTGAAACATAGGGGTCAGCGTTTTTGGAGGATGGATGGGCAAGCAGAAGAGGAAAACGACAATGAACTACATTAATAGTTGTTTGAGCACTTGGTGTAAGCCAGGTTCCCTTTACCCCCCCATATGGTGGGGGCTGCTGTGACCTCCATTTTGTAGACTGAAAAAAGTATTCCCACATAGATCTTTTGCTCACTAATTCATTCAGTTGCCCAAGAATTTCAGAAAATCTAAAGTGCAGGCAGTAGGGCAATTGCCCCTGCCCAGAAGGAGCTTTAAGTCTAGTGAGAAAGAGAAATAATATAAATAAATAAATAAAAATTGCAATACAATATACCCATAGCATGCCTTTATATTACAGATTCCAAGAGAACTCATGGAATCTCTTACTCTGCACTGTAATATTCTCTAAAGCGGAGCAGTGCCCAGCACACAGCAAACATCCAGAAAATACAGTGGTACCTCGAGATACGAGTGTCCTAACATATAAGATTTTTGAGATACGAGCCGTTGAGCCAGCGATTTTTGCTTTGAAATACGAGCAACATTTGAGATAGGAATAATCTCGCGGATCAGCCGGCTGCACACGACCCACCAGTTTACCGCGACTTGAGCGTCTCATAGTTTCCCACGCCTCAAGGTTATGGAATGAATTAAACTCATATCTCGAGGTACCACTATACTCACTGAATGAATGAATGAGCAAATAAATGAATGAGCAGTGTATACCATAGTGCCTTTAACCCAATAACAATGATAACATTTGCCTAGAGATTCTTTTAGCTACTATTCATTAAGCATTTCCCAGGGTTGAGCACTTTTCAGGGGTACTTTCACATCATCGTTGCCACAATGGCCACATTACTCAATGAAACCCTTATGATCCCCATTCTGCAGATGAGGAAACAGATGTGCAGAGAGTTATACTCAAGATCCTGTAGTCAGAAAGCAACAAACCAGGTCTGTCCCCTCAGAAGCCTGAGCTGCCCCGAACCAGTGGCCCAGGCTTGAGGGCCAGAGAATGCTTCCAGAGGATGGAATAATGTGAAGGACAGAGGGAAGAGTTGAAGGAGGAAGTTGTCAATAGCTGCAGAAGCAGACCATGAAGGAGATTAAACTTTTTCCAGTTAAGTGCAATGGGTTTTAAAAACTCTTTTCACAGTTTTGACGCCCTCTGTACTCAGATGTGAGCACTTCAAGCGAAAATGCTGGGATCTCCATAGTGCATTCTAGCTCAGCAACTCCTCCATTGTTAAAGTGAGTGGATCCCATCCCCAGTGGTTTTATTCAGAACTCCAAAACCTTCAGCTTGTGGAGGGGGGCGGAGGGGTGAGGAGCTGTGAGCAGGGCAACCCTTAAGCCCTCCTCTCTGTCTTCCCTCAAAGGGAAGAAAGCCCTCACTCTAAGGACAGGCAAGGACAGGAGTCCAGTGGCGTGCTAAAGCAACGCCATGAAGTGATACACCAATTCCACATATAAATTCCTAACTTCCAGTCCTGTTGCTTCTACTGATTTAAGAAATTAAGAAGCAATGTTATGACCATGCCTCACGACATTTTCAAGAAGGTAAAGTGAATGCTGCCCCTTTTATTAGCCCAGGTGGACCCTACAGTAAACTGTTTTAATCTTGCCAATAAACATGAATTAGGTAGCAACTGTCTATAAGACACTGTTCTATATACACTGAGCATTCAATGGTGATCAATGCATTCGATTGGGGATAGACAGACAAGAAAAGAAAAAAATGAAAAATAAGATTATTTTAAAAAGTGATGAGCACTGTGACAAACATGAACAGGATGGTGGGTAAGAGAGCTAATGGTGAGCACAGCCTCCAGAAGACCTTTGAGCCTAGACCTGAGTGATGGAGAGGCATGTGGGAGGTGCATCCTCAGCCAGACAATGAAAGTGGGAAACAGCAAGAATAAAACCTGTGGAGGGAGATGAGCGTGGCATGTTGCAGGGGAGGCATTGTGGCTGGAGCACAGGGAATGAGAAGCAGGTGGGACAGGATGAACACAAAAAGGCAAACATGGGTTAAGTCTGCTACAGTCTTGTAAGCATTGGAAAGATGTGGGACAATGCCACCGGAGGCTTTCACCAGCAATTGGGTCTTGCTTTAAAAGGTTCACCCTGAATGTCATGAAAATGGACACATATGAATGATACACAGTAGTGAACTGGCCCTCACTTTACCTGGCATGTGACACAGAGATGCCATCTCATAAAAATAATTTATCCATACATCAGCATCCACCAGTGGCTTGGACTTCCAAACCTTCTGCGAGTAAAGACCACTTCCTTCCTCTAAAACTCAACTCCCCTCTCCCTTTGTCATTCCCTTCACGAATAAGGTGATAATAAAGGCTTTTTGCCTATGCCGGAGGCTCACAAATCTTACCACTTCTAAACAAGTTCTGAAAAGGGACAGAAGAATTATGTGGGGGATGGGGGGCCAGAGAGGAAGCATAAACATATTCCAATTCAAGCAATGACTGAAACCCAACACCAGGAGAGACCAGCAATCCAAGGCTACAATCACAGGCCAACTGGTCACTTGGCTGGTCGGATGTGATGACTGACACAGAAGCCAAGACCTAGCACAGGCCAGCTTAACTGTCATCTTCTAAACAACCTATACAGGAAAACACTATTTCAGCATCAAACACATGGAAAGGCAGCACACAGGAAGCTATATCTGTGGCAAGATCGGGCCAGAAACCCCGCTAATTTGACTCTGCTATTCATAAATTCTCCCTCGAGTTAGAGCACATGTGTTTGGGAAAGGAAAATGAATCCAAGTCAATTTTAGACATTGTTCCATCTGGAGTCCCTGGAAGCATAAAAAGTCACGGCATGCACTGC
This sequence comes from Lasiurus cinereus, assembly GCA_011751065.1. NCBI lineage: Eukaryota > Metazoa > Chordata > Mammalia > Chiroptera > Vespertilionidae > Lasiurus > Lasiurus cinereus. The sequence goes on along the minus strand of JAAGEH010000039.1, from coordinate 7,634,783 downwards.
CCTCAAATGCCCACTGTAATTAGGGAGTGTGCTTACATGGGAATTTAGGGTCCCCTATTCCCCAGGGATGTCCCTATCCACACCCTACCAGATGCCAGCTCAGGCTCCACTTCCCACCCAACGAAGGTATTTTGTTTCTTAGTAAACCTAATGGAGAGCCCTTAAGGTGTTGAGTTTGCACTTTAATTGCACCCGAAGCTGGGTTCTCTGTTTTCCATGGGCTTCAAAACAGCACACCTGAATTCCTTTGCCACAGCAGCTACGAAACCCCTCCCCAGGGGCAAAAGATGGATGAAAAATTCCCTCCACCAAACAACACTGTGTTCAGAGCATGCCTAGTTTGGGAAGAGACCCACCAGAGTCCTTATGTAACGTTAATGTATGTTAGCACCTCGCAGAGCGACTCCTGGGGACACTAGCCCAGCTGTAGCCCATGTCACCATGATGACAGTAGGCTGGATCTTGCAGCTTCCTAGGGCCTGGCTCTTTCTCTCCCCCTCCGCTACCTGGCTGTGATCCTCTGCATAGCTCCTCTTCCCCAGGAGCTGGGCCTCGCTTCCTGCAGCCTCTCCCCCTCCACTGAAAACAGTTTTAGGACCAAGCTGAGAGCAGCTCCATTCCACCAGCACCTCCCCTACCCGCCCCCCCCCCCCAGCCCCCACCTCTCCAGCTCCTCTCTTCACCACCCAACGCCTTAACAAACCTAACCAGGAAAAAAAAAAAAATCCAGAATCCTGTACAGTCATAGTCCCAGAAAGCAAACACCACGGGAGGGAGGCTCAGCTCTGCTAAGCCGACCAGGCCCAACCCTAGCCCTGGACCCTTAAGCAGCGATGAATTCGGCACAGGGGAGGAATCTTTGGAGAGCGACTGCTTTAGGTGGTTCCAGCACATTCAGAGCAAACACCTGTTTCCAGGAAGCCTTATGAGCAAAGGGAGAGGGGAGTCCAGGGAAAGGCAGGGAGGACAAGGTGAAGAGGCAGTTAGGGACGCAGGTAAAGGATGCGTCACACTTTGCGCTTGGCAACTGGAGCCTAGAGCAGCAGACAGAGCATGAGAGGGGCTCCGGGGTCTGGGAAGTTCAGAGAGGAGGGGTCGCATCATGGAGCAACACCTCGGCGGCGTGGGGGAGCAGTCAGCAGGGAAAGCGGTCAGGAGGCCCGACGGGTTCCATCACCTGGGCGCCGGCGAATGCAGCCCTGCAGGCGCGCACCAGCTGCGGCTGCCAGCGGGTGACCTACCTGCCCACAGTCTGGTTGGCCAACTGGCGCATGCGATTGAACTGCTTCTTCATCGTGGCCCCGCTGCCGCGCTAGCCCAGGAACTTGGGAAGGACGAAGCCCGCCGCAGGTTACATGGCTCCCGCGCGGAGCCTCCCGGGCAACGGCGGCGGCACTGCGGAGCCTCCGGGAGCCTTTGGCCCGAGCGCGGCTCCCTCCCGAGGGCACCACCGCTTACTCCTCCTCCCGCCGTGGCGCCTACCACCGCATCCTCTTCACGCGCTCCGCTGTGCCTTCATCGTACCGCCCGAAGTCTGCTGCAGCGTCGTCCAGGTCCGCCAGGCTGTCCGCCCTGCCCGCCCCCAGCCCCAGTCCCGCGCGGGGACCCGGGAATCTCAGCAGGCTAGCTAGCCCGCCGGCTGGGTGGTCCCCGCTGCGCCTGTGCGGAGGGCGCTGAGCATTCTGGGACTTGTAGTTTCTCATCCCAGAGCCCACCTTTCCTCTGACCAAAGTTACCAAGTGTCCTCAAGGGCTTTGCACTTTGGCATTCTATGAAGGAAGCATTTTCCTGCTTTAAAAATAACAAAGTAGAACCAGGAATACGACAGCGAAGTAAGAAAGTGAGCATCTGGTTTCGTTGTATTTTAAATGAATGTGAGAAATTGATATTTTGGATTCACAAGAAGAAGCGTTCATGCTAGAAGGTACATCACTCATAAAATTGCGTCAGGTCACCTCATTAAGCTTGGGGCATTGGAGTTGACAGGCAGATTTTGAACTAGGCATGGCATGCATCCTAGAAGCTTAATTCTTAATTTTCACCAAACCCAGAAGGTGACCAGAAGCCAATAAAGTGGATATAAAGATTGTGGCATTGCATCTATGGACCAAATTAGACTGGGACAATTTCCATGAATGGCTTAGATTCCAGTCTCATAGCTAATCACATCTCCCTTCTACCCCAGGAGACCAAGGGGCACCAGCTGTGGCAGGCCCGGCGTGACCTACATAGCAGCCCATTGGTATCAGTTGGCTCTTTGATAAGGGGCTCTAACTTTCTGCAGGCTCTGTCCATAGGACAATACAGGTGGCTGAAGCTTGGATTTATCATTATCTATCAAGTAAGAGCAGTATTGTTGAGCAATAAGGGCTTTGGATCAACACATTGGAGTTCACGTATTAGAATTCCAAATACCAATTGTATAAGCTTAAAAAAACTGTATAAGCTCTCTATGCCTCAAAAATCTCATCTCTAATAGAAAAATAATACCTCCTAATAGATGGAAAAGTTCAAAAACTATGTTAAACTACCAATAAAATAGTAACATAAATTTCTATATAATACATTATGTCATATTTATTTATTAAAATGATTACAGTTGGCATAATAGAGTACTATTCCTGCGACAGAGGTACTGATCTGATAAATGAATGAATTTTTTTTGAAATGGGATATTTTGCATATGTTGATTATAGATACAAGATGTCCTAAATATGGTTGTAAATCTCCTGCTGGCCAGCTGGACAAAAGATGGTTTGAGGCATGTCTTGGATGAATGAACATGAAATCTTTAATTAATTGTGGATTTAGCCTCTGCTTATTGGGTCAGGCAGCTCTAGCCAATTAATAAGTAAAGCATTATTTTATTTTAACCAATTTTAACAACAATTTAATTTATATGTAAACTGAAATAATTTCCATTTGAGATTTTTTTAAAAAGTAAGGCATAGCATGGTTTTTATATGTATAAGTAATAGTAAGACATGAAGAACCCTGTGTGACTTTTAGCAGCAATATCTCTGGTAACATCTAGGACTGCACTGTCCTATATAAAATAGTAGTCACCAACCACATGTGGCCATTGAAAATTAAATTAATTAAAATTAGATAAAACTTAAAATTTAGTTCCTCAGTCACCCTCACCTCATTTTAAGTACTTAATAGTCACATCTGGTTTAAGGCTGCTGTATTGGAGAGCCCTAGAGGACTCTTCAGACAATTCTAATATCGTGCTAGCCTCTACCTTCAATCCCAAGATATTTCCATTCAAAAAAAGAAATCTCTGCCTCCCCTAAAAGACATCCCACCCTGCTACATAGAGTGTGGTCCAATAATACTTTATTAAATGATGGGTACTCTTCTCCTCTGAGCTTCTCCTTAAGTCATGAGGCAGCGATGCTTTCTCTGCTTTTCACATCAGCAAAGGGATGACAGTGCAAAAAAAGGAGAAAGTGTCAAGTCTACTCGTCATCTTTCAAAGCTGGCTTTAGAAGCACATGTGAGAGAAAAGGGTTTCAAGTTTCAAGAATATGGGCTTTGAAACTTTAATAATCTATCTCATAAATAGAGTTTTAAGAATATACTATGCTGCTTATTCCAGATAAAGAACCCACAGGCTGAGGGATGTTGAAGATGAAGAGGAAAGTGGGACAGGAGACAGGGAAAGAAACAAATAATAAATGTGCAGACTTTAGTATTGTTCATAAATTTTACTGCCTGTTATTATCGGAAGGAGATATACTTCATCTTCAGGATTGATTCTGTGATTTTCCTTGGACATAAGAATGTACACAGAAGTAATTTATGCCACTTCCACACAGAAGTTTTACAAATCATTTTGGGACCCTTTCTCCTTTCTTCACTCAACCATAATGAGCCAGTAGGGGATACCAAGGAGTAGAGTTGTGGTCATCCAGCTGGAGTGAAAAATATACCTTTGTTCTTGTAAGTGAGAGAGGTTTGGGGATTTTTTGTTACTGCACCATAATGAGTCTAAGCTGACTAATACAGAGAGAAACTGGTCTGTACCTTGCACCTCCACATGGTCAAAACTTGGGTTAGGGGCAGGCAGGTTGGCGAAAATATATATTTTTGGTTTGTTTAAATATTTTTTATTGATTTCAGAGAGAGGAAGCAAGAGAGATATAGAAACATCTATGATGAGAGAGAATCATCCAGTGGCTGCTGCCTGCCGGGCCCCAACAGGGGAATGTCTTGACCAGGAATCAAACCATGCAACCTCCTGATTTCCTGGGTCAATGCTCAACCATTGGGTCACACTGGCCAGGCTCAATTTCTAATGTTGATTTTTGACTCCTAGGAATTTTCCATTGGTCAAATCCATCAATTTTTCCTCTTTATTTATTTATTTTTAAATATATTATATTGATTTTTTTGCTGAGAGGAAGGGAGAGGGATAGTTAGAATCATCAATGAGAGAAGAAACATCGATTAGCTGCCTCCAGCACACCCCCCACTGGAAATGTTCCTGCAACCAAGGTACATGCCCTTGACCGGAATCAAACCTAGGACCCTTCAATCTGCAGGCCGATGCTCTAGCCACTGAGCCAAACCAGTTAGGGCTCCCCTTTATGTTTTATGCCTTTGGTTTAATATCTAGAAAACCCACGCTATCTCCAAAGGATAGACATATTCAACTATATTTTTATCTAAACCTTTTATGTGTTAATTCTCTTTACTTATAGTAAAACTTAAATTCAATGTTTGGAACCATAATCTTAACAAGTTAGTACTTTTGATTCATTTCTTCTTCCAATATCATTTTGAAAAAAAAACAAAAAACTCATCTAATGTAATAAAGAAATTCTATGTCACTCATGGAAATTAGAGAAAGGCCCCCACGCACAACCCTGGCAGAAAATGATATGGATGATTTCTGAGTGAAGGGAGACTAGCCAGGCAGAATATTCTGGAACCTTCTGGGGGAAATTAAATGGATACCTGCACTATCTCTGATAGAACACCTTCCCTACCATCAGAACCACCAAATCTAGACTAACTGGATCTCTATGTGAGAATAAACAAACATTAGTTTAATAGACTAGTAAAGATGAAGATGAAGATTATGAGGATGATGAAGGTAATGACAATAAACTATATAGCTAAGTACTACCACAAGTACATACATTCTTATTTAATCCTAAAAGAACCCTGGGATGAGGATTTTATTATCTCTATCAAATAAATCAAAGCTCAGAGGGTTTAGATGACTAGCCATCCAAGTGTCACAACTGGGATTCAAACCCATATTTTCCTAGTTCCAATGTCCATGCTTTTATTACAAGCTACTGCCTCCATGAAACAGGAAGATTAACCTGAGAATTCAGGGGAATGTGTTTCAGTGGAAATGTTATGCCAAAATAAGGGAAATATATATATATATATATATTAATATATTTTATTGATTTTTTTACAGAGAAGAAGGGAGAGGGATAGAGAGTTGGAAACATTGATCATCTGCCTCCTGCACACCCCTACTGGGGATGTGGCAGCAACCAATGTACATGCCCTTGACTGGAATCGAACCTGGGACCCTTCAGTCCACAAGCTGACACTCTATCCACTGAGCCAAACTGGTTTCAGCAGGGAAATATATTTTTAAAATCTAACTTGTATTCTTGATAAGAACAAGAACATTGCTTTAATATAACTGGAGCCAATTGCCATGAAAAAGAGCCATATTAAATAAGAAAGAGTTCTTGGATAAGAAACACATGACTTCCAAACAAATGAAACTCAATAGAGGCAGGAAATATCAGATTTGGCACTGTTTACGATGAAATTGGTGTATTAGGAGATGGGTAGAAAGAATGTTTTCAAGATTCAGAGAAAAAAATATAGGTATTTCCATGAAATGAAGGGAAGAAGAAAAGAGACATGGAATCTTTTTCAGAACATTCAAAAATGTGTAATAGAATTTATAAAGCAGATAATGAAGGAGATATAAGCATAAAAATTCTGGGGCAATATTTTGAAGAGCTCAAGAAAGGCCCAAGTCAAAATTAAAATAATTCACCAAATGTGAGAAAATATTACCTCATAGTAGGGGGAATAGGGGTGACTAGACATACCATGGTAAAACTTTTGAATTTCAAGATAGATAATATTGTATTATGTATTTGAAAATTGCTAATAGAGTAGATATTAAAAGTTCTCACCACCGGAAAAAAAAGTCTGTAACGATGTGGTGATTGATGGATGTTAAGTAGACTTATTATGGTGATCATTTTGCAATATACAAATATTTAATTTTTAGTATACCTAAAACTAATTGTTATATATATATCAATTACATTTCACTTTATTGCTCCAAGCTTAGTGCTGCTGCAGAGGCAGGAGAGGCTCCTGCCACTGCCACTGTGCTCACAGCTATGAGCCTGGCTTCTGGCTGAGTGATGCTCCCCCTGTGGGAATGCACTAACCACCAGGGGGCAGCTCTTGCATTGAGTGTTGCCTTCTGGTGGTCAGTGCACATCATAGCAAACATCAGTCTTTCTGGTCATTCCACTTAGGCTTTTATACTAAGGGCTCAGTGCATGAATTTGTGCACCTTGAAAGGATCTATGGGCCATGAGGCTGTGGTGGGCACAAAGGCGGGTCTTGGCCCATCCTCCATGCCCCTGCCTGGCTCCTCCCACTATGGTCCCTGGTCCCCTGTCTGCCTGCAGCCTTGCTCCTGCTTCCACTGCTCCCATGTGCTGACTGTGTCGGCCCCACTTACACCTGCTGACAGTGTGGAGCGATGGGGGCCGGCACCTGCAGTAGGTGAGAGTGGGGCCAGTGCCGTCAGTGGTGTACAGTCAGCAGCAGCTGCTGCTCCAATCACCCCTCAGGAGCAGGAGAAGGTGGAGAAGCCCTCAGGAGCAATCAGGGCCGGCAGCCACCCCTCGCACCCACTGATAGCACAGAGTGATTGGGACTGGTGCCCTACCTTGGTCTGGTGCCCCCACTCACCTGCTCCACCATCCTGCCACAGCCAATGCCCGCCATCTTATGCACTCTGCTTCCTATTGCCGACACCCACCGTGTTCTTTGCGCATTGCTAGTGGTCAATAGTGACTGATTGGTTGTTCTACCATCTGTTCTATTTGCATTTTAAAGTTTTATATATATAAATACTAGAGACCCAGTGCACAGATTCATGCAACAGTGGGGTCCCTAGGCTTGGCCCGAGGGGTCGGACCAGAACCAGCTCTCCAACATCCCCCAAGGGGTCCCAGATTGCAAGAGGTCACAGGCCAGGTTGAGGGACCCCCGTTGGTGCACAATTGGGGCTGGGAAGTGACACAGGAAGTTGGACAGGCCGAGAAGGACCATGGGAGGGCTCCAGGGCATGTCTGGCCCATCTCACTCAGTCTTGATCAACCAGACCCCAGCAGCAAGCTAATCTACTGGCTAGAACATCTGCCCCCTGGTGGACAGTACACATCATAGTGAGCAGTTAAGCAGCCTTAGAATATCATTAGCATAATACACTTTGATTGGTTGAACAGATGACAGGATGACCAGACACTTAGCATATTAGGCTTTTATTATATAGGGTATTTGTCTCATGCCATTCCAATTTGGAGTCACAATTACAGAGCTCCAATGGAAATAGTTTGTCCAGTGCAATTCATGAAGTCTACATCTGGCTTTGTAAGCACAAACAAGGCACAAGGAAGTTGTTTTTTAAACATATAATGAGTGGAAAATTTTATCAGCCATCCATGCTCTAAAAAATATTACTAAAAAGCATTCTTTCCAAAATAAATAAAACTAAGAACTGAGAGAACATTTCTACATGAATTTGGAGTAGAGAATGATTTCTTAAAGTTGACACCAAGAACTTTAACCTTAAAGGAAATATTGATAAATTGGACTACATAATCATTAAGGACTTTGATCTATTAGATGATACCTCTTCATTTAAGAGAATGAAGAATCCATTCTAATAGTGAAAGAAGTTATTTGTAATACATATACTTGTCCAAGGCCTCAATTCCAGAATATAGAAAGAATTCTACATCTCAGTGAGAAAACTGTATTTGCATTATCAGGTAAGGTTTAGTAGGATAAACCTTACATGTATAGGATGTATACCCCATGGCCCAACAATGTTACACATTCAACAAAATATGTACATACATGTATTTGCAACAAAGGGCATGTAGTACAATATTTGTGTCAATATTTTTAATAGTAAAAAGTAAGAAACAATTGCAATATCCATGAATAGTAGAGTGAATAAGTATATGGTGATCTATTCGTACAACAGAATAGCATATGGCACGAAAGATGGCTGCATTACTTCTGCAGCAAACAGTTGGTGAAAACATGGATGAAGCCATAGACAAGACTGAGCAGAAAAGGCCAGACTCAGAAGAATGCATATTATGTGATTTCATAAAACAATTCAATGGTGAAATAAATCAGAATAGTGCAGGGGAGGAAAGAATACTAGAAAATGATAAAAATCAGTGTCCTGGCCACTGACCTATATCAATTGAACAATTGGGGGTACATGAAAGTGAATGGGGGTGGTCCTTCAAGTGGCTTATATTTAGGGTGGCCATAGTCCTGGCTTTCCTGAGACAGTCTGAATATGTCTGTTGTCTTGGCCTCCTGTTGAATTTAGTATTTGTCCTGAACAAAAATTCTAATCTAGATGGTAATTATATGGTCACCCCCACTGGACCTTGTCCTGGCCAGACCTTTTTCCCTGTGGAAGTGGCAGTGTTGAACTTTGCCACTTTGACATACAGCAGAAACAGAGGGCTCAAATCCTGCCCTGGGCTGGGCAGAGTGTCAAGAGGACAGGATTCTGCATGCTACTGTAAAGAGCCAGATTACTCAAAGAACGACAGTGCCCCACCTCAGAGGAGTCCAAGCTGACTTTGGCCTTGAGGTCCTTCGCCTTGATACCTCGGAGTGAGACCATACCTTATGGGGAACCTGTGGTGAAAAGTCCCAGGACTCTCCTCTGACAGCTGTGGCTCCAGTCCCGGCCTGGAGGCTAGGATGCATCCAAGTTCATCTCAAAACAACCTATCATAGTTGACATAGAATCTGATAGTCTCAGAGAAAACCCCTTTGTATTCCAGTTTCACTACAAAAATCAGAGGTAGTGGACCCTTCTTTCCATTACTGACACCAAGGGCATTCCTTGACATTTGGAGGTGAAGTGGGCTTTGGAGCGATAAAGTGGCTTCTTATTAATTTAGGCATTGGGAAATCAAGGTTCCACTTTGAGCCATTCTTGGGAGACCATTATTCATCTCCATTAAGTGGTAATATGGATAATAGATATTCATTTATATTATTATTACTTTTACTACAATATAATTACTATTAGTATTTGTGTTGCTTATTTTTATGTGGCAACCTGACTAGAATAAGGAATGCCCACACAGCTGGTAAAGCATTATTTCTTGGTGTGTCTGTGTGGGTGTTTTCAGGAGAGATTACACTTAAGTCAGTAGATTCAGTAAAGAAGACCCTCCCTCATCAATATGGGTGGCATCATCTAGTCCATTGAGAGCTTAAATACAACAAAAGGAAGAAGGGAGGGTGAATTCTCTCCTTGAGCTGGGAAGAACAAGACAGTCCTTGGTTCTCCAGCTGGCAGAGAGCAGATTGTGGTATATCTCAGCCACTTCCCATAATAAATCTCTGCATCTTGATGAAGGCTACGTATATCTACAGGGTGGAGCAAAAGCAGGTCTACAGTTGTTTGTATGGAGACTAATACAATAATTAGTAAATAAAAATATAAGAATAATGTCTATGTTTCACCTACTCACAACTATAAACCTACTTTTGTCCTACCCTGTTTTTTTAATCTAAAGACATCTCTATATAGAGAGAAACATATAAAGAGACCTTTTAATCTATATATCTCTCTACCTCTATCTCTACATTGAAACACTAATAGAGTATTTTCTTTTTTAAGTATATTTTATTGATTTTTTGCAGAGAGGAAGGGAGAGAGATAGAGTTAGAAACATCGATGAAAGAGAAATATCAATCATCTACCTCCTGCACACCCCCTACTGGGGATGTGCCTGTAACCAAGATACTTGCCTTTGACCAGAATCGAACTTGGGACCTTTCAGTCTGCAGGCTAACGCTCTATCCACTGAGCCAAACCGGTTTTGGCACTAATAGAGTATTTTCAATACTTAATCTACTTATAAGTTTCTTTTTCTTTTAAATCCTTACCCAAGGACATGCTGAGAGAGAGAGAGAGAGAGAGAGAGAGAGAGAGAGAGAGAGAGAGAG
>JAAGEH010000039.1:7529108-7624492 GCA_011751065.1 Lasiurus cinereus | reverse complement strand
GAGAGAGAGAGAGAGAGAGAGAGAGAGAGAGAGAGAGAGAGAGAGAGAGAGATATCAATTGGTTGCCTTTCTTACATGCCTGGACCAAGGATTGAACCTGCAACCCAGGTATGTATTCTGACCTGGGATCCAACCAGCAATCTTTCGGTGCACAAGACAACACTCAACCAACTGAGCAACTCTAGCTGGGCTACTTCCAATTTCTCGATCTAAGCATTTTCTGCCTTCAGTTTTCATTTATTTCCCTGGAAGAATGCATTGTACACCACATAGTTCACCATTTTACCTTCTCTTCGGTTTTATCCTCAATTACCCAAGTCTGTGTACTAATTCTCTCAGCATCCTAAATTTGGCTTCACTTACTTCTTTGCCTTCTCTGCTTCCAAGTGCTAGGCAATCAATGTTGTTAATGGAAAGTCCCACCATCGTGTGGAGGGGGTGAGCTCCAGCCAAGTTTTCCAACTCTGCCTAGGCATCCTTCTGTGTTTCCTAATAAGTTCTCCTATTTTCTTCTTCATTTGACTTTTCTTCATTTTTCTTAGAACTTCTGCCCCACCTTTTTTCTTCTCCCTAGATGAACATTATCCCTACCTCTTGTTTTAAGTATAAATTGTAAGCCACCATGAGAAGTCCTTCGATTTCTTACCACATTTGTCAAAGCACACACATCTTCATCCATCCTTCTCTTACTCTCTTGTCATAACAGATAGTTCCTTCCTCTTCCCAAACACATATCAACCTAAATTCTATTCTTTACCACTTTTTCTTGTGTATACTACCTAAATCCATTAGCTTTAATATTAGGTCACATATCCTTCCTCTTGAAAATCAGTCTTGCAAATTTTTGACTCTTTGTTATGGCTTTTGTGTCTTCTTTCTCATATTGTTATACTTGAAAGGCATGCCTGGATTCACTGTTTCCACTTCCTCACTTACTTTTAATTCCTTAGTCTACACCCAGGTGGCTCACCATGGCACCTAAAATACTCTCACCTTGGTTACCAACCAACTCATTATTAAATCAAACAACACTCTTCAATCCTCACTTTGAAATTTTATCCCTCTTCATTGACTGGGATACCACCTTTCCATAGTTTTCCTCCTGGTTTTCTTTCCTTTCCTTCTCTTTTGCTAATAACTTAAATGTTGATGTTCCTCGTAATACTCTTCCCATCCCACCCATTGGTTAGGTCATAGACATTCTCAGGATTTTGGTTATCTTCTGTATGCTGACTACTCCCATATTTAATCAAAGGGATTCTGTGTTCCAGATTTCTCTAGTAAGTTTTTTTTGACTTTAGGTAGTGCAGGCACTAGACCCTTAAAAATTAAATTTGTAATTTTCCTATTCAGTAACTGTGGGGAAGCATGGGGCTTGGCTGGAAAGTTTATTAGGAGGAATTTCCAAAAGGTCAGAACCTCCAAAGAGACTGGCTGAAGGCAGCTATCCTTGCCTTGACTTTTTCAAAGAAGTCTGAGCCCCTGGGTGTTTTACTAGAATCTTTATGTCTAGTCTTTAGACATCCTTGCTTAAAGAACACTACAGATGCATGTGTCTTTTCAAGGATGCTTACTCTACTGATAGTATCTAATAGTTAATTTTAGTTCAAGGTGTTGTTACAATAAAAGCCTAAGGAGACAGACTAATGGGGCTGTTTGGTTTCTCAAGCCAAGCAATCCCTTAGTCCTCTCTTTCACAGAAATGTGTGTCAGATTAATTATTCACCTATTGCTCAGGGTCTGTGGGTCAGTCCTGGCATGTAACTATTCCTCATTCTGACCTTTTGCCTTTTCGAATAAAATTAATATATATCCAGCTATCCCTCCCCTAAACCAAATACGTTTTCTACATCTATCCACATCCAATGGTTAAGTCCATACTTTCCCTTAACATTTTTCAAATTTACCTTCATGTCTCTATTCCTACCACCAGTCTAATTTTGGTGCTAGTTTATTGCAAGTGGTTCTTAAGTTACTACCTTCACTCTAACTCCCACCTCATCCCATCAATCTTCATGTACTAGATCTGATATGTTGGGTTGCTCATCATTTCCCTTTAAATTTTATGTCTATAGAATAAAGAGGGCACTAATGATTTATCAAACTAATTGACAAAAATTTACTGGGCTGCCTTTTCCTTATCTTTGTTATTCCAATCTATTTCCACAGTGTAGTCAGAATTACCTTTCTAATGTGTAAAGATTATTATAGTGTTTTCTCGCTTAAAGCTCTTCAGTGATGCCCTACTGGGTTAAGGATAAGTACATATTCCTTAATGTGTTCTATGAGACTCTTCATGAGCTAGGGAGCCCCTGCTTATTGTGGGTTGACCTCTTGCCCCCATCCCCAAATTCATATGTTAAAGTTCTTATCCCAGGAGAATGTCACCTTATTTGATTTTTACAGAGGTAATCAAGTTAAGATGAACTCATTAGAGTGGACCTTAATCCAATATGACTGATATCCTTAGGAAAAATAGAGATTTGGACAAAGACACATGTACGAAGATAGAGAGACAATGCCATGTGAATATAAGACAGCCATCTATGAGGGTCTTCTTTACTGAATCTACTGATTCAAATGTAATCTCTCTTGAAACACCCTCACCATTCTCAGAAGGAATCAACATTGCCAGCATTTTGACTTTGGGCTTCTAGCATGAGAGAATGAATTTCTGTTGTATAAGCCACCTGGTTTGTGGTCCTTTGTTACAGCATCCTTAGCAAAGTAATATGACTCCCAACTTCTCTTACATTTCCCACATCTCCACTCTCAACTCTTGTCTTCTTCCTATAATCTCTAGCCTTTTTGAACTTTGCACATCCCCCTCAACATGGTAAATTCTCATTTTCAGGCCTTTGCACAGGCTGTTCCCTCTGCTTGGAATGCTCTTTTCCTCAGCCTTTGCATGGCTAACTCCTATGGCATTAATATCGTGACTTAATGGTCTCCTCTGGAGAGTCTTTCTGGACCATCATCCCTATGCATGGTTTTATTAAGTGCCCTTCTTGTGTTAGCATAGGTAGCTATATATTAATAAAAGAAGAGAACAAAGAAAATCAGACACTATAAAGCATAATAAACTAAGGAGTATAAGCCTACTTGCTCCACCAGGGAGCTACAGCCTCACATACTCCAGGGGATAACAGCGTTGCCCTGAAAGGGAATTAATACTCTTCCCTTCCCAAGTAGGGAGCAGCTTGCCTTCAGGTACCAGATTGTTGGATTGTCAGGTGAGCACGGGACTGTAAGAACCTGTACAATAGGAGCCAAGATGGCAACCACAGAGGTCTGTCTGTGTAGACTGGATAAAGGATCAGGTTGGATAAGGGGCACATGACCCTGGAAGATCAGGAAATAGATTGGTTAGAGGAGGACTCAGTGCAAGCTCACTAAGGCTTAGGAAGTTGATTGGTTAGTTTAAAGAAATGTCTGGTTTTTCTCAAGCCTGTGATAATATAACCTAAGCCTGACAAAGACAAAGGACTTCTCTATCTCTCTCTCTCTCTTCTCTTCTCTCTCTCTCTCTCTCTCTCTCTCTCTCTCTCTCTCTCTCTCTCTCCTCTCTCTTTCTCTCCCTCTCGTTCTCTCCAGGTAACATGCACTTATCTTGTTTATTCTTGGATGCATTCTCTCAGTTGCAGCCATGTGGCCCTAACACCTGGCTGGGGCCCACAGCAGACTGTGCAGGCCTGATCACAGTGCTGGTTGGTAGCAGACTAAGCTAGCCAGATGGGGACAGAGACATGGACTGAATCAATGGTGCAAAGTATCTGGACACTGGCCCTATTTCTGGGCTGATGAAGACAAGATTGGACTTTTCCTGCAGAGGGACTGATGCAGATGAGATACTGGAAACCTGGGCATAGCCTTCTATTTCCATCCAAATATATCTTATCATGCCACAACCTTCCATGTAAGGGTCTCTCACAGCGCTTTCCTTGGGAGCCTGTGAAAGAACACGGTTTTCACTGCACTTGCTTCCATGATCAGACTGTCACTCGTGTTTGCCTCCTCCACTAGATAACAAAATTAGAAGCAGAGTTTGTGTAGTAGAAGTCCACTGCTTGTGTCTTTTCCATGTCTGTGGCCCTTTTTGGTAGTTGCACCATGATTTTCCCTTCTCCACTGTCAGTCCATGAGATTTGAATGACCCTACTCCCTGGCTCAGGGCTGAAGAGGGCATCCAGGCCTCATGAATGAATCTTTGCCTCATTTTTATGGCCACAAGGACATCCTCCCTGCTCTCTTTTTAGACCATTGAGAGCTGCTGTGAGATTCCTATGGGGATGCAGGAAGAAGGGGCTCTCCTTTGTTGGAATTGCTAATCTGGCTGCTGGCAATCTATTACCTTCTTGCTTCTATGTGGAGAGAGTTCACCAGAAAATAAAGCCACAGCAGGAAGGCAGAGCCATGGCATGGAATATGATCAATTTTAGCCTAAACTAGGATCTTCTCACCATAGCTCAGTTTTTTGTGTGTGTTTTATAATAATCATGGACAAGAAAATGGCAGGAATATACTTAGGAAAGAAAAGCAGATAAAAAACATCTTACATAGGGAGTTTATACATATAGGTCATCTGGAGGCCAAATTCTATATTAAGCAGTTTGCTTAGTTGCCAAACTGATGAAAATGTTAGGCTGGCTAAGCTGTGTGTGTATGTTTTTTAATAGGCAGATATGTAGCATGAGAGTCAGTTCTTTTCACACAAGTCCTCAGTTTACTAATATGACCAGTATAAGAGCAGGAGAGATGTGCAATGTTGAGGATTTTAAGCTTTGATGATGAATAAAGTTTATCTACTGGCTTTTGGCATTGTTTAGTTGTGTAGCCTTAATCACCTTAGCTTCTTTGAACCTCAGTTTCCTCACATGTAAAATACGGACAGTAACAGTACCACTTCCTGGCGCCATGAGGGTTAAATGAAATCACACAATTGAAGGGCTCAGTATAGTGCTTGGTACATCACATGGTCAAGAAAAAAGCTTACATCTCTTTTTAAAATAGACATTTTATTTAAAAATATATATATATATATTTAAAAAGAACACATGCCAACTTTGGTATTTTAGCCATTGCTTCTTTTCTCTTCCTGGCAACCCATATTTCTTTCTAGTTGAGCCAAGGAGACCAACATGAAACAACACCTCACGGGGTCCCCACAGAAAAGGTATGCTTGGTCTTTTGATTTCTTTACAAAGCACCTCATTGTGTTTCAGCAAGGAGCGTTTCAAGCACCCAGCAAGCACTGCCCTCTTTCCACCTTGGAGAGGAACCCTGGGACATGTGGCTTCCCTTCCTTTGGAAAACATCAAAATAGCATCCAGAATCCCCATGATTATATTCCCTTTCTGTGAACACCCAGAAGTTGTTAAGCCATTTATGGAAAACTCATATTACAAGCAGGTGGTTACAATAAGCACAAGAGACTTTAAAGAGTTTGTTTTAATTCACAGGGGAAACTGCCAAATCCTAGAATCTGAAGGGACTTACTGGAACATTATTAAGCTCAATGAGTCTTCTTACGAGTTTCCTCGCAGATGTTAGCAAAATTCTTCCAAGATCTTTTCTTGTCTTAAACTTATCTTTTCATGCATAATCTCCACCTAACCTGAGGTCCTCTGAAAATGTAGATTCTCCAATCAAACCCAGCTCTCAAATACACTGGAGCTGCTCTCAGCACCAGAGGCCCGTCTTTTTCCAGGGCCTGGATTCAGGGTCTATTAATACTGTCTTTCTAATAAGGCACTAGCAATTTCAGCCTCTGCACCACCCTGCAGGGCTTGCTGGATTTATAGAAAAACAAAGAGCTCAGACCCTTTCACTCCAAGTTCCCTGTCTCTGATAGCAAGCAGTGTGCTAGCTTTGGTAAGCTTTCCACTGTGAGGAATGCAGCAAAACACAAGGCAGAAAACAGTGCCTTCACATTCCACCACTTTTCTGCTAAGGATGGAGGCTCACCTTGGACATCCCGCCCCTGCAGTAAGTGTCCTTGTTGTCCAGAGAGCTGGCTATGGAGATTGAGGATCAGTGGTAGGGCAAGATGTTTTCTTCTCCTATCCCCAATTTTCATGGGTTTCTATATCTGGATATAAAAATAAACCCTAAAATGCTCACAAATGTTTGACATGGTGGGAGATATTGAAAGATACCTCCAAGTAATGTATTACTGGAAATAATGCCTGGTCATTGAGAAAGAGACAAGAAAAGAATGTTATTATGGGTGATATCTCTTAGCTAAAAAGAGCCCTCTGTTTTCTCTTCTGGAAAAATGGGCTCAAGGGTTTCTGGTTTGAGGACTTGGAAGTTCCCAGTGTTCTTGCTTATAGCAACTGCAACTCCCAGCCATTCAAATTCTGAACCAGTACTTAGTCAGTTTGGTATTGGATATCTGAGAATTTGTGTGATTTGCATGCGTTAGACATCAAGTAATTATCTATTGGATGAATAAACTTGATGCAGCAGTTTTCAGCCACACCATGATCTTTTTTTAGGAGAGCTGATAGAATTTAAATAATTTTTGAAAAGGACTATCTAAAATGTTTGCTTTTAATTCCTTCTTTTTGTTCAAATTGGAAATATTTTTTTTTAATGGCAAAGGAGTGGAGACTCTCTTGGTTTCCTCATTTATGGTGTATTCATTGCATTTCTAAAGGATGACTTCTCATCTAAAAATTTGTGGTTCACTTTTCAACATGCAATGTCTTAGGTGAACCAAGAGATTCATAGATCAGGAAGTTGGGACCTTTCTTCTTCCTCTTCTCCCTCCCTCCTTTTCTTCTTTCCCTCCCTCCCTCCTTCCTCCTTCCCTCCCTTCCTTCCCCTCCCTTCCTTCCTTCCTTCCTTCCTTCCTTCCTTCCTTCCTTCCTTCCTCCCTCCCTCCCTCTCTTCCTTCCCTCCTCTTTCCCTCCCCCTTTTCCTCTCTCTTCCTCATAATATATGTGTCATATCAATAATATCGTTAGAAGCAGGGCTACAACTAATAAGCACCGGTTTAATGACAGCATTTGCACAAATGAATTTTCTACTTCTTTGGAAAGCTTGGACCTAAGGAACTACATCAGCATTCAAATGTCTGAAAATGTCTTTATAAGTATCTATACATCTTTTTATCAGGCCCAATTTGTCACCAAAACAGAGGACACAACTAAGAGATTAAAAAAAACTTAAAAATCCCCAATAGGAGACAGACGAATTAACATGAATGACCTGATCCATGGGGAGAAGCCAACTTCATCAAATTTCTTCCAATTATCCCTGGTTTTATTTCATAAATACACCATCTGAGCTATGAAGAGACAGAGTGAGTATGCTGTGTGGAGACTGTGGAAGGAGGCTGAGATCAATAGTCCAGGGTCTGATCTGTGTTAAGTGTGTTGGTTTGCAGCAGTAAGTAGGATCCATCTTTTGTCAACTGTGAGGTGTGTATATCAGTACAAGATAATAACTTAAAAAGATCCCTAAAGATGCAGAAGCTTGCAAAGTGCAGAGGCTGCCTAACCAAGTCTGATTCTTCAGATGGGACTACCCAAAGGAAAAAAATAATTAACTCTCAGGCCAGTCTCAGAGGAGGGACACTATGAGTTTGTTTTCCAAAGGAAGTAAAGGGTGAGGAAGCTAACACACAAATCACACAACATAACACATGAGAAATGTACTGACCAGCAAGCTTTGTTAAGATCCAAATAGAATTTCAACATCCCAGGAATAAACAAATGTGAGGAATGTGTTAACAAGGGTTTCTTCCCCATGCTTCATCTTCAAAGAAAAGATTGGTCATCCCCTCCAGTCTCCCCTAGATTTTGGGTTCTGATGACAGACATAAAAGAAAAATGAAAAATTTACCATGTGGATCTTTTAAAGCATAATGCAGATCAAGGAATGTAAAAGGATTTTAATGTTCCTTTTATGCTCTCCAGGAGAGACTGTATTGCCATTTCCATCTGCTAATGGTAAAGCTGTTCTGTCTTTCATGTCCATGTCCATTGTCAAGATGAGCTTATTCACAGTAAGCAAGTGGCTGTGAGTTATTGGCTGGAGCCCTCAGTCACACACAGAGAGGCAATGTGTAGTCTGGTTGGTTAATTAGAAACTCATAGTGAGAAAGACCAAGTATCATTTCACAGCAGATTGAGGCTTAAAGGTTTTTGGTATAGATCTCTGTAACACTGCTTTACAAGATTCATACACATATGTGTATGTATCTATACATATGTTTGTATATATGTGTACATACATAGACACACACATATATATCCATATACATATGAATGTTTGTGTGTATACACACACACACACACACACACACACACACACACACACATCCCCCATCCCTAATAAGCTCTGGCAGCTTTCAGAGTAGCAGTCACCAAAACCTCTGTTCACACAAGTTTTACAAGTTAACAATGGAATGATTTCTAAATCTTTGGTTTATCAAAAAAAGAACTTCTAAAATCACAACGTTTTTGGTTATTTTCTCCATAAGTGCACAGTGAACAACATTTTTTACAAAATAAGAAAACAGTGCCTTAGTGATTTAAATTAAAACAACAACAACAGCTACTTTCTACAGCATGCAACACTATAAAAACGGTGAAGCCACAGTGCACCTTGGGGAGACTGTCCCAACAGCTGAGTTTTTCAACGCCCATCACAAGCTTGAGAGGTAATGAGGAATGCACAAGACACCATTGTCTTTTCTTCTGTCCACTGTTTTCAATGCAAAATTTTGTTTTCTTCCCGAAATTCATACCTAAAACTCTCTCCTTAAAAACGTATCTCTACAATATAATGATTTCCAATTTCCCAAATCAATGATTGCTGTAAACCAAATGAAGGGAGAATGAGCATGGTGACTGATGGGCCAAGTCACCAGTTTCTTCCTAAGGACATTCTATCACCTTCCTTCTGTAGCAAATTATGCATTGGAGAATGAGTTTTTTGGGGAAGCCTGGAATTCTAGCTTTTTGAAATATGGCTTTATTAGGAGTATGGCAGCTTGTTAGATCTAAGAAGTCCTCTTCTCCCAATGTTGGGGCAGAAAAAGAAAGATATCTGAAAGAGGAGCAAGAAAGGATTGAAAGAAAATTGAGCTGGAGAAAAATAAGCAAGACTATGTCCATTCCAGAAAAAGAGAGGGCCTTCGCACACAGTCCTGTTACAGCAGCCTATGGTACTTATTCCCATGATATGTGAAACAGTGTTCTCTAGCGCTGTCTAAGTGATCCCTGATATGGCTCCCTGAGGCTAGAGCAGTCATTTCATCTGCTTAGGTGGTCAGCACTAGTCTTTGGAACTAAGGAGGGTTGTGTTGGAGAACCTCCCATGGCAGGAGTTTCTTGCCTGTTTCACAATGCTTCTCACTACAGAGAAAGTAGGAGTGATTCAGCTAACTGGTTAAGAAAAAGGGAAGATCTGGAAAGGGTTCTCTGCAACAATCACCGGTCAGTTTTTATCAATGACCTGGGTGAAAGATTGGGAATGGTTCCAATGGGGCTGCTTTGTGCCCACGGAATACTGAGTTGATTTTTCTTCTCTGGGAATGAATTTGTTCTGTCTCTCTATTCTGCCTCAAGAACTCCGTAACTGAAACTGGGCCTTATTTGCATTTTGAAAGACAGGTAATGGAGCTATGAGAATCAGCCTCCATCACAGGTGTATCTTCTATAACCTTTGATGGACTGACTTCCCTGGACTCCTAAGTTTACATTTTCTTTCCACAGTTTTTTCAATAAATTCATGAGAAAAGCTTACAAGGTGAAATTATGTCCAAACAATGTCTTAATTAAATATGGGTTAGAAAATATATTGGTGTTTGAAAAAGAAGTAAAAGATTTTTTTTGGCAGTCTTGATCTGAGAAAATGCATTTTAAGTGCATTGCTAAAATCAGCAATAGTCATTGAATGTTGGTAAATATATATATATATATATATATATATATATATATATATATCCTATTTGTGCTATTGTTACAGAAATCTCCATTGCTTCTTTTAAATTTCCTCTTCCTCCTCCCCCTCCTCCTGCTCCTCCTTTTGGATAATACAAATATTTGTGGTTGTAGAATTCCTATTGGCCTTCCTTAGCATTTTTGTATCAGGCATTCTACCACTGCTGTAAGTGAAGGTCCATGGGGGAATTCAAATTAAGATCTGTGACATCCAGAAAATCAATGTTGAAGATACTAGGGCCGCTGGTGGTAAGTGAGCTGAAGCTTGGTGTGGAACTTGGAGGAGTGAGGTCCAGCCACTCCATGGTTTCCCAAGGAGATTCAGTAAAACTTAACTGCAGCCCACTGCTGTCCACAGAAGAAGGTGAAAACTGAGTGTGTATTGGGGAGAGGGGACCTGGCAAGATCTCGTGCGAATTGAAGAGGTCTTCTGCAGCCTTCCCAGAGAATCCATCCATTATGCCATCGAAAGAAGGCTCTTCATTCCCAATTTTTAGAAGGGCAACATCGCTCACCTTTCCCAAGGGGCTCTGGGAATTTAATAAGACTTCAAGGTGCTCATCATTGTCTGTGCCATAGTGATCAAATGAGAGCTGGCCTCCTGAAGACGCTTGTTCAAAGGGAGCAGAAGGCTTGGGAAGGGCAGTAGTAGGGCTTTGGGAAGACCTAGGCACCTTTGGGACTTTTTGAAGACATGAATGATCCTCTCTGGCATCAGCTGGCATTTCTGTTGGTAAAACACAAATGGGAATTGTCAAATCACTCCCAATAGAACATGCCACACAATGTAAATCTTTGGAATGAATGAGCCACACTCAGGTGCAAGAGATGGCTATGCTTCTCTGGTCACTGCTCACCACCATCTTTTATCTCCAGACTGCTCTATACATTCCTATTTCTTTGACCCCCTTCTCCCTTCCCCCCCCCCCCCCCGCCCAGTCTTTCCTTATATCGTGTTTTTTTTTTCCTGGAAATTTCACTTTGTGTTTATCAAATTCTCAAATCGGGTTCCTTTACCTGCTCCTTCATTGACACCTGTCTGTCCCCTGAGGACATTGCATCCTCGTTACACCCTCAGTGTGGGCTCCTGTACTTCAGAGCAGAAAGTGAATATTCCTGCTGCCACTCTCTGGTTATTACTCCCTCACCTTATAACTCCTGGTTTTTAGGTCATGCTGCTCTTCCACCATCCTACTCCACACAGGCCTCCTCATCCATTGAAAACTCTATTCCTTAGTTCATTGCCTTTTCCCCACTTCAACTCTTGTCATTCTCTGTAAGTTCAGCATCCTCAGAAGTTACCCATTGTCCAGCTGGCCTCTCATTTCCTTGATATCACCATCACCCTCAACTTCAGTGATTCCTTCATTTTCACTCTGCTGGACACACCCTGGACCTTATCATTTCCAAATAATTTATCCCTCTGAAAGCTCAATATCAAACAAAATTTTTCACTCTTAATGCATACTCTCCTAGTCAACTAACTTACCCAACAACAACTATTTCTCAGCTATAAGGAGTCACTCTAATCTATAGACACCACCATTCATTCACCCCTTCTGGTTTTCATTTCTTTTCTTTCCAATCTATATTATCTGGCCCACCATTATAATTATATTAGTGTCCCAGTGCACAAAATTCATGCACATTAAAGTGGGACCCAGAGTCAAGTCCCTGCCTATCCACCTGCACCTCAGAATTGTGTGAGACCCAGACCCGGCTACCTTCTACCCTCTGGATTGAGCTAGATCCAGACCCTGCCAGTCCCACCTTTGTCAAGCCCCACCAGGCAGAAGGCTTAGCATCAGGTCCTCTGAACCAGTGCCAGAATGGGGGGTGTGGCCTGAGGTCCCCCAGATGGGGTGGGGGTACATGCCTTGAGGTCCCCTGTCAAGCTCAACTGGCAGGGGGAGTGCAGCCTTAGGTCCCCTGTTAAGCCCCACTGGCCAGGGAGCATGGGCTGAGTTCCCCTGACACAGCACTGGGGGTACACCTTTAGGTCCCCTGTCAAACTCTGCCAGGCAGGGGAGCACAGCCTCAGATCCTCCAGCCTGGTGCTGGGGTGGGGGGAGCAGCCTGCGGTCCCCTAGCCTAACACCAGGACAGGAAGTGCTCCTTGAGGTCCCCCATCAAGCCCCACCAGACAGGGGGCATGGCCTGAGGTCCCCCTGCCTGATGCCAGGGTAGGGGGTGAGGCCTGAGGTCCCTGTCAAACCCCTCAGGGTGGGGAGCATGGCCTGAAGTCCCCCAGCCTGGTGCCAAGGCAGAAGGTGTGGCCTGAGGTCCCCCAGCCTGACACCAGGGTGGGAGGCATGGCCTGAAGTCCCATGTCAAGCCCCACAGGGGAGGGCATAGCCTCAGGTCCCTGCTGATTGCTCGTTAAGGCTCCTTATGGAAACTTGGCCTCAGTTGTGGGTGCAATCATCTTTGTGATGGAGTGATGGTCAATTAGCATATTCCCTCTTTATTAGATAGAATATAACCATAATATGCACATAGTCCAAGTGGCAGAACAACTGAACAACCAAACAACCAGTCACTATGATGTGCGCTGACCACCAGGGAGTGTGTGCAGAACATGGTGAGTGTTGGCAGTGGCAGGATGGTGGAGCAGGTGAGTGGGGGTGCCAGACCAAGGCGGGGTGCCAGTCACTGTCATTGGGGCAAGCCTCTGGTGGTTACTGAAAACTCTTTGCTCCCACCTGTTGCTGGTTCTGGCCCTGTTGACACCTGTTGCCAGAGCCACCACTCAAACCTGCTGCTGGAGCTGCTGTTTGTACCTGCTGTCAGTGCCTGGTGCCAGCCCTGATTGCTCCACACCATCAGTGGGTGAGAGTGGCAGCTGCCATTCCTGATCACACCTCAGGGATTCTCCACTTCCCCCTGCTCCTGAGGGACAATTGGGGCTGGCAGCCGCCTCTCACACCCACTGATGGTACTGGAGCCACCACTTGCACCCACTGCCAGTGCCAGCCCTGCTCACACCAACAGCTGATATAGGAGCCACTTCTTACACCTGCTGCAGGTGTCTGGAACCAGTCCCAATCACTCCTGAGGGCTTCTTCACCTCCCCCTGCTCCTGAGGGGCAATCAGGGCAGTAGTCACTCCTTGCACCCACTGACAGTGCTGGCCCTGCTTGCATCTGCTGCTGGTGCTGGCCCCAATTACTTCATGCTATCAGTGGGTGCGAGTGGGGCCGACACCATCAGCATGTGGGAACAGTGGTGGCAGCATCAGGGCTGCCAGCAGAGAGGGGACAGGAGTCTGTGGTGGAAGGGAATATGGAAGATGGACCGAGACCAACCCCTGTGCCCACCACAGCCTCGTGGCCCATGGTTCCTTTCAAGGTGCACAAATTTGTGCACTGGGCCCCTAGTTCTCTTATAAATACCCTCAATATCTTTGCTCTTTTCTCCTTCCACTATTCTCCCATGGTAAAAATCCATTCTTGGGTAAATCTTACCCATCTATATTTTTTGAGCCTATCCTGGATTAGCTGGACATTGTAAGAGAATAATACACAATGAAACTGACCAGTTTCATTTAAGTTCATGTCAAGACTACAATTGGCATTTAATATTGCCTAGCAATCCTACTGTGTTTCTCCAGAAAACTCAATTTATTCATGCTTGATTAATAACTTTTCTTCTTTCCTTGAATCTCCCGTGCTCCCATTATGCACACTGATTTGCTGCTGACCTTATTACATAGTAGTACTTTATTTAAAACATAAAGGTGTCTAAAAAGAACCTTCTCATCTTTCTATCATAAAATTTACATACATCTGTGCCCCTCTTTTCCTTCTTCTCTCTTGTTACAATGGAGGAATTGCCCGTTCACTTGCTTGTTGTCAATCTCCCTCACCAGACTGCAAACTGCTCAAAGGTAGGGACTTGGTCCAGTGCAGCCTTGAGCCTGGACCCTCTTCCTCTGAGACGTTAAGTGTTGTTACCTGAGTTTTTTTTCTTTCTATCTACACTTTCTCCTATGTGATCTTACTTATTTATATGGTTTCAAATTCTAAGTACATATAATATAATTTAAAAATTAGGCAAAAAGAATATGCCTATTCTAGTAAAAGGGGCAAAAAGAATATGTCGATAATTTTTATTGCTAGTTTGAAAGACATTTAAGCACAAATGGACCATCTACTGGGAGGTTAATAATTAAATATCATTTTGAGTAGGTAGCACAAAATTTGTTTTATCTTCTCAATCCTTCTCACAATGAAGATAGGGACACTGGGAATAGAACAGTAGAGAGAAATAGTATAAAAAGAGAAAAATTAGGAAACAGTTGGAACATGAAAACTGTTAAAATGATTGGTGGAAATGTCCAAAGGACAAAGGGACAATGGTGGAGAGGGATTATCCAAAATGCCTTCCTTTGCTCCAAAGTGGACAGAAAGCTCAGATGGAGTGAACCACTCTCCCCATAGAATTTCAGTCCCATTTATAGTGAGCATCTGGGTTTACTCCCTAGAGTACATGCAGGTGCAGAGTATCCTGATGGGCAGAGCACAGGCAGTCTTACCTCCACTTTCAATGAGGACATCCAGGAGTTCATCCATCTGCTGACTGCGAGTCATTTGCTATTATGAATTAACCAAAGGAGGATAGAGAAGTCAGAAGGTGGCTTCCTCTTTGATAGGAAATCATTAGAAGTGGCACCACATATTTTTGAACTAGGTTTGACTTTAATTGTGGTAAAATACACAAAACATAAAATTTATCATCTTAACTATTTCTAAGTGTACGGTTTAGTGATATTAAGTACATTCACATTGTTGTGCAACTATCACCACTATCCATCTCCAGAACTTTTCTCATCTTGCAAAAGTGAAACTCTGTCCCATTAATCAACAACTCCCCATTCCATTCTCCTCCCGGGCCCTGAAAATCACCATTCTACTTTATGACTCTGATTACTCTAGATACCTTATATAGTATTTTTCCTTTTGTGACTGGCTTATTTCACTTGGTGTAATGTCTTCAAGGTTCAACCATGTCAGAATTTCCTTCCTCATTAAGGCTGCATAATATTCATTGTATGTATATACCACATTTTCTTTATCCATTCATCCATTGATGGAAACAGGTTTGCTTACATACACCTTTTGACTTTTGTGAATAATGCTACTATAAACATGGGTGTAACTGGTTTTGGCCCCTTATCTCACTTTGAAATGAATATGGCCCAAGAATGTGGCTCATATTTTCCTACTTCTTCATTGCAATAGTTTGTGAAACTTGTTAATATTTGTAGGGACTGGACCCCTCTCCTCTGGCTCATCGGCATTAAGTAGTCTTATTTATGGAAATCCACTTTGCTTGGCCTTTTTCTTTTGAAACTGATATTTACAGATACCAGGTTAATATTTACAGATACCAGGGAAAGGAAATGGAGAGAACTAAGACATATATTGATCTCACTTCCCTGGGAGTCCAGTCCCAATAAACACAGGTGTCAATAATCAATACAGGTGGGAGCATTGTTCCAAGAACAAGCCATTCACCAGCCCAGGAGGCATTAGATGCCTGCAGGGTCTGGCAGGCAATGCAAATGCTCCCAATTTAGAACAGGAGAGAAGGGTGGAGTGCTGAACCTGTGCTGTGGTTCAAGAAGGCAGTGGATACACTGCCTCAGATGACTGTTTTCTGAAAGAAATGTGGCCTCAGTGTAGATACACGCCCTAATTTTTCTGAAATGAGAAAGCCTAATTTTTGCATAAAATCTCCTACATATTTAAAATACTCTCTAAACCAAGTAAAACCTAACTGCAGGCTGATGTGATCTGTGGGATACCAGTATCCAGAAAGTGATGTAGATCTTTTCTGGGTTGAGCATATATGAAGGGCTAGCTGATACTTTATCCAAACTCAAGCCATTTGGAAAATAAGACCATTAATTTCTTTTCTTTTTGTACCCTTTCTTTTGAAAAATTTCAAACATAAATGAACCTCTGTTATTACCCAGCTCCATAACCATTAATATATTGCAAAGAACAGTGAAATTTGAGGCTAGGAAGAACCCCAGAAAGAGTCATTGCTCTCATATATTTGAGTACCTATCCGGTGCCTGGACATTTGGTATTAGAATGGTAGAGATAAGTATTATATTTGGAAACATTACAAAGGAGATATTGGCCCTATTTCATATAAGAGAAGTTACTTGTCCAGCTTTAGTGGGAGTGCAGCTGTATGGTGGCCGAGTTGGCACTAAGGCCAGTCATCTGGTTACCCAGACAAACCTCTTCTCTCTCTTGGCCTCACACAACTTACATACACATCAGCACCTTTCTATAGTTAGCATCTAGACACTGTCCATTCTGGTGGGAGGCACCCAGATAAACTTAATACCAGAATCCACATGCATTAATCCATGTAAAACAAAGTCCAATTCAGCCAGCCTATTCTTTGATAAAGATCAAATCATGTGGTTACCTGTTTTACTGCATCTTCATAGGATGGAGGCTGTGTTATCTCTGCAACTGCTGATGTTAACTTAGGAAATGTTGGGGATGGAATTGAAAACTTTGGTCCTGCTTTATCAGTAGAGTGCAAACCAGCCATCTGTGTGAGTCAAATGCAGAAACAGACAATTCATGTGTCAGATATGGTACTGATTCTGTAATGGAAGCTAGAGGCTAAATTTTGGAAGACAATAGATTTAAGGGAAAAAAGAGAGTGAGGGCTAAGAAAACAAACCCAGTAGATTAACAACAGTATATATCACTATGGACTTAATGCTGGAGGCGTTTTAGAATGGGAACCTCACAGATTCATTTCTTGCTCCAAGGTGCACCCTCTTCTATTAGGAGAAAGCAAGATGAGAAAAGGAAATAAAGAGTCTAGTCCAATCCAACGAAGTCCACCACCCCAGGAGCTTCCAGAGTAACTTATACCCCAGCTGTTCCATTAGGGGCTGGTGCATTTGCAGAGAGCTGCAGACATGGCTGGGAGAATCTCTTGGAAACCAGTCTCATGCACTGAGTGTGATCTGTGGATAGGCCACTTCAGGGTCTCTGTCTCCAGGACCCTGGCCCCAGCAGACAGTATGCAGCACTTCTGTGTTGGCCATCATGCTTGCTCCATATCACCTCCCCCCTGCCCTTGGACTCTCCACATCCTGGGTCCCTCACGTCCCTCATCTTCCACCTGCTGAAATGCATCATCTCTTTTTTTTTTTTTTGCAGAAATATTGCAGTTACTCCAACCTTCTGGATCCCTCTGATCCTTTCCACAGATCCATGTTTTTCACTTTCTCCAGCAGTATGTCCTATACCCTCCTATTTCAGCTTCACAAACTGGTTTGTTCACCACGGTGTCTCACAAACATACTAGGGTCATGTTATTCACTATGACTTCTAGAATAATGCTGGTAACTTATGTCAGTACCTCTGATAACTTATATCAGTACATCCATTTCAGGCCTGTTTCCTCTGATAATTTATATCAGTACATCTATTTCAGGCCTGTTTCTATTTAAAATGTCATTTATTTCTGCCATTGATCTTCATCATTGGGATGAAAAAGATCCACAGAATAAAGAAGAGGCAAAGTCAGTCCCAAGTTTAAACCTTTTTCCAGATGCCTACCTTTTGCTGTACACCTGGGCTTTGGGGACAAGGATTGCCCATAGCACCATGACTGCTGTCTGCCTGGGATCCAGAGAAAGGGGGGTGGAGGCTGGCAGGCTGAGGGGAGAAGCTTGCAGGATGGCTCTCGTGTGCTCCTGAGTTCTGTAGAAAAAAAGAAGCCCAAGTTAAGCGACCATCAGTGGCATTCTTGAGAGTAGCCTTTGTTGAAACAACTGGCCCTAGTAAATTCCATTACCAAAGTCTCAGTTCTGGCTTTTATGTATCACCTACTGCTCAAAACATTTAGGGGCTCCTACATATCCACAGCATAGGGTTTCACTTCTTCCCCCCAATATTAGTGTTCAAGTACTTGTTCCTTCTGCAAGTTTAAGTTCCATGAATCCCTCTATGAGCTTTCCTTATTATGCCCTGTATATGCTACCTCCCTATTGTTTTTTTTCCCCCACATGGAATGCCCTTTTCCTGACTCCTCTTTTTGAACTCTACACTTCCTTTTAAATCTATCCCCTTCTCAAAGCCTTACCAGACTTTTCTAGTCCTTCATGATCAATCTGCCACCCCTAACCCCACTACAATGTCATAGTCACAAGACAGTAATGTTATCCTGGATTGCTCAATATATTTTTATCAAACAATCACTCATGTCTTCAAAGGGTGCTTTGTAAACTGTAAATCACTGTACAAATTTTGGTTCTTCTGGAGAGTATCAATATCATTAGAACTGAATGTGCAGAGCTATGTAAAAAGAGCTGTGTTTATCTTTGTTGTCCAGGACACTATGCATTCAGTAAATGTTGTCATTGATGATCAGTCCCAACTCCTTCCAAATGGTGGGCATCATTCATTTGAATGTATTGCTCCACTGGGTTTGCAAAAATGTCTTCTCATTACCTACGGCCACACCTCTATACCCAGGGTAGAGAATAGTCAGTGTGAAAGGAGCATGTACTTTAGAATCAGATAATCCCAGTTTCACTTTCCTGAAACACACTTTCCCCAGTGGCAAATAAAGAATAATGAATCAGAGCCCAAAAGATGGTTGTGACAATTAACAAGATTACTCATATACATATACATGTACATGGCAGGAGTGCAATTAATGCCACTTTTTTCCCTACTCTCTTTCTAATGCCATAGCACACAGAATCTTTTCATGATGTAATCCAAGCATGTCAAACTCATACTGGTGGACTGCGAGTTTGACATGCTTGATGTAACCTTTTCTCAGATAGACTTAAAGAGATGTTCCTAATAATTCTTTGGCTTCATAGACAAAGTGAAGTTTTTGATGATCACCTTGGTCTAGTCTTTGAAACAGTTACTCTTCTGAGCTGTCTCCTACAATTCCGTTCTCATTCTACCCAAGGCACACTGGCTTCCCACCTGATGCTTGAACATTCCATGCCTGCTCCCTCCTCAGGGCCTTGGCACTTACTATTCCTCCTTTGCCTGGAAGGCCTGCACCCCAAATATTCACAAGCCTTTCTCCTTTACTCCTTGAAAGCTTTGCTCAAATGTCCCTGGCCTTTTTACTTAAGGTTTCAAATTTCCAAACTCCTCACCCGCTTCTCTGCTTTCTCTCTATAAGATGTATCATCTTCTAATACATTATATATATTATTTATTTTTTAAATTTATTGTCTGCCTCCCCATGAGAATAGGGATTTTTTTTTTTTGGTTAGTTCAGCACTAGTCCCTGGAGACTGGAAGAGGGTCTGGACTGGCACACAGTAGGTGCTCAGTAAATATTTGCACTCTGCAGACCACCACCCAGAGACCAGGTAACTTCCCCTTTGGCTCTTGGAATGAATTGGTTGGGCCTATGCTGAGGCTTGGTGCCAAGGAATCCTAAAACAGAGTTTGGCAATCTACAGTCCTGGGAGCCAAACCTTTTTTGTAAATAAAGCTTTATTGGAACGCAGCCACGTGCACTTGTTTATAAGCTCTCTGCAGCTGTTTTCATGCTGCAGAGGAGGGTTGAGTAGTTGTGACAGAGACCATAATTCTCCCAAAGCCAAATATATTTCTTATCCAGCTTTTTACAGTACCAGTGTGCCAATCTCCGGTTCAGAGAAGCAAGCCCTTCTATTCTGAAGGCCCCGGAATCTTCTGGGGAGGTGCCGTTGGACTTTGAAAGTTCCAACACCAGCTCTTAGCTCTGCAAATCCACACCCCACTTCCAGGAAGGGAGTGTAGCGGGGCGTGGGCAAGGCGTTCTTACCTGTGCAGTACACACCTGGGTGCTGACAGGTGAGGAGACCCCGTGACCTTCTCCTTGAGCACCTGCAGATGAAGGTAGGAAGTAATGGTTGTTCGGCGATGGGGGCAAGCTGATATGCTGTGGGCTTTTCACAGCCCCTAGAGGCGAGTGCTGTGGCGAGCATTGCGGGCTGAGGAACGTGGAGGACAGTGCATGGGCTTGCCCTGAGGCCTCCAGGCAGTGGCCGCTGCCCAGGGGCAGCAGGATCGGAGCAGCGCCGCCAGCCTGGGCCTGGCTGTCCGAGCCGCAGGGTCTGTGTGCGGAGACCTGTTGGGACGCGAAGGGGCAGCTCGAGGCCTCGTCTTCCTGCTTGATGGGCGCCCCCAGGAAGGGTGGGGGCTCCTGCTCGGCGCCCTTGCTCCTCTTCTGCTTCTGCAGCTGCAGACGCAGCTCCTCCACATGCCGCTGCTCCTGCTGCAGCTTCCAGGTGAGCTCGTTGATCACCTTCTGCTTCTCCACCAGCATCTTGTCCTTCTCGGAGTCCAGCCCGTCCAGCTCCGGAGGGACGCTGCCGCCGTGCAGGCTGCTGACCAGGCTCTCGTCGGGGCACAAGCGCCCCGGGGACGGGTGCAGGCCGAAGGAGGGCGACGCGTCGTGGAAGGTGTCAGGCAGGGACCCGGCCAGAGACAGGTCGGAGGAGGCCGGCGAGATGGGGGGGCTGGAGCTGGTGCTGCCGAAATGGTAGAAGCCGTTGGACAAGGCGCCAGTGGACGGGGAGGACTGGTAATGGGGCAGAGCACCGGTGGGCGTGACGGGAAAGGTGACGGTGGTGATGTCCCCGAAGCTGGGCACGGGGCTCCCCGAGCAGTCCTGGAAGGGCCTCAGCCGGTCCATGAGCGCCGTCTTGGTGCCTGACACGGGCAGGCCTCGGAGTCGAAGCTGCTGTCTTAACTCGGAAACCTGAAGCAAGCAGGCACGTTACTGTGCTGTTAATGACGATGTTTTAAACGTGCATTATTATTACCTTAACTTTAAAAGATCACAAATGCAGTTTCACAGCGTCCACTTCTCTTCTTCTTATTGCCTTTGCACTTCCTCCCCTGCACCCAATATAAATCAGTTTTGCACAATTTTAATAATGCTCTTACAATGTGTCATATACCATGTTTTCATGGCTCCAGGATCTCAGACATATCTTTGAAATGTAGACCCCACACAAACCACAGAGGCACCTCTGTGCTGCCTGCCAATCCCATCGTAGTCCTGTTCCCATTTTACAGATGAGAAGACTGATACCTGCCTAAGTTCAGGCATCAGCTGGCAAACAGTCATCCTGCAGCATGCTAACACTCCCCACTCATCCCCCTTGTGGGAGATTCTCAAACCTGAGCAGGTGCCAGAACCCAGGCCTGTGGGTTCTTACACAGGTAGCAGGGCCCCAAGTAAGCTGGGGCCCTACACCAGTTTCTGGCTCAGTGGATCAGGGGTGGGGCTGAGAGGTGCCTTTCTGACAAGTTCCCAGGGGCACTGATGCTGTGGTCCCGGCCCAGTGTTGGAGAAGAACACCTGTCCTGAGTTTAACAGCTGGCAGATAGCGGTGCTCTACTGAGAGAGAGATGTGTGGCAGTAAGACCCTCTGTTCAAATGCTGGCCCTGCTCTTCCTAGTTCAGTATTACCCTGTGCCCCAGCTCTGCTTCTGCATGATGGAGGCAATCCTATCACCTTATGCTCTCTTGTGAGGATTAAAGAAGCTTAAACAGTGGAAAGCCCTGGGAAGAGTATCTTGTACACGGTCAGTGCATGTAGGGGCTATTATTGTTATGTGGACGCACATATAATTATCTCACCCCTGCACTTTTTCATGTTCATGAATTTTAACCATCAGATATCTAAAAAAATAGAAAGTAAATAAATAATAATGCATACAAATGATGGAATACTTTAGATCTATTAAAACTGATGCTATAAATATTTGTTGACATAATAATTATTTATGGTATAGTATTACATTTAAAAGGTTCCAATTACTTTATTCTATTTTCTATATGTATATGTAATTCTATACACACACACACACACACACACACACACACACACATAGCATATATGAATATATATTTAAGCCTGTTCTTGCAGATTATAATATTTGGATAAAGATGTGCTAAAATGTTAACGATGGTTCTCTTAATCTGTATTTCCTAAGTAGTTTCCATAAGCATATTACCTTTATAATTAAAACAGGAGCCATATTAAATACCTAAATGTCAATAATTCCATGAAACAGCTAGAAGAATATACACAAAAATATCATACTAATATTCTGTAGGGGAAGACCTTTTGAGCATAAAAGCAAATAAGCTAATTATAAAAAGTTGAAAACTATCAGTCATGAAATGAAGATGCAAATGCAAATAGAATTTTAAGAAAAAATAGTTGCAGGAAAAAGAATAAAGTATTAGTGTGCTCAATGGGACAAGTGTGTCTAAAAACCCCAAAGAAAAAGATAGACACCCAACATATAAATGGGCAATGGACATCATCCAATTCTTTACAAAAGAGAACATTTTTAAATGGCCGATAATGTATGTGTACCATCATTAATAATCCAAGATTTGCAAACAAAAAGTACACATATTTTTGTTTTCATCTAATTGACAAATAAATTTGCAATAACACTTTGTGTTACTTAAATAGCAGCAAAAATAAATGAATAAAAAATTTTAAATTAGAGAGAGAGAGAGAGACATTGATATGAGAGGCAATGAATAGGTTGCCTCCTGACTGGGGATCAAACACACAACTTGAGATGTGCCCTGACTAGGAATCAAACCCACCACCTTTTAGTGTATGGGATGATGCTTCAACCAACTGAGCCACACTGGCCAAGGCTAAAACTGTTTTTTTGTTTGTTCGTTTGTGTTTGTTTGTTTTCTTTTTAAGCTCTTTTATACTTAACTAGATGCCCAGTGCACAAAATTCGTGAACAGGAGAGGGGGGGTCCTCAGCCCAACCTGTACCCTCTCACAATCCAGGACCACTGGCTCTTAACCACTTGCCTGCCTGCCTGATCACCTTAACCACTTGTCTGCCTGCCTGATCACCTCTAACTGCTCGCCTGCCTGCCTGATTGTCCCTAAATGCCTCTGCCTTGGCTCCCACCACCATGGCTTCATCTAGAACAGTGGTTCTCAACCTTTTTTAATGCTGTGACCTTTTAATACAGTTCCTCATGTTGTGGTGACCCCCAATCTTAAAATTATTTTCGTTGCTACTTCAAAACTGTAATTTTGCTACTGTTAATGAATCATAATGTAAATATCTGTTTTCCAGTAGTCTTAGGCGACCTTGCTAGCAGTTTTCAACCTGTGGGTCACGACCCACAAGTTGAGAACCGCTGCAGTAGAGCCTAAGACCATCAGAAAACACAGATGCAGTTTACCTACAGCTCCTGTGACTTATGTGCACATCCATGAGAAATGCTGATTCTGCTTCTGGGACTAACAAGGCACAAATGGACAGAAAGTGGGCAATATGTAGCAAGAACTTCTAAAAATGGTAATATGTTTTGGTTCAGAAATTCCATTCCTATTTATTTAGCCTGGGGAGATATTTAGATAAATTAATAGATGTATGTACAAATTATATTTTTAACAGTAAACATTTGGAAACAAGTTAAATGTCCAACAGAGAAATGTTAAGTAGGTGGTGAAACAATATGCTGCTATTAAATATTAAAAGACTTTTGACTATTAAGAGTTATAAAAAATGTTCATTTGTTAAACAAAAATGCATGTCAGAAATTTATACTCACATAATTATTTTAAAACAAAATATGTCCATATGCATTTCAAGACTAGAAGGAAATAGAATCTGTTATGTGAGTCAACTCTCTAACATACTCTTTAAAATACTCTTTACTTCTCTATACACAAATGTATTTCAATAGTGAATAATATTATTTCACACTCAGCTAAAAGGTATTTTAAAAGGATTACGACAATTTACACTTCCCCAAGTAATACATTTGTTCTCCTTCTCTCCCCACAGGCTTGCTAGCATTGCTTTTATTTTAGACTTTCTTTTAGATTTGCTGATTGGAAAAGTGCAAGGTGCTAACTCATTGTTTTAATTTTGAATTATTTACAATTAATGAGTTCTGAATTTATTTTTTGAATCTGTTCTGGCACTGAATAATTTAAAGTACATTATCAAATAATGCAGCTTATATTCTAAAGTAAACTGAACGCTGGTTGAGTTTAGTTTACTTTACATTTCAGAATATTATGCTGTGTGAGCATGCTTGGGACAAAGTTTTGTATACACCTCTTTCCTACATTCATTGGTGTTTCAATCATTGATAAAACATAAATCATTTATTATGGAAAATTTCAAACATAAATTAGATAGAAAAAGATGATAAGCCCCATATGACCACCAACCACTTTCACTAATTATTAACTCATGCCCAATCTTGTTTTATTTATACCCAAACCATTTCTTCCCCTATGTTTTCTGAATTATGTTTCAGGAAATCATATAATTTAATCTGTAAAAATTTGTCATCTATCTCTAAAAGATAAGTACTTTAAAAAAACACATAGATACAATACCATTATTACATTTAAAAAATATGAACCGCCGAAACCGGTTTGGCTCAGTGGATAGAGCGTCAGCCTGCAGACTGAAAGGTCCCAGGTTCGATTCTGGTCAAGGGCATGTACCTTGGTTGCAGGCACATCCCCAGTAAGGGGCATGCAGGAGGCAGCTGATCGATGTCTCTCTCTCATTAATGTTTCTAACTCTCTATCCCTCTTCCTTCCTCTTTGTGAAAAATCCATAAAATATTAAAAAATAAATAAAAATAAAAAATATGAACCATTAGTTCTTAGTCTCTATCAAATATTGCCCCATTCACCTTCACATTCTTATTCTCTCTCTCTACCACCAGTTTGTTACAAACTGGATACAAAACAAACACAAAAAGTGGATTGTGATATTACTGCTTGTAAGTTTTTAATGAGAAACCAAACTCTATTCTCAGTACTTTCCCCCTTAATTTCTATGTAGCAAAACATGAGCATTTATAGAAAATATCACCTCATTGCCTTACCTTTCTGGTTATTTAAAAAAATATATATATATATATATATATATGTTTGTTTTGTTTTAGAGAGGAGAGGTTGGGAGAGGGAAAGAGAGAGAGAGAGAGAGATACATCAATTGATTGCCTCCAGTACACCCTGACTGGGCATCAAACCTGCAACCTAGGTAAGTGCCCTGACCAGGAATCAAACCAGATACCTTTTGGTACACAGGACAACACTCAACCAACTGAGCCACACTAGCCAGGCTCTGATTACTTTTTTGGAGGGTTACCTTCCTTATTTCTTCCTTTCCCAAGGTGTGGTTGTATCATTTGCTTCCCTTATTCCTCTTCTCTCCTTCCTTTCTCTGTTCCATCCTCCTCTCCACTCTTTCCATTTTGCTCTCCTTCTATCTCATTCACTCTTCTAGTTTCAATTCTCCCTACTATGAAAACAATCCCCAAATTTATGTCCCTATGTCCAAAAACATAGCTGAGGCCAACCAACTTGGTATATTTCTAACAGAACCTTCTGGTAGCTGAGACTCAGCTTTCCCAGACTGAATAAATTTGCCAGTGTCTCCTTACATCAGCTCCTCAAGCTAACATCCCAGTTTGTGTTATTGTGGTAGAAGACATATGACATAAATCTCACCATTTAATAATTTCATAGCACCAGTATATAAACAATGTTGTGCAAATATCAGCACCATCATCTCCAGAATCTTTTTGAGATCTCAGATTGAACCTCTGTCCCTGTGAAACACGAACTCCCCATTCTCACCTCCCCCACTACCGGTAATCTGCATTTACTTTCTGTCTTTATGAAGATAACTATGCGAGGTACCTCATGTACGTAAACTCAGACAATATTTGTCTCTGTGTCTGGCTTATTTCACGGTGCAATGTTTTCCAAGTGAGAGAGCCTGCTTTGATCTCAATGGGTTTATGATCTGGGGAATGGAAAGTGGTACCCTACAGCTCTGGAGAGCATTGTCATGCGCTTGGCATCCCCGTCTAGGTTTATGGATGCCAAGTGCAAACTTGAGCACTTGTACTCCAAGTGGGAGGAACAGAAAAACCTTTGATATTAGGACCCGATATACACATTATTTACTGGTGTTGGCATTTGGCAGCCATGGGATTTCCTTTAATTTTAAGTAATTCTAATCCTACCTCCCCTCAAAGAAGATTATAACCAAGTACTGAACATGGGAATGAGGGTGGCAATGAGGACTGAGACAGGGCTATGGCACTGGCCCAGTGAAGACTAGGGGACTTTTATGAATTTAGTCTTTTGAAAAACATGCTAAGTAAGAGCCTTTGCGGGTAAACAGGTGTCATCATTGAGAGTGAAGAGGTGCTGCAGGTGTGCTCACACAGTAGCAAGGTATTGCGCTCAGCCTTTTCAGTTCTGTGTAAATCCTGGGTGAATGCATGTGCCGTGCTGAGGGTTCCCCTGAACCACACCAGGCGCAGCTCAAAGCTCAGGGGCATTTCAATAATTGAGAGTCCATGGTCAGTAACCAGAGTAAATTGCTATCACATACATATCATGCCACAACTTGCTGCTACATTTCAGAAGGTCCATGACTGGATTTCATAGACTAGTACATTACTTTCAATTATATAATGGACATACAGTTACCAACATTTTATCTTGTTAAATAAGGACTAGTATCCTTATTTAATAACTAGAAGCCTGGTGCACAGGGTTCCTCAGCCTGGCCTGTGCCCTCTCGCAATCCAGGACCCTTTGGGGGATGTTGGATAGCCAGTTCCCCACAGCATGATCCAGACAGGAGGGAGCCTGATCCTGTGTGTTGAGTGTCTGTCCCCTGGTAGTCAGTGTGAATCATAGTGACCAGTCAATTGGTCGTTCAATCATTTAGGCATTTATATATATGTTATTTCTTTTTAAAAAAGGAAATGAAACTTTATCAGAAACACTCAGCTTTCATCTACTATCATCATTTCCTACTGGAAAGTATCTTTCAGCATTCAAAACACTGGGAGAAAATAAGTACTTTGAATAAATATTAGATATATGGAACATACTTAGCTTTATGAAAAGCCCTTTATGTGGTTTTTATTTTCCTCATTTTATCAGAGATTGGTAAGAGGTCATCATAGGATTGACCACTGGCTCAGAGCTCATATCAATCCCATAGTACTCTTTGTGCTACGCTCATCATGTATATATGATTCCATTTGATTTTCATGACAAACCATTTATGCAAATGAGGAATTTGAGATGTTAAAAATTAAGAAACTAATCCAAGATTGCATAGCCAGTCAAGGTTGGGTATTTAACTATAGCAGTTAATACTCTATCACCTATTGAGTCTCTGCCACATTCTTCTTCATCATGTTCTATACAAGAAATCAGTTGGTGAAAATGTTATTTAAAAGGTACTAATGTATTTGTTTAAAAAAAGAAAAGAAAATCATGCCAAATCCTATACCTTCAGATCATCCAGGTTTGATGGGAGTGGACCTGGCTTGAGAGAAGAGATACCAGTTTGACCAGAAAAACTGTTTTTGACAGGAGACAAAGGGGTACTGTTCAATTGTGTTGAAGAAGAGTTTGGATTTCTGACCATCTGTTCATTTGGTTCCCTGAAAACAAACAAAAAAAGAGGGACTTAAAATACAGTCAGATCTATATACTGACATATACAATAAGAAAAATATACTTGGTGTTCATAGAGTTTCTGGCTCACGGCTAAAATCCTTGGGATTTGCCAGTTGAGGAGAGGGACAAAGGTATATCTTGTTATGTTAATGAGGTGGCTTTTGGACTCTATATAATGAGGGATGCTGGTTGCCAGGAAAATACATCCTGTGATTAGAATCTAATCATTAGAAGGTAGAAACTTTTGGTCCCATCGCCTTCCCTGGCCTCCAGGTAGGGTGAGGGATTGGAGATTGAATTCACCAATGGCCAATGATGTAATCAGGCCCAACTTTGCCATGAAGCTTTCATAAAAACCCAAAAGGTTGGGGGCAGAAAGTTTCTGGGTTGGTGTCCACATGGAGGCACTGGCAGAGTAGCCGGCTTGGAGAGGGCTTGAAAGCTCCATGCCCCTTCCCACACTTTGCCCTATGCATCTCTTCCTCTGGCTGTTCCTCAGTTGTATTCCTTCATAATAAACCAGTGATCTAGTAAGTAAAATGTTTCTCTGAGTTCCATGGGCCGCTCTAGCACATTAATCAAACACAGGGAGTAGATTGTGGGAATCCGATCTATAGTTGGTTGACAAGAAGCCCATGTAATATTTTTGGACAACTTCTGGCATCTTAAGAAGGTTAGAGCACCAGTCTTGGGGACTGAGCCCTTACCTGTG
This sequence comes from Lasiurus cinereus, assembly GCA_011751065.1. NCBI lineage: Eukaryota > Metazoa > Chordata > Mammalia > Chiroptera > Vespertilionidae > Lasiurus > Lasiurus cinereus. The sequence continues at coordinate 7,596,307 of JAAGEH010000039.1, read as the reverse complement.
GAAGCTGATGTTATTTCCAGGTAGCTAGTGTCAGAATGAAGTTGAATTGTTGGATACCCTGCTGGTGATGGGGAATCATTTGGTGATGTGGGAAAAATATCCCCCATATATTGGAATTGGGTGACTAGAACCCTTAGGAGGTGACTTATATTTAGATGAGATCACAAGTTAATTGTCTACAAGGAGCAGGCAGAGGGAGGAAAACCACAGCAGACTAGCTGACAAGTGGCTAGTCACACTCAGGCTGAAGCTGGGGAAGACTGGATGGAGTGGCAGAGACTTTGGCATATTAGTGGGGCATATCCATGCATGATTTAGGAGGTGCACCCCTGTGGAGAAGAAGCAAGCCTGTGGAGCTTGGCTGTACTCAGCATAATGGCCAGCGTCACCCAAGGCTGAACAGGAGACAGTTGGAACCCCCATCCCACCTGCGGAGAAACCTCTCTGTTCCATTTGCAGTCTCGATGTGGTCATACTTCCCTTTTCCCAGGGAGGCCTGTTATCAGGTATCCTTGCTCCTTCCTGGCCTATGTTCCTGGAAAGGTGGGCCCAGTTTCCAAACATAACAGGTAAGGCATGATGAAGCATGGGACTTGGCTGCAGGTGCTGGCCCGGTGCCTGGACAGAGAGGAGCCACCCACCCTGTGCAGCCCTGGCTCTGGGACTCACTTGAGCTGAGCGGGGTGGATGCTGGCATAGCCAAAGCGCTGTTGCTGCTGCTGGCTGAGGATCTGCAGCTGCAGGAACAGTTGTTGCTGCTGTAGCAGCCGCGCATAAGCTGAGTCCATGGGCGGCGGTGACTTCTCAGCCTTCTGGTCTGGAGGGATGTACTGGTGGTACTTGAGCTTCTTCACCTTTGGCTTGGGGTCCTTGAGCTTCTTGTGGCGGTTCTTACTGTCACTCAAGGGCTTGGACTGCAAGAGGATGGAGATGAACATGGCTTTAGGTGATGGAGAGAATGACTGGTGTCATGGGAACACGCAAGGGGGTTCTGTCCGATAGATGTTTTAGAATCTTGGACATACAGACAGCAAAGCAAGATGTGCAAAGAGACCCTGGGATACTGAGATGTCTAATGAACTGGAAGCACACCCCTTAGGTGGGAGTCTTGAATCTTAGAAGTGGCTTCTGGAGCTTTTTCCTCCCAGAGTAGAGTGAGAACACTTTCCTTACCTCAAACCAACTGCTGTCTAACACATTCTGATCTTGGGATTGATTCATAGGAAAGTACTGTCATATGTATATGTGGAATAACTGCTGGTTAATCACTTAGCCAATTGACATAGTAATGCCATACATTTAGATGAAATTAACCTTGACTTTGAAAATCCAGAATGCTTCAGGCTGAAAACTAATATAGACTGTCCCTCCCACCACCACCACCATCCCTAATCCTGATATAAAATCAGAAAGTGGTACCTTCGGAATACTGTACTTACTGTGGGAAGGGTTAGCTATGTCCTGGGACCCCCTGCCCCCCAGAAGTTACACTTTGTAGAGTGTGATTTGGACACATGGAAAGAAGTTAAGCATACAGGATAGAGAGTGAAGAGAAATTTCTGAAGGTGGTACAAGAACCTTACTAAATCTTAGTTACCTCACCTGCAAGTTGAAGAAAGTAGTCTCTACTTCCTATCTCAGTGACCAACGTAAGGGTGATGGAAGACAGTACTGAAATAACAACATGTCTCAGAAGAGAGTGTGATTAGATCTATACTCTAAAATCAAAGGCCTCCAAACATTAGGAAGAGATAGGTTCATACTGTGATTAGTTGAAAAATATAAATTTCAAGCCTTGACTTTTTCCAGAAGGTTGAAATGAAGAACATGGATATCATGTGGGAAGATTCTTGAGAATGTGGGGAAAAGGTGGAGGGAACATGTGGTACCAGCAGTGCCCAGAAGAGGGGGTTCCTGCATAGCTGGCAGGCCTGTTCTGACAGGCAGTGGCTCCATTTTAACCACAAAACACACAGCTGCCCACTTGCCTTCCTCTGACCAGCACATCCTACCACCGAGGCCTCTTTGTGTTTTCTCAAGGAGGTGTTCAGAGACTAATGAATAACGAGAACGCGACGTTCCCTGCTCCTTAATTGATTAGCATTCATTCCAGTTAAGGAATCAGTCTCACACTTGGAGGACTTCTCCGACTCCCAGTCAGCTCTGTGCCTCTTGGCAGCTTCTGTTCCCACCTCATCTGGGACTTGTCTTTTCCTGGGAGCTTCAGCCCTGAGTCTTGCTAAGGATTTTCTCTCCCTGCTGATTTACTTAGAACAGGGACTGAGCCATCCAGAAGGATCTAAAACCAACCCATTTTTTTCGGCACAGTGAGGGCAAAGACTACTGTGCACATGGAGCACTGAATTCATGGACCTGTGCCATTTCACACTCTTTCTGAGAACAGAGGCTATTCAAGTTGTGGATTAGTTTTGCTGTTTCCTACCCAGAACTTCATGGCCAACCTGAGGGGAGAACAACCTATGGCAGCGGTGCATCCAAGGCCCAGGGGCTTAAGACCCAGGCACGAAGGTGAGTGTAATGTGACATGGAACATAGCCTGAAGCTTCCTCAGTCAACCTGCATGCACACAGTGGGGCTGCCACACAATACAATAACCCCTGCCTGTGAGATGAAGTCACACTCATCAGCCAAAGCAGACTGGTGCCAAACTGCCTATCCCTGCCCTCTCCAGCAGCTCACCCCTCCTGCCTCCTTTCCTTGTAATTTTCTGCAGTTTTGGAACTCCCTCCTCCACTTGCTGCATGACTCCAGCTCATCTTCTGAGTCCAGCTCAAAGCTCAACTCACCAGGGAAGCTTTTCCTAACTCACTGCAATTTCTCCTATCTGTGAGTCTCACATGGCATGGCCACACCCCTGCCAAGGGGAGGGGACTGAGATCCAGCCCTCATTCTGCTTTGGAGGCTGTTGATCCTGAGGCAGGACTATGGCTGCTTGGGGAAGGGGAATCTCTGCTCATCTTACCTAATAATATACTTAATAATAGACAAACATGTAAATTGACCGTACCTCCGCTATGCCCACCAGCCAATCAGGAGGTAATGTGCAAATTAGAAGGACAAAGATGGCAGACACCCAGCTGCTTCAGGAGAAGAGTGGCCAGGCGGGGCAGGATGCCTGCTATGAGAGGGAGGGTAGAGGGCAAGGGGATCTACAGGAGTGGCACTCTGGTCCCACAGCAAAGACAAAGAAGGCAAACTCTGGCCAGAGCAAAGGCCTGGGTCCTGGGTGCCAAAGGAAAACCGATGTTGGAAGCGAAGGGAAGAAGGCGTATTGCATGAATCTCTTCAAGCAATGGTCCTCTAGTATTGTGATAGATACAAGTAACACAAAATCACCATAGTCACCATTTGAAAATACACAATTCAGTGGCACTTAATACATTCAAAATGTTGTGCATGTCATCACTATCTAGCTCCGGAATATTTCCATCACCCCCAAAAGAAAGCCATACATACCACTGAGCAGTCACTCCCACCCCTTCCCTCCTTTTTGCAACCCCGAGACACTCTGCTTTCTGTCTCTATGGCTTGGCTATTCAGGATGTTTCATAGAAATGGAATCATACAGTATGTAGTCTTTTGTATTGGGCTTTTTTTACTCAGCATAACACTTTCAAGGTTCCTTCTTGGTATATCATGTATCAAAACTCATTTCTCCTTATGGCTGAATAGTATTCCATTCTGTGGATATGCCATATGCTTATCCATTCTTTAGTTGATGGACCTTTGTGTTAGATTCTACTTTTTGCTATTGTGAGTAGTGTGCTATAAATATTTGTGTATAAGTTGTGGTTTGAACACCTACTTTCAGTTACCTTGGGCAAATACCTAGCAGTGGAATTACTGTATCATACAGTAATTCAATCCTTAATTTATTGAGAGGTCACTACTGTTTGCCATAGTGGGTGAAAATCATTTTACATTACACTTTTCCTCTGGCAACATATGAGAGTGCCAATTTCCACATCCTCACCAGCATTTCCTCCCCCCACCCGCCACCCCCCCACCCCTGGTTTTTACTATAGCATTTTGGTGGGTGTGCTGCAGTATTTTGTTGTGGTTTGAATTTGCATTTTTCTGATGACTAATGACATGTAGTAACACCTTTTAATGTGATTATTGGCAATTTCCTTATCTTTGGAGAAATATCTAGTCAAGTCCTTAGGGGCCCATTTTCTGTACTTGCTCAAAGCACTAAGTTAGCAGTGCTGTGATGTGCCCTGGGGCCTACTCAGAGAACACCTTCCTCTCCTTAGGAGACTTTCTGCTTCAGAGCACCACTGTGCCTTCACACTGGCCTCCCAGGCCTCCCAGGAACCTCTCACAGTCAGCAGGACAGAGGGGGTTCCCAGCGTGGTTGCCTCCTTCTTTGAGAAGCCCTCTAGGATCCTCTTAATTTAGAGATGATGAATATTCAACAAGGAGAAGTCACAGGCATTGGCCAATCAGCAGGAATGTGGGCTCTTAGGTAAACCAAGGGTGCGGCCTGAGCAGCTGGCTCTCAGTCCTGCTCTTTATTAAAATGGACCCGTCCTCCCTCAGGGCAACATTCTCAGAGTGCATGGAGCCTGAAGCTTTGCTAATTTGAACTATGAAATGAAAAATACGTTGATGGAAATGCTTATAACATTTTCTTTGTACACAAAATTGGAAATAATGTGAATCATCTCTCCCTTTCACCTCTGGTGAACAAACTTCAGCAGCAGTCACATGATTTCAAAGCTGCTGAGCTGAGTGAATTGGAAGCGAGCTTTAAGCCACTGCAGTTGGGTGGGAATGTTTACTGGGCAGCCAAAATGCCTGCCGTCCACTTCTGTGTATGGGCTGTTAATTTAACATTGACGCTACAACCACTAATAAAATAGTTCCTAAGAGTCATTTCAATATTCATTTAGTGGCGGTCCCAGAGGTGAGAGACATGTTCCCAAAGCAATTAGGAGTTGTATGGGATACACTACTAGGAAGGCTAAATGACTCCCAGTTAGCTAAGTGAGGGGAGCCTGCTCTGGGAACCACGAGATACAACGCTGAGAAACTGAAACCAACAATAGGCTAAATGCTTGTAGTTCATCTACTGTGAAGAACATCACCCCTTTATCTGCACTTCATAGTGAGACTGGCTGGACCCAGGGAGGCTTGACTTGTGCTAGGCCTTCAGGTCTGCTTCCCTTGCATGAATTTCAACTCCCCTCTGCTCATTTGATGGTGCTTACAATTCTGTATGTGTTACGACCAGCTGTGTCTACCTCTAGGATGAACAGGAAGTCTTTTAAGTCAGGAACAAACTAGCGCCCTGAGCGCAAAGAAATGCAAACGCATAGGCTTCCCCTGCAGGGAAACCCCATGCTATGCTTTGTGAAAAGCAGGATCTTTGTCCATGTACCCACTGTTCACTGCTCACAGCTGTCATGTGTGTTCCTAGTGGACTAAAGCTGTAACAGGGTCTGCATGGCTTTCATCTTCCCAGCCTAGCTAAGAAAGCTCTGCTCAGCGCTGCTCTGTGAGCCAGAAGTCAGGCAAGTGTGTGGAGGTGGGTCCATCGTACCTTCACAGCAGTGTGCCCGGAGTTGGTGGTGCTGAGCGGGCCGAGCCCCTGCTTCCCTGTGTCTGACTGGTTGCTGGGCTGTGAGACGGAATCATTCCTGTCATTTTCTGAGCCAGAAGTTAGATCCTGAAATCCAAATTGTAGTATTACTAGGATGTAAGGGTCAAAACAGTGACATAGAAGTGTTAAAGTAGAGCCCCTCCCCAGCCCCCCACATAAATACACACATAGCTCTGCTGTGTGTTTTTTCAATCCTCACCTGAGGATTTGTTTTTATTGATTTTAGAGAGAGAGAGGAAGGAAAAGAGAGATAGAGAGATACATCTATGCAAGAGAAACATCAATCAATTGCCTCCTGTACCCAACCTAGATATATGTTTTGACTGGGAATCAAACCCACAGCTGTTTGGTTTACAGAACAATGCTCCAACTAACTGAGCTACCTAGTAGCTATGATGTTTTAATCCTAGCCTTATGTCTAGGTACATGTAAGACTACTTCCTCCAGGAGAAGAATATGTATATATTGTTAACCAATTGAGGATATTTTGAATAGAGAAAAGGGTAATTATTAAAAATTATTTCACAAGATGGGAATAGAACCAGCCTAGTCTTGGCAAAATGGGATTCTGGTCACCCTGAGTGCAGGTTCCTCCTGCCTGTGACAAGATCCACCTGTTGGACTTGATAATGAGATTGAAATAGGGAGAGAGAGAAGTGGGTATAGCAACTGTGGGAGAGGTAGGACATGAATGAGATGACAGGGCATTAACAGATAGAGGAAAAGTGGTCTGAATATGCATGTATGTATATGTGTGTATATTTATCTCTGTGTGTATGTGTGCATATGTTTATATGTCCTGTGTATAGCTGTGTGTGTCTCTATGTATATTTTGTGTACACATAGGCATATGAGTGTATATGCTTGTATATCTATGTGGATGTGTTCTGTGTATGTATATTTAATGTACATGCGTGTATGTGTCTGTGCCCTATGTGCCCTTGGTGTATGTGTTTCTGTGGATATGTGTGTGTGTTTATGTGTATTTGTATGCATGTATACATGTAGGTGTGCTGGGCAGGCTGAGGAAAATCCCACTAGGCCTGGTGGCTTCTAGGGGTGGCAGCTGAGGGCTGGAGGGTGGGTTGCAATGTCCTGAAAACCATATACTGCTCAGCCTCAGAATCTTAGTTCCTCCCCTGTGGGATCAGCATCAGTGCTCCTGCCTGGGGGCCAGTGCTCCCTAACAGGCTATGCCCAGAAAGTGGTTGGAGCATTCTGGTGCAGTGAGTGCTTAATGGAATGCAGTGACTGTTGTTAATAATCATCATTGTTCTTTATAAACGTGCTTTGAGCAATACTTATACATGCTTCACATGCTAAGAGTTTGTGGATTTGTCTAGAGGTGAGTGTGTGCTTGGTTTGGGGCTGGAAGTGGCCTTGCAGGGGTTCTGCAGGTAGAAACCTGCTCAGGTAAAACCAACATGACTCTCTGTTTTGTAACTGTAGCGCCCCCTCGTGGCTTCTCAGTGAACGGAAGGGTGACATTGAAAGCAGTCCTGCTTTGGCACATTCTGTCCTGGTGACTGTGGTGGGTCATCCAATGGAGAGAACCTCATTTTTACTTTGTAAAAATAGGGATAAAAGGTATCTACTTGGCAGAGTAGATGCTTAAAAAGTATGTCCCAAGGTACAGACCTGAGGTTCTCCTCCAGGTGTTCTGGAGGTTTCGCTACCACACAGGCCCTGGACCCAGGGGTGACAAGCCATCCAGACATGTCTGTGGACCTCAGAGTGGGACCCAGCCAGGCAGTGTTACTTCCAGACTATGAAGAGATGACAGGTTGAGAAGAAGTTTGTTACCTGGGTTGTTTCCGGAGGACCCGCCAAAAGGTTCTCCGTAGCTTTGGTGTCTCTGGGGGACCTCACTGGGTCCTGGGGGTCTTCGCTTCGAGTGTGATCTGGAGAAAGCCCGTCGCTGCCGCTGTCCTCGTCGAAGGCAAAGGCATCTGCTGGTTTGGAGAAGCTCACCTGGTTCCCTGGCGCCAGGAAATGCAACATTGGTCAGAGGCGCAGGCATGTCACAGGGCTTGCTGCACCTGCTCAGTGCGTCACCCCATTAGGACTCGTACCACCCCTTTAAGACTGTGTGTAGTTCAAGGTAACGGTGAAGGCCCTTTCTAAATGGTTTCATTTCCATCTATTGATTCAGATGGGAAGTTGTGTTTATAAAAGCAGGGAAGAATGATTTGCATTATTGATTAAACCAGTCATCAGCAAACTGTGGCTTGAGAGCCACATGCGACTTGTGAGCCGCGGTTTGCCTCTCTGTTGACTAATGAGTTTGCTGACTACTGGTTTAAACCTTATTTTCAGGTTTGTCCATTTCTGAATATTTTCTGTGGGAACCCCTTATCTTTTGAAACTGAACTGGGGGCTTGCTGAAGGAAAGACAAGCCTCCTTCTTCCCCCTCTTGTCCCCCCACCCTGCCACCAGATGTAGCAGGAGGCCACTGGAGTGAGCTTGGAGAGAAGGCCACCTCCCTGTCTCACAATGAGAGACATGACTGAGACAAAAGTGGGCCATCTGCATCCTCTTCAAATGTAACACACAACACAGCACCGATGTTCAGCAAACTTCCTAACAGGCTGAGCTAGGACAGCTGCTGAGTTTAAAGTCTGAATGTCAGAATGAGCTCATGTCCCAGGGTGTCCCATCCCACTAGTGTGTATCTGTTTACAGAAGCATGAATGAGCCTCAGAAAGTCGGGGTGATTCTTACTTGTTTATTATTTGGATTTTCTTTTGACTCCTCATATTTCTGGGTCTATTTTGGAAAATCTCACAGGCTCACACAGGCAGAGATGCCTCTTTCACTACTCATACGTCTCTGGGGGCACAGGTACATTAACTTGGGAAGAGGGTTTATCAGACCAGACGGCACGATAGCGACATCCTTATATGTCCCTTATGTTTCCTAATTGCTCAGTTTCATCTGGTTTACTATCCAATTGCATAGTACAAAATGTGCTGGGGCCACATCGCTCATCCAGGCCAGCTCGTCCAAAGGAATTCAGGTTTATCAGGAAGTTGCCAGCCCGGCCTTCTGCAATCACGCTGCCGAGAACTTTTGACTCCTGTTCTGCACAGATAAGGGAGAGGAGCTCTCACCGCAGCTGGGAAAGGCAGTGGGGAGCTGGAAGTAATGGAACAAATGTGGCTTGGGGCTTGTCATCGCCACCACTGCTGGCATCTGTCATGGCCCCTCACTCAGACATCCCAGGGTCAAGTCAGGAAAGAGGCCAGACTAGGACAGGGCAGGTGGAAGCCCAGCCACTGGCCCGTGGGGCCGCCTGCAGCCCTGGCACAGTGTGGGGCCCATACTGCTGTCCCAGGGAGTTGAGGAGCCTTCAGGAGAGCATTGTTGTTTTTCTACAGTTATTGAAGGAACCTCTACTCCTCACTAACGTTCACATTGCAGGAAATGGCCACAACAATCCTTCTTCCTGAGAAGAACTTGACTCCACTCCTAGATTTAATTCTATACGTACAGCAGGATGTATACACACAAATGTAAAACGTGTTTCACCCAGACAGGTCTGGGTGAACTATCTGCTCTGAAACTTGCTTTTTTCCTTCTATGCATGTCCTGGAGACCCTTCCCTGTGAGCACAGAGGTCTTCATTAAAAATCACTTTTTGTATCAGCTGCACAGTACCCCTTTGTGTTCATGGCAATTTTTATTTTTCAACTTTTATTTTCAAAAGTGCACTTTTTTAACTATAAAAAATTTGAAATAATAGACAAGTACAGAGAATAATATAAAGCATCTGTAGGTCACCTGAAATAAATACATGCTATCATTTTCTCGTATTTGCACTAGAGTTTTCACAGGAGCATTCCATTGGGTGTTTGATAAACCTCACCTTTTTCTTTGCGCTCAGGGGCCACTGTCCTCTTTAGAACTCTGGTCTCAAACGCCTCCCTCTCTCTTCTAAGAGCACAGAAGTAGCTCCCAGACTTCCCGTCCTGGCCTCTCACAGTGAACCCTGCACTCTGCACATGAAGCTGTGTTTGTCACTTTCATGTAATGTGAGAAAATGTTTCTACTCCTTTCTCAAGGGGCCCCTTAGCCTGAGATCTTCCCAGGAAGGTCCTGCCAGTTGCCTCTGTGAATCAGCTTCTATACATTTCTTAACTTTCGATACCATGTTTTCTTGGAAATTGCAAATCCTACTTATACTCATGGAATTAGAGACTTTGTCCCCATTACAAAGGTTACATGTATGATTGAGGCCAGGTGGGCCTGGGAGCCAGAGGGCGGGTAAGTGTTAAGCCTTCCCACCCCAGACACCACAAAATTTCTCTAGGATCTACCTGACACCTCCCCTTCTCCCCCCTCCCCCCCACCCTCACCCCCCGACCCCCCCCACCCCCCCGCCACGAGCTAACACCATTCCTCCCCTCAGAGAAGCCTCCTGTGGCTGTGCCCAACAGGGTCCCATCTGAGAGCTTTATCTTCTCCCCACTCCCCACTTCCTCAGTCTACATGAATATGGATCTTCTGTGTGCAGTTTGATACTTCAGGTGACAGACTCCTCCCACCTCCGCCCCTGTCAGCTCACCCACATCTACAGTATCACATCTCCAAGGTGTATAGATTAAAGGGAATTAGCCAAATTGCAAAGCTGTCCGAGTAGTGTCCCCTGTGGGTAGAAATGTTCTGAGAAAAGCGGGGAGAGAGAATGGTTTCTCTTCTTAGCCTCCATCAACCTTACTTTCCAAGTGGAGTGATAGCAGATGATAAGAAGAGTAGTTTGTATCAGTCATTCCCTTGATATTGCAGCAATAGCAAAACAATCAGCTTTCATTAGGCTGTGTGACTGGCCATTAAGTCAGAGTAGGGGGTACATTTTCTCATTTCTGTTTTGAGGACCTTGCTAGGGCCAGTCCGTCCCGGTGTTTAGAGACTCACTGACTGTGGGCCCAGCCAGCATCTCTCCTCTCTCTGCACACCTGTCCTGAGGACATCTCCATATTCTACAACATGTTTTTGCGATTTGAGGGGCCAGTGTGACTTCTTGATTTTGAGAGTGAAAAGGCTCCAGGTTCTGGGAAGGGTGCTCATGATGGTTCCATTGGGCCTTGTCTCAAAAAGGACCAAAGGGCTGGAGAAAGGCCCCTGTTGCTACCAGTCAATCAGCATGCGCTTTGCATTCTAATACGTTCTATTTGATGACCTAAGATTGAGGCACTAGAATGACATGGAAAAGTCTAGAAGTCAAGCATCTGGAATAAAGGAGTTAGTAACCTGCCCCATTTTCCCCAATTCCTCAGTTATTCTCTTCTTTTCTAGCCTTCCCACTTCAGGAGAAATGGGGAGAAAGAGAAGCACACCCAGACACGGTATGGTGGAGAGAAGGAAAGGCATGCGAAGGAGGTTATTCCTGTGTTACCAGGGACACAGTGGACAATGTCAGGGACTAGATTGACATTGCAGACATGCAGGTGGGTAGATGAAGGAGGGAGCAGCTCCAGTCTCCTGGAGGAGGCAGGATTCAGCCCAGCCGGAATGACTGTCAGCTGTGGACAGGCCATTGCAAGGGGGTGGGCGGCGGCAATAATGGGCAGTGATTAGCGGAGTCCAGGTGGGAATGGGGAGGAAGACACTCTCCTAGCCAGGGGAGAGGTTTATTTGGGGACCAGTCCCTGGAGAGGCACAGCTTCTACACGTCTGCTTTACCAAGTGACATCGATCACTATAGAGGTTCCTCTGCTTACACAGGTGAATTCGCCATTAGCACAAGCAACCACATGCAGGCACACCCCAATGAAAAACCAGGATGAAGTCAAGGCCCCCAAATATGGCTCTTGTCTGGTATCTAAAAAGCAGCATGTGCCGGCTCAGAATATGCCGCCAGACACGTGAGGACCACTCAGGGTCTGTCCAGGTCAGGAGATCTGTTTTGGACCCTGCCCATTACTTCCCCCACCCCTCGCCCTGGCCCCGCCTCAGCTACAAGTGGATGAAGTTGTGATGCCAGGGCAGACCATGAAAGAAAGGACACCTCCCCACTACACCCTAAGCTCAGACTCGGGGGGTGGAGAAAACCTCCACAGTGGAGGGGCTGAGAACATAGGGCTGGCTGCCCCCAGAGATGGTGCATGAGGGGTTCGGTGTGGTCAGTAGGAAGTGGGGCTCTGCAGTCAAACAGCTTTGGTTTATTTCTCGGTTTTATCACTTCAGTGGCAAAGTGACTGTTGGCGGTTATTTAACCCGGTGGAGCCTCCATTTCCCCATCTATAAAATGGGAATAATAATAGCTACCTTTCAGGGTAAAACACGTTGTGCATTATTTGCCTAGTCCCTGCAAGTGCTCAATAGTTTCCAGCTGCTGTTATTGTTGGTGTTGTTTTTGTTAGGCATCTCTCTTGTCTCAAGTTTACTATGATCAAAACAAAAGAGACCACCCAGGAGGTGGTGTCCGTGTGGCCAGCTTTGCAAGGGTCAGCATAGCTCCAGGGAGAACTGGTGTGTCCGAGTGGAGTGGTTAGGGTGAGAAGGCAGAGCCAGGCCTTCCACGGAGCAGGGTGTCACAGGAAGGGGTGTCACCTCACCCCTCTTTTTCCCCTGCAGGCCAGACTCCTGTGGAGCGGGATAGAGGTCAGCTTATCTGGCTGCCTCAGAAACAACAAAGTCTATCAGCTTCGTGGTGTGGTCCTGAGCCTCTGCTCCAGCCTCCCCACTGCCCGGCTCCCGGAGTGCTGTGCACTGGCTATTGTCCCTGGACACGCTTGGGGTCCTCGATGACAAGGACCTGCTTTGGAAAGCCCTGATATCATCCCCCAGCTATGCCCTGGGGCTGGCTCTGGGCGCTGGCCCCTGGGGATCTTGGCCTGGTGACTCTTAGCTCTCCCTCCCCCTCTTGGAAGTGATTAGATGAATGAGTCAGTTGTACTTTCCTCTGCATAAACATTTAAAATTCCAAGATTAGAGTGAGATAATTGGAGTCCTAGTTACCTTTCTGCTAGGCCCGCATGGAGGGCTGAGACCACGCAGTGGAATGTGAAAATGGGCCCTGCTTCTTATCTACTCCCAAGCTGAGTGGGCACTGCAGGAGCTATTTTAATTCCTGGACAGGCCATCTCCTAACCTCCTCTTGGAAGGGGCTCAAGTCAAATCCATTTCCCCAGGGAGGAAGCTACGACACTGAGGTAGATAGGGTTTCAGTGTGGCTCTTGCCTGAGCTATTTTCATACTGGAGATACCGGGACTGCAGAAGACAGAGAACAGTACATTGCCCAGCAAAGACAGACCACCTCTCCTTCTGGAAGGGGATCGGGTGCCTTTACTATGGAAATAGAGTCAGTGGATGATTGAAGGAATAAGGATTCCTTCTCTCAGATTCCTGGCTACAAATTTCCTGTTGGGTCTCCAGATATACACTGACCCCAGGGCTACATGGATTGGGACAAACAGTTAATTTGCTTTCAGGACTAATTCTCTAGAAACTGAGATTACCAGGAGTATAGAGATAGGTTAGCACTGTCTCTCCTTCCCCTGCTCAGGACCCCATCCTTTCTCACCTCCTTCTCGGTTTCTAGAAATCTCCTCCCAGCTGCAGGTCCCACCTGGGCATACCCTGTCCACTCTCAAGGAGGCCAGTGGGCAGCAAAGGTCAACACCAGGGCAGCCACCTTCTCCCAGTGCAAGCTAACTGTACTTTTCACCACTCCCACTCCTACCCCCCTGCCATAGCTACTGGTCCCCTGATTCTCTCTTCCCACACTTTTTCCAGAATCTTCCTCAGAAGAATCTTGTCATGTGTGTCTCAGAGTGTTTTTCTTTCTTTCTCTTTCTTTCTTTCTTTCTTTCTTTCTTTCTTTCTTTCTTTCTTTCTTTCTTTCCTTCCTTCTTTCCTTCCTTCCTTCCTTCCTCTTTCCCTTCCTCCCTCCCTCCCTCCCTCCCTCCCTTCCTTCCTCTTTCTTTCTTTCTTCCTTTCTTTTAAATATTTTTTAATTGATTTCAGAGAGAAGAAGGGAGAGGGAGAGAGAGATAGAAATATCAATGATGAGAGAGAGAGAGAGACTCTGTGGATGACCAGGAATCAAACTGTGGTCTCCTGGTTCATAGGTCAATGCTCAACCATTGAGCAACACTGGCTGGGCTCAGTATGTTTCTTCCCTTCTCCCCCCACCACCCCCTGCCCCAAATCATTTGCCCTTTAAACATTATTTCTCATTATGGAATGATAGAGTTTATCCATGAGAAAGATATCCTAAAGCAAACCTTTTCTTTTTATGCCAAAGCAAATGACTATCTGTCTTATTGTCTATTTGCCTTAAAAGTGAATAATAAGAGAGAGTCAAGACTTCCAGAGTCTCAGATAACTAGGTACTTAGTAAATATGATTTTTTTTCATTTTGTTTTACCTTGGGGACACAGGTGAGTGAAGACTAGCGTAGGGTCCTTTAGAAATGTACATGACAGTGTGAATGGGTGACTTCTGGACCAGCTCTTGTGGACCAGAAGTATTGCTTCATGTGTTAAATGAATATGATGATAAAAAAACCCCACAAAACTCATCAACTTTGGATAATGAGGCTGTATATTCTGAATCACGGGTTTGCTTTTTAAAGAAGTAGCTGAAAAACTGATCAGGCATTCAGGTGGGAAGCCTGGCTTGGTTCAAGGACAAGGTGAGAGCCCTTTGGTAGGTGGCGTTTATCTATTGTAGCAGAACACCTTGCAAGAGCTGGGAAAGCCAGCTGGGGTTCTGTTTTACTCAAGCAGTAACCAGGCCTCTGGACAATCAACAGCTTTCTTGGTACCTAAGGGATGCTCCTGTCATGTGAAGAAAATACTCAGATGACTTGAGAGAGAATTAACAATCTCCCCTCCTCCCCTCCCTCCCACCCCCAGGATTGATGGATCCCTGAGTAACAATGACCACACATAAGCTGAACAAGTCCATGCTAAAATCCAGCATATAATTCCTGTCCTCAGAAACCATCACCCCTATGTAACATCATATTTATGATATTCAATATTCTGGCCTGAGAGAGGGTGGCTGTTAGTGGTTTTCTATGAAAGAAAAGCAGGGAGTCAGGTGTATGCTCTGAGATGTGGCCCATCCTCCTGTGGAAGTCAAACCAGCAAGCTCCCTATTCCTCCTCATCATATCATTCTCATCAGGCAAGCCTACCTTTCCTCCATCAGGAACCTGTGAAATTCTACCTGACTCAGAAGATACACTCGCAGGCTGGAAGTGGGGTTGCTAGCTGTCTCCATAAAGCAGAGGAAAGTGTTGCGAAAGACTCGCTTCCATCATTCAGCTGACTGCAAGAGAGGTTGAAAACTGGGAGTGAGAAGAAAGATCCCAGAGTGAGAACTGGTTCTCTGTTGGGAAAGGTTCAAGATGATTTTATCTTAGGGTTGGAGAATAGTTGGCCTTTAATAAAACCTGGAGGGAGCAAGACAGTGAACGAGCATTCCGCTCAGAGCTTGGCAGAAACACAGAAACACAGCTGCAGAGAGAGCTGGAAAATGTAAACACATCTGGAAAGGCACGTGGATGGGGGCAATGCAGACAAAGATGCCAAGAGAGTGATATACAGTCAACCTCAATGCTGATTCATGGCATGGCTTTATCAGGAGAGATGATCTGATCACGAGAAGTGACAGAAAGGTAGGTGGGCTGGACCATCATCACTATGAGAAGCATTATTCAAAGTGCTGTCTCTATTGCTGGTCTTGGAGCAACTCCCTCTCTTTATGACATTTCATCTGATGACATCACTTTGCTCACACACGCATTGAAAAGTACCACTGACAAGTCTGATGCCTGGTGGATAACAGGTGCTCAGTCCCCATCACTTTCCTTAGATTAGGTCACCCTATATCCTCCACCTCTTTCTGTAGCCATTCCTCTCTATTCTTCAGAGAATCACTACCTCTATCCCAAATATTGCATGAGGACCTCACCTTAGCCCTTCTCTTGTTTTATACACCCTCCATCCCCTACCCCCTCCTCTACTGGGCACTCAATTCTTTCTACCCTGCATTACTTCTACTTTTTTGCAGTGTTTATCATCTTTTATCATATTATATAACTATTTCTTGTTTTTGCTTATTGTCTATGTCTCCCCCTCTAGACTGTAAGCTGTTAGAGCAGAAGTCTTTGTATGTTTTGTTTACTGAGATATTCCAAGCACTTAAGATTGTGTCTGACATAGAGAAGGTGCTCCATAAATATTAAGATACAAGTGAATAAAAAGGCAATCTTATCTAGTCCATCTGTTTAAATTACCATATACACTAAAGTCTCTTAAGTCCATAGCTCTAGACCAGTGGTTGGCAAACTGCGACAGACTAATGAGTTTGCCAACCACTGCTTTAGACCAATATTTTCTTCTGAATCCTAGTTTGATAACTCCCACTGCTTATGCAATCCCTGCCTATTGAGTTCTCCCGAGCCTTTCAAACCCAAGAATTCTTCATCCCACCTCAAACCTGCTCTTCCACTCTTGGTCCCCATCTTAATAAATGGCTGCCAGTTACCCAATTGACTAAAACAGAAGCCTGGGTGTGTGTCATCTTTGACTCATTCCTTTGTCCAAATTGGGATCTTCTACTGACCATCTAATTATGCAAAATCAATGATCTCTCAGACCCTCTCTTCCACACCTGCAGCCATGACTTTTGTTCAGACCTTCACTTCCTGTCAGACAAACCAAACAGCCTCCTAATGGAGCTCTTTTGCTCCTTTTCTCTTCTGCCGAGGCCCCTTCACCTGCAGCCAGCAGAATCCTTCTCCTTGCCAAATTCCCACCTGTTCACACACAAAGCACAGCTCCAGTTCCCACTAGAAACCCTCCAATGGCTCTTCACTGCTTAGTATTAGTAATTACAATTATGTGCTCCCCCCACCCAATGGGTAACTAGGAATGCTTATATTCATTCCCTGAAGTGATTAGAGAGAAGTTTGAATCTCTTGTCTACTTCTAAGAAACTTTAAAATGTCCTTATAACCTGACCAGTGCTACCTCTCAATCCTTCCTACTCATTTATGCCTGCTCCTTCCAGGCTCATCTAAAAGGTCCTGTCCCCCAGGAGCCTTGGTCAGGCACACACACATTCCATTGTGACTTTTGCCTGTTCCCTCCATAGCAGTGCTCACAAGGAACTGTCATTTTCTCCTTTATGCTTCTTTTCTTGCTGAAGTGGGAAGTCCTGGAGGTCAGAAATGAAATGATTTTGCTAACATGTCACCAGTGCCCAGTTAATTCTTTATATACATTTTAAAATTGAATCCACCTTGAAAAAAAGCCCATGAGATAGGCATTATGATTGTTAGAATTTCAGAGGAAAGATACTGAGGCACGGTGAGATTAATAACTCAGTGGCTATGTGGCCCAAATCACGGAGTTCAGCTTTGAAAACCAGGCTCCTGCTTTCCTACCTTCAGGCGGCTTTGTGTCCTACTTATTATCATTATTATTATTATTATTATTATTATTATTATTAAATATATTTTATTTATTTTTTACAGAGAGGAAGGGAGAGAGATAGAAAGTCAGAAACATCGATTAGAGAGAGACATCGATCAGCTGCCTCCTGCACGCCCCACAGTAGAGATGTGCCCGCAAGCAAGGTACATGCCCCCGACCAGAATCGAACCTGGGACCTTTCAGTCTGCAGGCCGATGCTCCATCCACTGAGCCAAACCGGTCTCGGCTTATTATTATTATTTTTAATAGTCCTCATATTTGTTGCCTTCTATGCATTTCCATTGACCTTGATCATGCTCCTGCTCAGGCCCTCCTGACTCCTTCCTGAATGGTGCATCATTTTTAACCATCCTCTGCCTCCATTCTCTCCCCCGGACATAAAGCCAATTAATATTTGAGACCCTCGGCTCCCCTCATAGAGATTGTCCTGCTCCACAACCTTGACTTAAAGCAAAGCCAAATGAATTAAAGGAGAGATAAGAAACCAACAAATGCATGAACTGCAACTGCTGCTTTGTAATAATAATCAATGAAAAAAATATCTTCAGCAAGTGTAATGAAAAAGAGAAAAGGGAAGGGGAAATACACCAATTACAACATTTGTGATGAAAAAATGGAACCTAACTGTGGTTTAGAGAAATTCAGGACAATTGGAAGCCAATACAATTGTAAAGTTATAAACTTTTAGGCTAATGACTGAAATTCAGGGGGATAATGATATTTAAATTGTACAAACTGCCTTAAGGAGAAAATTTGACTACCTAAAGAACTATGAGCAAAACTGAAGAAAGGCTATCAAAGAACCACTCTGAAGAAAAGCACCGAGCCCCTAAGATCTTAATAGGCAATGTTTTCAAGCAACTGATCACTGTAATCATACTGAAGTATTTCCCAAACATGGGAAAATATACAAAAGTAATGACAACATTTTTGTGAGGCACGTGTAGCTTTGACATTTAAACCCGAGAAATAGAAAACAACAACAATATAGACCAATAATATTTATGAACATTGTAGTAGAGAGGACTAGCTACTCATCAACGTGCATGTTCCCATCCATGGCATAGACATACTGCTGGGAAATCTCCTTCACCCAGGAAACAACTTCTCAGCCACGCCTACTATTTCACAACCCAATATGAGTGGAAGCCAGGCATTCATCCTAGGTCGAGGCTTTTTAAACTTGTGTGTGGGCCTTTTCGTTCTTTCTTTCCCAGAGGACTGAGGAGTTCTGGGGCACAGTTGGCAAATTACAGCCTGGAAACCTTCTCTGTTTTCATGGATAAAGTTTTATTAAAACACAGCCTTGCTTATGTTCTTACTTGTTGCTATGGCACCTTTCATGCTACAACAGCTGAGTGGAGAAGTTGTGACAAATGGCTTAGATAGGGCCCCTAGCTTATGTACCACCTGGCCCTTGAAGGAAAAGTTTGGTGGATCAGGAGGATTAAAGGAGCCTGTTGGCCTGAAAGACCTGCCAGTGAGAAAAGCTCTCTCTGGATTGTTTATAAACAAGATCCACTTCTATTGCTAAGATGCTGAGACTTTATGATTTGTTTAGAGCTACCATCTTTCTAACTAATAATAAAAGAGAGCAAAATCTCAAATAAAATACTAACAATTTCTAGAAGAAAGAACCTATGTAAGATTTCCCCCAGAAATGTGGATGATTAAGAAAGAGCAATTGCACATTACTAGAAAGAAAATCCACGTGATCATCTTAGCATGCATGCTGAAAGCATTTTAAAAAGCACATTCATCTTACAAAACAACTCTTAGTGGAACAGGAGAAAAACTCTTAGAATATGTACTCATAGCAAAGCTAATATCATAGAGGCAGGTGATGGGAGACATTCCCATTTATGATAGAAACAAAGTAAAATGTTATCATCAACAACATAATAAAAACATATATGTAACAGTGTAATACTGCTATTGAAGCATTGGCAATGCAGAAATGGTAATAATTTCTACTTTGTACTATATTAATTATTAAATTATATAATAACATTTTTGTACAATATAGAGTCATGTAAATTCTATGTGCTTTATATGATCATACATATAATTTTACATATGGTATGTGCCTATATATAATGTAACTATTTTATGTATAATAAAATACATTTAACTATAGAATATTATATTTTATAACATAAAATTTACACAAAATTCATAATTTATAAATTTAAATATATAATATATAATTTCTAAATAAAATAAAAATGATATATAATTTATGTTATAAATATTCTGTACATAATTTTAATAATTCTATTAAATATATAATATATTAATAAAACCATAATGTTGTTTTTCAAATATCAACCAGTGCATCAAGACAGAAAAAAATGTGATTGTGTACTAGACAATCTAAAGTAAACTATTCAAACTATTAATAAAATCTTCAAAGTTGTAAAATAAATGTGCAAAATCAATAGATTTCTCATATGTTAGAAATAATTGACTTTACTTAAAGAAAACATACTTAGGAAAATAAAAGGAGACTTGAATAGGTAGAGAGAGGTTGTATTTTTGCTTCAGAATTAATATATTTTAAACATATGAATTCACCATAAATTAATCTATTAATTTACTGTAGTCCCAAGCAGAATTCTAATAAGACTGAGGTAGGCATGTGATAAACTGATTGTAAATTGCACCCAGCATATACTTGTGAGAGTAGCCAAGAAAAATTAGAAAGATCAGATCAATGTACTTGTGAAGACAGATACTAAAACATATTGTAAAATATATCAATAAAACTGTGTAAAACTGTGTTTAAGATCTTTCTCTTAAACATGCACTTAAAGTAATTTCATATGCACTAAGGGTTGAAATATAAAAATAAAGTATATAAATGTTAGAAGCCAATAACTACATTCTTGAACTAAAATGTTTTCAATAAATACATTCAGAAATCATAAAGGAAAAGATTAATAAATATAATTACATAGAAATTGAAAATTGCTATCAATAGAATACACATACACACATGCACACCCAGGACACACTGGTAAAGAATATGCAATTCCTATGATAGATGGAGGATTAGCATTTCCCCCTACTAAATAAATAGCTTTTACAAAGCAGTAAGGGGAGAAAATGCCTGGTAGGAAAAAAAAAAAAGGAGTAACCATGAATTGACAATGACACAAAATCATGTAGAAAAATATATTCTCACCATAAACCAAAGAGTGCAAGTTAAAATGAGATCTTTTGCCTCTCATATAAAAATCAGTAGTAAGTTTACATGCATGGAATAGAATGTTCAAAGAAATGATAAGAGATGCCTGTTGGAGAACATTTCCTATCCTAGACTGTTTCAGAGTAAAGATGGAGAGATTGTGTGGTTGAGTGGGTTAGTTCAAATTCAAAGGCACAGGATAATTAGCATGAAGGGAGCGAGTGTAGACGATGGTAAATCACAATAGCATGTTTAGGGGCCCTGACAGGTTTGCATATTGTCTCTCCCAGAGTTGATATTTTCATATTTACAGGTTCCAAATACAAAATTCATGTGGCCTTTGAATGGCTGGGTGAGAGCAAGATTTTAGAATGTGGATAACACACTTAATGATCCTATATAATAAAAACCCAGCTACTGAACGGTGGAATAACCAGAACAACTGATTGACCAGTCACTATGACACACACTGACCACCTGGGGGCAGATGCTCAATGCAGGAACTTTCCCTGGTGGTCAGTACGCTATCACAGTGGGAGCACCACTCAGCTGGCGGGGATGAGTAGCTGCTCCTGCTGTGAACCCCTGGCTGATGGGTAGGAACTTGGACTGTAATTGTCACCTCCTCACTCCATGCTTCTCACTTTGCTCCCTACCACCTCCTCTGGAGGCCTGCAGGCCACACAGCACCACCACCAGGTTCACAGAGCCAACCCAGCTGCCTCTCAGTATTATTGTCCCTGGGCCCGGCCCTGACCAAGTCCCATGGAGAGGTGAATGCTCTGGCTCCACTGAAGATGCTGGGCCAGAGAGCAGCTGTTCAGCGGGAAGGCCCACAGCTGCTTGGCTGACCTGGATGAGTGGTGCTCCCATGGCATGCTGATCCCGCTACCAGGCCTCCCACCAGTACACGAATCCTGTGTACCAGGCCTCTAGTAAGTTTAATAATAGGCTTCATGTCTGATAAAATGTCATTATACATACTTTTGACAAAGTGTGGAAACATTTAAATGTCTACTGCTTATTAAACATTTAATCCTTAGAGCTCTTTGTGGACATAAATGGAAGAAAATAAGTTTCCCTAACTTTTCATGGTAAGTGCTTCTTTTTTCCTTCTAGTTTTCCCAAGTTTTGCCCCAACTCCTCTATGAATGGGTTCAATATGCTCATTTGTTCTAAATGGTTCAAAAAATCTATAAAATGATTTTATATAGTTTATGATAGAATTAATATTTGTGTCTCATCCTTAAGTATTTGCACTTCAATTTTTTTAGCACATGTGAGGGTTGTCAAAGAGTTTTCACATGCTTATATGACCTGAACTTTGCTCCAAGGGCCGAGGAGTGGGGCAAGGATTATGGTCTTCATCTGAGAGAGGTGAGGTAACTTGGGGAAACCCCAACACACAGCAGGTGAACTGGACTAGAATCTAGGCCTTCTCATTGGGGTCTAGTGTCCTTCCCACTCTACTAGTCCACTTCCCTCTATAAGAGGAGTCTACAGATGGCCATGATAGAACCTTGTAAAGAAGATGTTTTTGAGGATTACATCATGTCAGGTTCTCAATCTGCTCACCTAGAACAACATTCATTTATGTCTACCTGATCTCGGAGGGTGAGTGGATGGGAATTTGTTCCTCACTCTCAACACCTCTAGTTATGGGGAACATTTTGGGACAGCATCCCATGATCCTCAGCCCTGGGCCCAGCATGTCAAAGCCACAGCTCCCCAGATCCCAGGGCACAGGGAGAAGCATGCCATTCTACTACCTTTGATGGCCTCTTTCACAGCAGAATCCACAGGGAGTATGTTCTTCTCCACCAGCTCCAGCGGCCCCGGCCGGAGAGCAATTTTTTCATTGAGATCGTCTGCAAGTCGGGCTCTTTTCAGCTTCATCTGAGCAGCGGGAATGGACCTCTCTGCCGTGGAGGCTAAGTGAGGGAGGGGAAGGAAAAGGATCAGCTCTACAATGCCATGTTATTTTTGATTTGTTGCATTTGTAACCAAACATTGTGTCATCTGGTGCTCTACCATCCTAATAATTTTTTAATGCAATTGTCATTATTTCACATGGATTAGCAACAGTGAGAAGTCACTTCCAAACAAAGATAAATAGTGAGTTGGGCACACAGAAAAGTTAGAGAAACTTGCTTTGTGAGGATTTTAAAAAAATGTGCAGTTAGATGATTCTGTAAGCAAATGGTACACAGGGTCTAAATTGCTTGCTGACCCTAAACTACAACCTTTGGATGCACATCCTGTGTGTATGCTCCCTGGTACAGGCTGAGCCTGCAGAAAATATTACCTATTCTTTTTTTTTTTTAATATATCTATATTTATTGACTTCAGAGAGGAAGGGAGAGGGAGAGATAGAAACATCAATGATGAAAGAGAACCATGGATTGACTGCCTCCTGCATGCCCCACACTGAGGATCAAGCCCACAACTCTGGCATGTGCCCTGGCTGGGAAGTAAACTGTGACCTCCTGGATTATAGACTGACACTTAACCACTGAGCCATGCTGGCCAGGCCATTATCTATTCTTATGATTATGTATTCTTAAGGCTTTTATACTTATCAGTATGATGTTAATTTAAATGTCCTGGTCAGTTGTAAAAGAAAAAAGATTCATTTAAAAACAGTTATCTAATTAAACAGAGAGATCTTGACAATGGAATTTATCCAACAAGCAGTTTATGATCATTTGGAGGATGAGAAAGGTTACTAACAGAGCCCTAAACTACCCCATGTTCCCTTGTCAGTTAAGCCCTGACTTACTCCTGTGGATGAACTTGGAGGAGAATCTAGCCAGCCAGGTGTTGCTATAATGCCAAACTGTAACCTAAGATTCCTTAAGACTTTACATGGCACATTTAAAAGGTGAGATATTTATGGACAAGCCTCAAGCCCATTGTTCTGTTATTTTCATGATACAAAGCCAGGCCATGTATGATCTAGCAAGCTTCACCCAGCAGAGGGCTAGGGATGTCTAATTGTGGCACCAGGCCAGGCTCCTTAAAGTTCTATCTGCAAAGCCCTTGATGTGAAAGATGGAAGTGTCAGAAAACTACACATTTAGAATCTTAGATTAACAATTGGGTGTCATTTTTAATTACTTACATTTATTGTTAGGGCTATATTTTCCCACCACAGAATCTGACTGTAAACACAGCTCATGTATATGATTTTTCCTCCCTGAATTTGATTACAAATGTAGTTTTGTTTTTTGTTTTTCACTAAACACCTTGGAAACCTTTTCTCATTAAATCATTATCCTTTTAAAGCCTTCTTTGTGGTGGCTGTGCGGAATTAAATCATAGCTGATGCATGATTTATTCAGCCTCTCCTTCATTGTTGGACAGTTCATTGTTTGCCACATTTCACTATCTGAAGTAATTCCCCAGGGAACACCATTGTACATCCATCTTTGTGTGTCTGATTATTTTCCTGGATAAAATACAGGCATACACGTTTTATTGTACTTTGCTTATTGCACTTCCCAGATGTTGCATTTTTATAAATTGAAGCAAAGACCTACCACCAAAAAGTTTACAAATCACTTAGTTTATTGTGATGCATGCTTGATTGTGATGGTCTGCAACCCGACTTGAAATATCGCTGAGGTATGCCTATACTAGACACTTCCTACTGGGCTAACGGGTAGACACACTGTGAAGGAATTTGATGTATATGGACATTGCCTATGTACTCAGAAGTGGCACAGCTAAGACTAGAACACAAGTGTGAGACCTTCCTAGCCATTGTACAGCTTCCTAATTTGATTGTTTAATTGGCCTAGAGTGACTAGGTGACTTTTCAAAAGTACCAATCTCCAATGTCAGGGGACACTTTCCATGAGGTCTTAGCAACTTTGTGGAGACCAAGGGCTCTGGCATAATGGCCCAGCCCTCAGTGGGCATCTGGCCTCTGGCTTCACACAGACTTACCCTGGAGTATGTGCATAGTCGCCAAGTGGGCGCGGTCGGGCCTGCTTCTGACCTTGCGCTGCAGGGTGTCTTCTGTCTGCAAGTACAAGCAGAACACACTGTCACCACCACACAGGGCCACACCCCCCGGTTCCAACTGCAAAAGAAACCTGGGTTTTCTCAAAAGGGAGAGCAGTCTTTTTATGACACACGAAACATGCAAATATCCCTGGCCTACGTTTTCACGCATAAACACTTACGAAAGCCTCTTGAATGGGTTTCAGGATGAAATATAAAGAGGTAAAAATCTTAGGTCCCCATCAGGGCTACTCAGTGAAAAGCCAGGCAGGTACATGTTAATAAATATGAATGAAACCGTGCTGCTTGTGTTATAGTGAACCCTGCACTCCTCCACACATTCATCAGGGTTAGAGGTGGCCGCTAACCTGAGTCCCTCACCATGATGACAGATGCCCTCCTCCTGTTAGCCACTTGGCTTCTCTCTGAGGCCCAGTCTGAGTTGGAAGGACACTTAGAATCAGACTATTTGCTGAGTGTCCTTGCCTCTGTGGAGGTGGGCTGTGGGTGGGGTGGTGGGGCTGGGTAGGGCCTCACTGGGCCTTGAGTCTGACTTCCAGCTCTGAGTTGTTAATCCTACTACATTGGATCTTCTATCTGGCCCCTGAGAGGTGTCCTGGAGACAACTCTAGTTCTGATTTTAAACCAAAACAAAGCCTGGTTACTTTCCAGAGAGTGGGGACCATCACCTGTCATGAGCACCTTTGAGGGGTCACAGGTTGGCCCCTTTCTCCACCCAGACCAGTGGCCAGGCTGGGTCTCAGACAGAGACACCAGGAGACTCCTCCTGGCAGTTCCTCCCCTGTAGAGCGCTGGTGCTTGCTACATTGTAATTATATTATGCATAAGTTTAGGTGGCAGAGATGTGCTGTGAAGGTGCAAGATATATACAAACTTCTCCCCCAAATACCACAAAACTCAGGAACATAAATAAACTCAGTGCCCTTTGCCTTAAGTAACTGCAAATAAGGCTGTGTCCACAGCCTGACCTCATCACTGAGTCACCTTAAAAACACCTGATTGTTGCTGAGAAAGGACTGTAATGACAGGCACATCCGCCGCAAACCAGCTCTGACTCCTGTGCAGTCTCTGACTTCTGCTGCAGCCTGCAGTGACCCCACATCAGAAAGACTGGGACATTTTTTAAAGCTAAAAAGTAACATTTTAAAAGCTCAGGTAACTGACCCCATTTCCAGTTTTCTGTTCATAACAGGAAGATTCCATATGGCATGAGGGCAGGGAGTTGGCAAATGGGCTGAGTTTCTTGGAGAAATTCTACCTGCTGTAGGCGAGGCAGAGCATTCAGAGACCTAGCCCTGGGTTCTAAGTTCAGGAAGAGGGCAGTTTGCAGGCAGTTACCTGGTCACTATTTGAATGCTTTCTTTGCTCATGGAACACAGTTGGATCTCTCAGCGCTGAAAAAGAAAGACGCAGACATGAGTAGGGTGGCTCAGGAGTTCTGAGCAGTTCTCAGCATTGGCTGGTGCGCTGGCCGAGCTGTGCACAGTATGGACGTGGATGCCTTTACAGGCCACAAGCAATGGAGGAGGAAAGGGCTGGAGGACATAGCTCCCTAAAGCCGCAGGAAGGTGGGATTTCGGCCTAAAACAGGAGGAGCAGCAGAGGCAGAGGTGATAGGAAGAGACATGGTGGCAACAGGGCATTTGGATTCCTAAAGAAGTACAGAGGCCTGTGGGAAGCTGGGGACATGAGTAACACTCTGACTTTGTTCTGCCCTTGAGTGCAAAAGACTGGGTGGAAGCTGTGGTCTGTGGGAAGGGGTTCCATATCATAAGAAGCGATGGGTACCCTGGATGTGGTGTGTGGCTCCTTGGTAAGAACATGCAATTAAGAATGTTGATTTGAGAAGCATGGAATCAGACTTTGAGGGCCGGAAGGGACCTTGGAGATAATGAAACATAACTCCAAACCTGACCAGAATGGGGAAACTGAGGCCCACAGCAATGGGTTGACTTGCCCTGGGTCACACAGTTTGGGCTAGAAGCCTACGCCCTCAACCTAACTGTTGCAAGGTGTGTGTCCAAGATATTAACAAGCACTGGCACAGGCACCGGCCAGGCACTGCACACAGTCACTCTTGACGACCTGACAGGACATCAGCCTCTGTCTCTTCACCTTGCCCCCTGGTTTTCCTGTGACCTCACAGCTCCCCTTCCTGATCATTTACCCAGGCCTCCTGACTCAGCACAGAAGTACACCATCATTCAGTGGAGTTCTCCATTTTTTATTAGTTTTTCTGATCCCCTGGAACAATCTACAACAGAAGCTATAAACATCACTTTTCATTATAAGTGATGAGGTTGGTCAGAGATTACAGAATTGCACTGAGTATCTTTGTGTGTGAGTCTTAACAAGTGGGTGAGAGACAGGACCTACATTTCTAATATTTCTCCCACAGGTGTCCACCATTAAGCTGTAGGCAATGAAATATTCTCCCAAATTTTGGCCAGAAACAAAACTTGGTTTCTGGCCAGATTGGCACTTGGGACTGTGTGTATGTGTAAGTGCGTGTGTGTGTGTGCGTGTGAGCGCGTGCACATCCCTTATTCAGATCTTAAGCTCATACTAAATTTGAGCAATGTCAAAGGGGTGTGCTGGACAGTAAGCCATCTCTTTCGGAGTCCTGGTGGCTAGTGGACTACATCACCCTCTATTGAGGATGCTGCTTCGGAAGGTATGAAGCACACTCTCTCTAACCCCCCCCTACCTTGCCCCAGCATTGACAATGCTATTCAAGGGAACATGCAGAATAGTCCCAGCTGGGACCAGCCCCTTTTCATCCTTTGAACAGATTAAGAGGCTTCCCTTCTCTGATCTCATAGAAAAAAAAAATTAACTGTGTTGCTTGAATATCACTTTTCCTATTGCTCTAACACCAGTCTTTCTTGGCTGCTTTAACTCTTCCAATGGGCTTCTTTGCAAAACCTGCCATGTCAAATGGCCCCTGACCCTTCCCTCCTTTTGTCCCTGCTAAGTGGCTCTGAGACACGCTCTGGAGAAATGTGCATTTCCACTGTGATGCTCATGCGTTTTTTCCAATTTGGGTCTGGTCACCATCCTTAGTAAGGAGGCTCACCTTTTCCTGATTTTGATTAAGCTGCGATTTGTATTGATGGAGTTCTGAAAGCAACTCCCATTTCCATACACAACCAGATCCTACACAGCTGCATGGAGTCCAGAGGGCCCTGGTAGATCTCACAGTCTGAACTGGCAGGTTTTCACCTGTTTTCTGCACACTGGTGTTCACTGAAGTAGGTATTATGTACTGACCCAGAAGAGGAATTGATCTCAGTGTGGCCTGGTTAAGTGGTTGAAAAGAACAGCACCTCTTTTTCCTTAAGAAGCACCCCTAAAGGAACAGTATGAATGCATCTTGAGACATTGCTTACATTGTAAACTCAATTGGTTGTAATTGGGCTTAAGTCTTGGGAGGAATTTATCTGATTCTCTTGTCCCCGAGGCTCTTCACTTTCTAAGGGAGTTTATTCATTGTTCTAAGAATAATTGCATTTCCTGTATCTTAGCTTGTCAAGCTATAATTCATCACTTCTTGGTCTTAACAGCTCCCCTGTGAAATGATTCATACAGCCCAGCTCCATCACCAGAGGCACAAAAGTCTTCAGGAACCTTCTAACACAGGGTGGGAGAAGCTAAGTCTGTTCAGCAAGGACTCAGGAGGAAGCCAAAGGGGTCCACACACTGCATTTTACCACATGCTGTGCTCAGGGTGCATGGCCCAGACACAGACACTGGCCTTTTCTGGGCTCCTTTTCTGGAGAATGTGGGTTTAGTCTCCTCTCCTGAGGGCCAGCAGAGGCCACAAGGTACCCCTCACCCCAAGTTTGGTTTTTGGAACTCCGAGGCTACCAACCCTGGGAGCATCAAACAGCAACATTTTGTGTCTAAGGGACATTGATACGTAAGATTGACAAGGAATTTTAATTTCTAAATTAAAAAAAATAAGTCAAATTAAAATTCTTTGTAAATTCACTCAGCCACACATCATATTCCCCCCCTAGAGGAAGATAATCGTTTCTCACAGGGGAATTCACATTCTCACCTCATAGTCGGTTTTAATTAGCCTGGGTCAGCTGTGTGCATAAAAACTGCTTTCTCAGGAAAAGATCTCAAGAAGAGACCAGACCTCCTGGAGCCCTGCTCTGCACTCTGATCTCATCTCTTCATTGGAGGCCCAGTGAGAGCAGAAAAGAGATCTTGGGCACTTTAATCCATGAAGGAGAGGAGTCAGCAAAGGCCTGGTGTTGGTGGCAGCTCTGATAGCTATGCCTGAAGCTGGACCTGCCTTCTGTCACCAGCTGCTCACGCCCTGGATAGCAGGGAGAGAACCCAGCTCCTTGGGTATTTCTGATAAAGATCAAAAGGCAGAATGAAAGAGCCAAAGTCCTGGGGCAGCAACTGGAACTCCAAGTGGTTCTGAAAGTGTGGCTCCCAGGCCAGCATCATCAGCATCACCTGGAAACTTGCTAAGAGTGCTAATGCTTGGCCCCACCCAAGACCTCTGGGCTCCAAACTGTGGAGGTGTGGGAGCCAGGGGGCTGTGTTTTAACAAGCTCTGTGGGTGATTCCAATGCACACATTTGAGAACAGCTGCTCTGGAGTTTACAAGGCAGTGGGTCCTGTCTAGGGTCCCTGGGAGTTCAGAAGGGAGTGATGGTTTCTAGGGGTGATGGTCAATATTTCAGAAAGCTGAAGGAAAATGGCGTATTGCCCAGAGGGAAAGGCTGCTTAGGCAAATAGAGCTGTCACTTTTCACTGCTGCTGCCTAGACTCATAGCAACTTGGTTCAGTAATGGGTGTCCTCATGGAAATCATTGGTTGGTAAGTTTATATGACAGTAATTAATCGAAGACAGACACAGGGTTAATCATTTGTGTATGTAGAGTTCTTTGGGAAGAAGATGAAATGAATTCAAACATTTCACCTACGGCAGGGATAGGTATACTTAAAGAAGTTTTGGATGACTAAATCATTGGGAACCATCAATTTAGGCTCTATCCTGGCTTTGCATTTATTTTTGGTATGGGTTTGAACAAAGTTATGGTCTTCCTGTGTTCTGTTTCCCATTTATAAAATGGATTTAGTAATGCTAGTCGTCTCTTTGCCTCACTTTTAAAGACAAATTGGATCATGAGTATTTTTATTCCAAGTAGCTGTATATTATCACCATGCCACACATTAATTATAACACTTTGGAAGTTATAGTCTCTTTTAGGGTCTTCCCAGTGTAGCTTTGGTAAAATTAAGACCTGTTGAGCACTTGGACAAGTTGATGGAACATATGTGAAAATTTTGGAATTTGTCAGAAGAACAGTACAAAGACAAATTCAAAGTATGCTAGTAACTACTGGTTTACTTATTTTGAAGGATCAAGAAACCAGAAAATTGAAGGAAAAGGAGGGGGCAGAGAAGGAATTTAGGATTGTTTACCCAAGAGGGGTTGACACGAAAATCCAGGGTGCCTTTTCCTATTTCTGAATTTCAGATGTTAGAAAGAAGCGAAGAGGCAGATAGATTGAAACCCTTGTGCCGTGTTCTGCTCAAACAGCCAACAGTGTGTGGTAGGTGCTGTGGGGATAAGCCAAGTCAAATGAATGCACCGAGAAAAGGAAGAAAGGCTTTGCCCACTCAACGTCTCAGAACTATCAGGAAGCTGCATATGGTGTGGGCACAGGGACTGCCCAGTCATCCTTCTTGCTATGCAGGAGGAGTATCACAGAACTCAGGGATTTACCAAGGCTTTGCAGTAAGTATGTGGCTGCTGTGGCTTGGATTAGTCTGCAAAACAAATAAAGGCAGCACCATTCATAGACAGCTCATCGCATCTTTAAATTCATTTACATTGATTAGATCACAGAAACAAGCTGCCCAGACATCTTGCTCTGACCAGCGACGGCTTGCTCCGAGTCTCCTTGGAGAGTCACAGCCACTCTGGGCCCCAGCCCTCCACAATCCATCTCAGTTCTCTAATCTGGTTCTCTGTGTTCCAGGACAGTAAACTAAATGTTCTCTCCTCTCTCCCCGGGATTCATATAGATTAGCTCCACTTTCATAGCAGCGGGAAAAAGAAAGAAAAAGTAATTGATTTCCTTCAATCCTCCCAGATACCCACTCCCACGTAGTGATGTAATGTTGTCCAATATTGTTAATGAGGACAATTAAGGAGGGGTGATTTGGATTGTAAGCACTTAGAAACACAACGTTAGGTCTGACTCTTCTGGGCTCCACAGGACCTTCCTCACAGCAGATCGTCAAAATATTTACAGACTTGCTCTTGATCCTTTATAGCACCTAATCCACATAGCTGATCACCCTTCTGCACTAAGGCTTCAGAAATGGTTGGAATAAAATTGTGTCATTTAAGTTTCTACCCAGGAGAGCAATGCTCAAGAAAAAAAAACACAAATTGTAGCTAAGACAATGTGCACAAGAGATGCTGAACAGGCCCATAGCTCTACAGGGGAAGGGGTGGCTCTGCCCACATCCAAGAAAAGGTAGAGAACTTTGATGTCCTCTTGCATCCTTAGGCCTGAATGGGAGGGGCAGTGGAGCCATCCCCAGTGAGTTCTATGATAGCGATAAAGTCGGCAATTTGGAATCTCCATCTTGAGATGCAGAGATAAGATTTTGGAGATAAATCCAAAAAATAAATTCTTAAATATTTCTAAGTTAACTTCAAGAGGATTATTTCATCAAGATGTTATGACTATTTTGAAAGTGTGAATTCCACAACTGAATATTAAATGTAAAAGCAATCTTAGAATCTGGCTTAGGTCCATGCTCTCAGCCTGAGAACCCTTTTCCTACTGTTTAAAGTTACTTTAGGGCAGTGGTTCTCAATCTTCCTAATGCCTCGACTCTTTAAGATAGCTCCTCATGTGGTGGTGACCCCCAACCATAAAACTATTTCCGTTGCTACTTCATAACTGTAATTTTGCTACTGTTATGAACTGTAATGTAAATATTTGATATTCAGGATGTATTTTCATTGTTACAAATTGAACATAATTAAAGCATATTGATTAATCACAAAAAACAATGTGTAATTATATATTGTGAAATATTTATTTCTAATTACAAATAAATGAAATTTTGTCTTGAATCGTGGTGTAGCATGGGTAACAGTCTTCATATGACAACAGTAAACTACATTGCTACATTTTGCTACATCGAGGAGCAGTGTGTTGGTTCCTAAGACCATGGGAAATAGGTGTTTTCCAATAGTTTTAGGCGACCCCTCTGAAAGGGGTCGCGACCCACAGGTTGAGAACCACTGCTCTAGGGGCTCAGTGCTGGCCTCAGGACCCTGCTCACCTTCACTGAAACTGAAGGAACAATGCCTTTAAATCCATTCAAAGCATGTGAAAGGGAAAATCCTTACCCTATAATGCCCACAAGTAAGAAATACGGAAGTGCTTAACGAAGTGATTAAGGGGATCATACAAGAGGATTTGTTCCTAATTGATGTGGACTCTTTGTACTCATAGGCAAACTCAAATCCTGCAGGATGCATGGCCAAGGACAAGGGAAAAATAAATTAAATCCATTTGGACTAGTTTCACTAGTCAACTGAAAATTACACATGGTTTGGTTCATTGGAGCCAGTAGGGGAGAAACCTTACAATTTAACCATCAATTTGGCATGGAGTTGAAGTGAGAGCTGCCATAGTTAAGGCAATGGAATTTTTCACTCTGTCTTGATCATGGGGAGGCATAGAAGATGATGTAGACTCTGGAGCCATTTCAAAAACCACAGGTTTGTCTTTGTCATATATATATATATATATATATATATATATCTCTATATATATATATATATATATATATCTCCCCCCAAAAAATTTATACACATGCTTTGAATAATTATAAAGTCACTATTTATTAAAATAGATTTCATTTTCACAATACCAGCTGTTAAAGTGTGTATATATTTTTTGGGATATATATATATCCCAAAAGTGTCTACTATAAAGCATATATATATATGCTTTATAGTAGACACTTAGGTGTTCTAAAAACTCAAGTGATTCTTTTTGAATAGTTGAAAACAACTGTGTAGGCATCAGAAGACACAGGTCTGGCCTCAGCTCTGTCACAACGCACAATATGAGGGTGCACTCTTCCAATGGACAAACCCTTGAGATGCAGCCTAATGTCAAACTCAAGACTCCCTCTTAGCGCACGTTTCTGTTGAACACTGTAGTGCCATATAATAACAACACAGAATGATTCATTCATTTGGCCATCAGCTTTCCACTTAGGCCATTTATGATGTTTTAAAATAAGGGGGTAAAATTGCAACTATTTAAAACTTTACTGATAAAGTAAAATTTTTATTAATAATTTTATTGTGCATGCACTTCAATTCTCACAATTCAAATCTATAGAAATTAGAACTCCTCTGGGACCGAGCTTTGGGACCTTTAAAACATTTCTAAGGCCTCCTCAACCCCAGTTTTATGAACGTTAAAGACAATGTGATGTGGACTAGGCCAGGGGTTTTAAATTCTGTTCTGAAGAGAACCAGCTCTCTGGGGAGGATGGCCGTGGCATCTAGAAGAGATGGGGATGGCTGAGTAAATGGGGCAGAGCGCCCCTCCCCATGCTGTTTCAGCCAGCACTTACATACATAATACATCTTCCACAATTAAAAAAAAATGAAGATCACAGAAATAGATGATCTCTAAAGATTATCAGCTTTTCTTCCCTCTTTTCTCCCCCCACCCCCTTTCCTTCCACCTTCCTTCTGTTTCAAAAAATTCAAAGAAAATAATGAAGAAATAAAAGCCCTCTTGTGAATGTAAGGAGTTCCACCTTGAACTATACTATATATATTTCTCATCACTCTTTCTCCTAAAATCTTGAATTTCCCTGGTGTGCCCAGTGTGCCTGGCATAGCAGCCTGCATTGACTCTGGTTAGAAATGTGCTGAATTTGATTAGATTGAAAAGCCTCTGGGACTGTGGGTCTTTTTTCCCTTGTCCCATGGGTGGTTCACACATCTGCCCTGAGGTGCCTGAGTAAGCACTCTGCATTAGCTGGCAGGTTTAATCTCTGGGTGGGCAGAAGACGTGTGCCCTCTCCTCCCTGCCCCAATCTCTGGGTAAGTGAAGATTCCTCCTGCTTGGGGAAGCTTTGTGAGAAGACCTAAGACCATTTCTCTGGGCTGGGCCTGCAGTGTGCCCCTGCTGGGGCATGGGCATTTCCCACAGAAAATCCACACCCTTGGAAAGCAAGGGGTGGGGAGGAGTGGCTGAAGGAAAATGGATGATGTGTCATTAACCTTCTTCATTTTGCTGAATTAAAAAGTCAACATTTTGGTCACACAGCATTTTGTTAATTTGTACATTATCTGATTTTGGACATTGTGGAGGACAAAATGCTCTATACCATCCTCATTGTATTCTACTGCAATAATGACATTTGATCTTCCCAATTTACATAGAGGTAGTATTTTAAAAATGCAATATAGGGTTTTTACCGATTCCCAGAGATTTCATCCTATTAACCTAAAAACAAAAAACAAAAAAAGAGTTTGTTCTCATCCAAATTCGAGCTGTGAGACCCTGGTTCAGGGTTCGGCACATGGGTAGATCTGTCAATCACTGTGGACAGCTGGAGCTGACCAATGGTGTGGAGTCTCCCCACTCCAGTGAGGGGACAGATTATTTCCACACAATTCAAATCGGTAGCTCCTCTTAGATTCAAGGGCATCTGCTACATGTAGCCTGTGGTCCGCTGAAAGGATCCTGGGGGACCTACACTAGTCTGCAGTTTTAATGAATAATTCTTCCAGATAATGTGAAACAAATGAGCTTCTATACTTGGAAGGCAGGATTCCTGGAAAGATAGGTCTAGTCAGCTGTGAGTGACGCTGTGTTTGATGGCTCTGATCTGAAGTCTACAGGCCTTTGGTCTCTCCTGTCTTGAGCAGGGCCACAGGCAGTCTGGCCAATGCACAGGTCACATTCAGACTTGCTCCTTTAGTTTCTCATCACAGTTGTACATGTCTTAAATGGCAGGCTGAGCTGTTTCTTTTGTATTCAGAAAACTTCTAAAAATCTTGTTCAGCTATAAGCTCGCCTGCTGTTTACTGTTGATGGGGTTTAGCCATCAACAAAGAGCTACCTTTGAAAGGAAAAGGCCTGAGAAACTCTTAGTTCTATTTTGACTCTGAATCACAGAATTATTCTTGAAAATTTTAGACCTTCAATCATAGGACTCTGGTATTAATAACTGCTGGCCACTCTTTTCAACTCAACTTTGAAGTACTAGTAATGCCAAGGCCTGGGTTTCTGTAGGGGTCATTATAAATCTTAATTTTTAAGTTCTGTTGGGGGAGGAAGTTAGAAACTAGGACCTAAAGAAGCTTAAACTGTGATTTCTTTCATCCAGGGCACTCTTTCTGCCATTTCTATAGAAAACCAAAATTGGCTCTAATTGCTACATTGGTAGAAAATTTCAAATATATCTCCTAAGAGATATCAGAATCCTTTTTCTTTGATCTAACTTATGGCCAACAATTCAATATTATAGCCCTTATGTTAGATTGGTATTGCTGTTCAGTAATCCAGAAAGAAAGCTCTTGATAATATTCCATTAATTGTGGATAAAAGTATTTCAAATAGAAGTGAAATCGAAGAGGTAAGAAAAAGATGATGCAATTAATGCTTCTGGAAGAGTACTGATTATATGCCAATTTAAAAGTAAGAAAAGGGTGAGAGATGCCCATAGTGAATTGTGTTTACCCTAAAAGCAAACTACCACGTGAAATTTTAGAGAACCACCCACCTTGTGGATGAGTAGCATTTGGGGCAAAACATCCAAAGTCTGGATTTCTGCTGATTCAGATTCTAGGAAGATCCATGGGCTTAGACTAAATGCCTCTGAGGTGCTTTCTAGCTCCCACATCCCACGGTCCCCTGGTAGTAAGTACATCAGTAACCCTGAGACACGATTACTCACGTGGTATGAAGCCCTGGCTAGCCAGTTGCTCCTGGGCCCTTCTTTGCTGAAGTCGTAACTGCAAAACTTAGAAAAGAAGCATTAGTGTGTGAATTGGGCCAAATGTGATCATAATCACTTGTATTTACATCATTGCTCTTCTGTCTTGCATAGCT
The DNA here is from genome assembly GCA_011751065.1 of Lasiurus cinereus. Lineage (NCBI taxonomy): Eukaryota > Metazoa > Chordata > Mammalia > Chiroptera > Vespertilionidae > Lasiurus > Lasiurus cinereus. The sequence continues at coordinate 7,560,879 of JAAGEH010000039.1, read as the reverse complement.
CTTCTCTTTATTTCTAGAACAGTTGTGGAAGTGTGTGAAGGCACATCAGAGAGAAGGGCGAAAGCTTCTGAGAAGGCTCTAGGGTCTTCCCATAAGTTGGTAACCACCTTGGGTGAGAACACTTGTCTTCTCTCTGAAGTGAATGCTATTTTTACAGCACCATTTGCCCTCTGTCTCTACTGTGCCATGTGGAAGACAAATACCATCAAATTCCTCTGAGAATTTTCCTGTAATTTCAATAGGAGGGGACAGTAAAGAAAGCTAGGCTTTGGAGTCTCACATGGGTTAAATTCCACCTCTACACCTGCGCAGGTGAGGAACTCTGGGTAAGACCTCCCTGACTTTGTTTCCTCATTGTCAAGTGGGAACAATGCCTACCTTGTGGTGTTGCTATAAAGTTTGAACAAACAATGTATGCAGGTTGCTTGGCAGAGTTCTTGGAAGAAGAACTAACATCGATAAATGGAAGTATTATGAGACTCTGGAATCCATTTGTGAATTCAGAGAAGGGCCCTTAGTGTCATGCTTTGATTAGAGAAAAAAACAAAAACATTGTAAATTGTTCAAACTCTATTTTATAAAAATTTATGTTACTATCCATAGCATAAATAGATTATATATCATATGCCTACATACATATAAGTAGTATATCTAGAATAAATGTATTGTTTGCGATTTTCCTCTTTTCCCTCACCTCTTTACCCCAAACACATTCTATCTTTCAGCATTTATCCTCTCCCTTGTGGGTATTCCATTTTCTTAGGGAGATTCTGAGTTTGCCATCTTAATTCCTGAGTGTAAGCTGTTCAGAGTAGAAAGGATAGAAAGAGCAGACATTTGGCTACACTGTAAAAGAAGGTGATTCCTCAGTGAATCAAAATTGTAAGTAATCTGTGAGACATAAAAGGGATATAGGACTAGACAACTACATTCCAAGACATATACATGCGAGTAATTGAAAGCTGTGCCAAGAAACCTTTTTGCCCAGGAGCAGAAGGGGGGGTCTAACGCTCAATCTAACAGGCTGTTAGTTGGGGTACCAAAGCAACAGGTCAACCTCTACCGTGCTCTCCCCACCTGTGACCAGATACCGGTTATAAGATATGAAACTTTCTGCAGGTGGGAGCAGCAAATATGGCCTCTTGGGCACCACAGGAATAAGCTTTCAGATTGCTGGCAATAACCAAGATCGTTAAGGATCCTTCACTGTCATCCTGTACCTCTCACCCAATCCCTGGACTCAGATCCAAGCACAGTCTCAGCAACATATCTGTTCCCTGCAGGCTGACTCACCTGTGCATCACACCTTTAACAGGTATTCACAAAGGCACATTTCGAGGGTACCATTGTGAATTACCTAACGTGGGAGGAATGTCAGCACCATGAAAGACTCTATACTTGAAGGTTACAGTGTAAATGAATGCAACAGATCTCTCTTGGAGACAGGCAAGAGAAAATTCATTAATTAAAAATAAACTAAACCACTTCACACATATTATGATGGATACTACACCGAACAAAGATCAAAATAAAACTTAGTTCATTAAAATAAACACATTCAAACCAATGGCTGAATATCAGGATTAATACAAATAAAATCTATTAGTAAGTCAGAATTTTGAACTCAACTTTTATCTTAGAATGCAACACAGAGGAATAAAAGGACAGAGAGTAAAATCAATACCTACTTTGGAGTCTCACATGGGTTAAATTCCACCTCGACACCTGTGCAGGTGAGGAACTCTGAGTAAGACGTCCCTGACTTTGTTTCCTTATAGTCAAGTGGGAACAATGTGTGAAACATTGCAAAATACAGATAAGCTTTCCGGAAAAAATGGTTATTGCTGAACTAGAGAGAACTATTATTAACATGAGATTTGTGTACTGGAGGCCCTTTTCTCCATATGTTTCTAATTGGATCATATAAGTTTTCCTTCATTACTGCTTCCACTATTAGGGATAGATCACGGATATATCCCCATGTGATTTAATACCTTTCAAAACATACTATTTTGGTGGCTTCCTAGTATTTTATTTTATTATTTTATTTTATTTTTTGGTTATTCTACAATTATTGAACCAAATGCCCATTATTGGAAATTTAGTTTGTTTCCAATATTTTACCATGAAAAACAGCAGTGAACATTCTTTGTGGTTAATTTTGGCCCACATCCTCAACCTTACTAATGGATACTCTCCTGGAAATGGAATTGTCATACTTGAAGTGTCAGATTGAAGGCCTGTGGTCAGAAGGCAAACAGCTCTCTTCAAGGTTGTTCTGATTCTCTTCTCACTGTGAAGTGGCTGGGCTGCCCACTGTCCTCGGCCTTGCTGCTCTCATAGCCTGAAGGCTGCTGCAAGGCTCTCCATTGGAGCTGGTGGCTCGATGGCTAGTGCAGTGCTACACGCCTAAAGGAGGGGCCAGTGCAGTGCTACATGCCTAAGGGAGGGGCAAGAGTGCAGTAGCCATTTGTGTCCCAACCCTGTTGGCAAACCTTCACTGATCCATTGTGGCTAAAAATAAACTGAGCAGAGGGTTGCTTTTTGGCCCAGGCCTTCCTCCCACCCCAGTTCTAACCACCTACAAATGACAGGTGTTCCTGGAGTTTTCGCTTCACTTCCCTTGAGGCCATCTGGTCATCTCTGGGTGGGGAAGGAAAGTGAGTGCTTGGTGCCTTTTCTATGTCTTCCCAATATGTTCCTTCATGGTCCTGACCTTTGGATGTCAATCTTTGTTAGCTCCCAGAACCAAAGCTTTTTTCTTAATCTATCTTGGCATTCTTTTGTCAGAATTTTAAATCATATGTTTGCTCTCGAGTTGACCCTTTCCACAGGATTCTGATTTCCTTATTGGCCTGGCTACTCTTGCTCAGTACTACATTAGCTCTGTTATTCTAGACTCGTGATAGATTTTCATGTCTGGTAGAGAGAATTTCATATTAACCTTTTCTATAGATGCTTCTTGTTGTTGTTTTTCTTTAAATATATATTTTTATTGATTTCAGAGAGGGAGAGAAAGATAGAAACATCAATGAGAGATAATTGTTGATCACTGCCTTCTGTATGCCCCTCCTGGGGATCAAGCCCACAACCCTGGCATGTGCCCTTGACTGGAATAGGGACCATTCAGTCCACAGGCCGATGCTCTATCCACTGAGCCAAACTGGCTAGGGCTCTTCTTGACTACTCCATCCTGCCACCCCTACATACCACCCCTCAAAGGAACTTCAGGGACAGGGTAGTAAGTTCCACCACTACCCCATGCACTATCTTCCATAAGAAGAAGGAATATGTCCCTTTAACAATTATAAGTGTAAAGCTCATTAAGTCAGAGAAGCAGCTCCCCACTTAATGATATTAAAAAGCATATAGAAACTTCTGGATCAACTATAGTGAAGGGTCAGGAACAGGTTCTCTGCATGCAGCGGGGGCTGGCATTGGGTACTCAACTCAAGAATGGGAGTTAGAATGTTTGTACATCACTGGGTTGCAACTGGAACATGTCACTTGCTGGTGCCCAGGAGAGGAAGAGCAACCGTATGTACCAGGGGCAACTGTGCAAGTCTCTAGAGTTTCAGGTTGAGGAGGGGGCAGATATCAGGATTGATAAACAATGTCCCATTTCTCTTACCACACAGACAACCCCTCTGCTACATGCCCAAGAGGGTGGCAGAACCTCATGAGGCAGAAGGGAGGCAGCTTAATGAAGCCAGGATGCTGGGAATGGACAGCGTAAACTCAACTCTGATTCCAAGCTGTGTAACTTATGTCTATAGTCCCAGCCTTCTCATCTGTTTAGAGTAATGTTAATATTAATCATAAAGCATAATAACAATTTCATAGAATTATTGGGAACCACTTTCTAAACTATGCAAGGCCAACAAATACCTTTCTGTTTTCTATTGATAACTAGAGGCCCAGTGCATGAAATTCATGCACAGAGGGAGGCGGGCAGTGGTTGTCCTTCAGCCCAGCCTGTACCCTCTCCAATCTGGGGCCCTTTGTGAATGTCCGACTGCCGGACATCTCTCTTGCAAACTGGCTCCTAACCTGCCTGCCTGGCTGATCACCCCTAACCACCTCTGCTCACTGGCCTGGTCGCCCCCTAATTGGTTCCCTGCTGGCCTGGTTGCTCCCTAACTGCTCTCCTGATGGCCTGATTGCTCCTAACCACATCTGCCTCAGCCCCTGCCATGGTGGCTTTGTCTGGAAGATGTCTGGTTGACCCAGTCTAATTACCATATTACCCTTTTATTAGTGTAGAGGGTTGGTTTGGGAGAAAGCCCATCCGTTTGATACTGTTTATAGAATCTGAAGAAGAAAAGGGGGTTTTAAGCTGCAGAGGGAGGAGCAATGTGTAACTTAAAATGTCATTGCTGCCTTAATCATCATCTGTGGCCAGGACTTCTGTCCCTGGGGAGAGGTGGTGCAAAATGGGAAGGAGGGTCCTATAGGAATCTTGTAGGAAGAGGCACTGAGGACACGGTTATATAGGATGCAGAGTAGGCAGTAAAGGCAGGCGACAGAAATAGGAGCGAATGGAAGAATCTGAATCAGTCACGCATCGGGATGGTCTCTTTCATCTCCAGTTCAGGTTTTTACTTCTTCTCTCAGCCTCTGTGGCACTGACTGAGTTGAAAGTGCCAGTCTCTGGGTTAGAGGTTTTCATACAAATCATCTCACTGAAGCCTCTCACAAGTCCCAAAGAAAGTGTGAACTACTATTCATTTATAGTTCATCAGGCTCAGAGGATGTAAATATCTCAGAAGACCAGAGGGTGTAAATAGCTCACAAGGCCATCCAGTTAGAAGCGAATTTCAAACCCATGACACTGGACTCTGAAGTTTTGCTTCTGGGTGCAAATTCTACAAGGGACCATTTGGATGATGAAAGAGTATCTTTTGCCATGTCATACCTTGTATTTGAAAGGCATCCATTTAAGTGTGTGTGCCAGTCCCTTTCATGAAGAATCAGAAGCCACTGGAGCATGAAGAACATTTCAGGCTACCTCCCTCATAGGTAACTCAGTGTCAGAGACACTGCCTCAGCATCACTGCCCACAGTGTCTCCATAGCAACAGCCATGTAGGGTACCATTCTCTTTCTGTCAGTTGGGTGGCTGTTAGTAGCTGACATAGGTTACAGGCCCAGTCGAGTATCTGGGCAGGAGGAGGCTCCTGAATGCTCCCAGGCTCTGACGGTATAGTGGAGCTGTTGTCATGGTTTTGGTGAGAAGTATTGCTTTTCTGAGGATTGCAAAACATTTTATGTTCCAAACCCATGCCTGCTCATTCCTGACAGAGTGGAAAATGTTTCTCCTTGGCTGAAATGTTCCTCTTGAGTCCAGCCCAAAGATGACATTTTTAGGAAAGTTTGAGAAGAATCCTGTGGCTGTTACTGAGTCACGATCGAGTGGAAATGGATCTTTTCTATTTAAAGAGTTTGTGCTACTGTTTGAAAATGTCACATTGCTAGGGAACTGTAGAAATGGAAAACTTTCCATTTGCCATCAACAGAGAAAAATCATTACTGAATGTGAAACAATGGCGTTGAAGAGAAGTTCTGTTACCTGTCTAATCAAAGGAATAGGTTGATGGGAATTTAACTTAAGGTTACTGGTCTGAATAAGCTTTGTTCTCTAAAAAAGGGATGGCTCATCAGGAACACAGCACATGTAGTTCCAGACCCCACTCTGCTACTACATAGCTGTTACTTCAGACAGGTCCAGAATCTCTCCACCTCAGCTTCTCAAGGGAGAGAGTAGATTAGATTGATTGGATCAGTTTTTCCAGTTCACCTGAGAGTCACTTGGGCCCCCAAAACCATCACCATAGTTTGGTTCCTTTCTTGGAGACTACAGTCCTCCGTGTCTAGGGCATATTGAACATATATTTTAACAAACATCCCAGGAAATTGTGAGTAAAATGTAGATTTCAGAAATAGAAACAAGCAAGAATATGATGTCCAGAATTGAGACCACATTTTACTACTGTTTTGTACCTTGCTTTTTTATTGGCAATAAATCATTACTTTTTGTGTGGGTGTGTATTTATAGATTCTCATTTTTAATGACTACCAAGTATTTTATCATGTTCCAACATCTTTTTAACTAACTCCCTTTTACTGTACATTTCATTTCTTGCATCATTTTGTATTCCTACTATATACCATTTTTCTTTACCCTATTACCAGATGATGCTGTTAAAGAAGAAAAAAGCTTTGCTGATTTAATAAGTAATAATGGTATCTCATTGTGTGAATCAAAGATGTTGTCATGGATTTATTAACTATCACTATTTTTTTGTGTGAAGTAACTGATAACATTGTTTTGAAAAATTTGCCATTGAATTTTTTAGTATAGATTTGGGAGAGCTATTTTTATTTGAATCACATTTAGCACAATCATCTATATTGTAAATCCCCTCTCATTTAGTTTGCCATTCAGTGTTTGTGAGAATTTTTGGCATTTAACATTTTTATGTGTAATCCTTTAAAAAATTATTTCATTTCTATATTTGGTGTATACTTGGGAGAATCTTATCCATATCCAGATTATATATTCATTTAAATGTACTTTTATGTTTTTAGTTTCTGCATTTTTCTTTGCAATGCATCTGAAATTAATTTTATATATAGTATTAGAAAATACTTTAATCACTTTCTAAAATTCTTAAATAATTATTCTAACAATTTCTATAGCAAATGGATTTTAGATATTATGATCTAAATATATCCCCATAATACTTTGAATCTATTTTTACTTTTTCTTTATATTCTGACCTTAATATTTATTTTGTTTAGTGGCAGGCTAGTTTGGTACTTGATTTAAATATATACTTTGTAAGACATGAGAGTCTAATTTGGAATACTCTAAGCCCTCAGTTACACAATCTTAGTTTACACTCCTCAGACCAAGTCTTCAGGATGATTTCTAAATAATTCTAAAATTTCAAAGGAACAAAAAGTAGAAAGTAGCTTTTACCCAACAAAGGCAACATGTCAAATTAAGATAGCACTTTCCCCTGGCCAATGTGGCTCAGTTGGTTAGCATATCATCGCATACACTGAAAGGCAATAGATTTGATTTTCTAGGTTTCAGGTTTGATACCTGGTCAGGGTGCATATGAGAGGCAATTGATCTGTTTCTTTCATATCAATGTTTCTCTCTGTCTTTCTCTCCCTTCCTCTATCTCTTTTTCTCCTTTCCTCTCTCTCTAAAATTAATAAACATATCCTTGGGTGAGAATTCAGAGAGAAAGAAAGAGAGAGAGAGAGAGACAGAGAGACAGAGAGAGAGGGCAAGGATGGCGGAGAAGTAGAAAGAGGAAGTAAAGGAAATGAAACTAGGAAAAATGTTTTAATTTCCTTAGTGTGTATGTATGTGAATATCTACTCCAGAGATGGCTATTAACTCATGTATTTAATAGGAAAGAAAAGATGCATTATTCCAGGTCCTTCCCCATGAGGGAAGCAAGAAATAGGTCAAGTATTTTGGCAAAACTCTGAATTAACAAGACGACACTTTGGCCCACATCATGAGTTCTCTCCTTGGACCCAACATGGGGGTGATTCTAATACTAAAAAAGGAAGGAAAAAAGGAAGGAAGGAAGGAAGGAAAGAAGGAAGGAAGGAGGGAGGGAGAGAAGGAAAAAGAAAAGAAAAGAAACATACATGAAAGATTTGATCTAAAAATTTCAGAATGAATCTGGCTATTTGGTCAACTATTTAGATAATGTGAAATAGCAGTTCTGGCAGAGGAGGTAGAGGTGGCAGGACTCTTCAGCTGGGCTATCTGTCCTGCTCTATGAGCCTGGTTATTGCCCATCCAAACCTCAGTTTGTGTTTTGCTGATAAAGCTGGCAGTTCCAGTTGAAACCCAGCAATCTCTCCTAGTGCTACTCAAGGTGGAGAGGAACTGCCCTTTCTCCCTTTGCTGTAGGAGACTTTCCAATGCATCCAGCAATATTATTGCCCCAAACTATAACACTAGGTATCTTAGTGGTCCCTGAATCTGGTAATTGTTAGTTCTTGTTTATTTTTTTCAATCTAGACTACTACATGGGCCCATAAAGTTTTCTCATGTGAAAAATCTCAAAGAAATTACTGGGATCTCTGTGTTAATCTTCTATGGGTTCATCCAAATAAGTTATCATTGCTAAGAGCATCATCCTTATCCATTACTTCTCCTATGTTGCCAAAATACTAGTACACTGCCTTCTTCAGACCAAATAAAAAGCTTCTTCATAGCAAAAGAAACCATCAAAAAATAACAAGAGATCTCACTGCATGGGAGAACATATTTGCCAATGATATATCCGATAAGAGGTTAACCTCCAGAATTTACAAGGAACTCAAACAACTTAACAAAAGGAAGACAAACAACCCAATTAAAAAATGGGCGAAGAACCTAAATATACACTTCTCCAAAAATGGATAAACAAAAGGCCAAGAGACATATGAAAAAATGCTCAAAGTCACTAATCATCTGAGAGATACAAATTAAAATGACAATGAGGTACCAGCTAGAATGGCTACCAACAACAAATCAACAAATGACAAATGTTGGCAAAGATGTGGAGAAAAGGAAACCATACACTGCTGATGGGAATGCAGACTGGTGTAGCCACTGTGGAAAACAGTTTATTTTCCTCAAAAAATTAAAAATGGAACTTCCATTTGACCCAGTGATTCCACTTCTAGGAATATATCTCAAGAATTCAGAAATACCCATCAGAAAGAATATATGCACCCCTATGTTCATAGAAGTGCAATTTTCAATAGCTAAGATTTGGAAACAGCCTAAGTGCCCATCAGCAGATTAATGGATTAAAAAGCTATGGTATATCTACACAATGGAATATACCATGCAGCTGTAAAAAAGAAGGAACTCTTGCCATTTCTAACAACATGAATGGAACTAGAGAGCATTATGCTAAGTGAGTAAGCCAGTCAGGGAAAAATAACTATCACATGATCTCACTCATATGTGGAATTTAATGAAAACATAAACTAATGAACAAAAAAAGACCCAAAGACAGAGAAACATCCATTAAACTGTCAAATCTCAGAGGGAATGCAGAGGATGGAGGGAGAGAGAGGTCAACCAATGAACTCATGTTCATAACCCATGGACATAGACAGTAGGGTTGTGAGGGCTTGGGTGGGGGAGGGGAAGGAGGGTTGGAGAGGGCAATGGGAGGAAAATAAGGGACATATGTAATACTTTCAACAATAAAGATTTACTTTTTAAAAATAGAAAAAAATACCGTATTATCCATATTTGATTAATTTTCTATTCTATCCTCCCTCCACTAAACTGTGATTTTTTTGTTGTTGTTACTATTTTTAATCATTCATTTTTATTAAGTAAATTAGATGCTTGGTGCTCGAAATTCATTCATGGGTAGGGTCCATAGGCCTCTCCGGCTATCAGGTTACCCAACCTCCCTGCCTGCTCCTTCCCTTACTCTCTCAGTGCCCCCCCACTACCACTGGTTGCCCACCATGTTCTGCACCACCCCCGGTGGTCAGCACACATCAGAGCCAGTGATAAAACTCCAGTTCTCCCGGCCAAACTCCCGAGGTGACACTTTGAATACTTTGCATATCATATATTCCTGTTAGCCTTATTTGGCCTGTAGTCTGTGCAATCTACTTGTCACAACCTCCTCTATGATCATAATTTCTAAAGGAATACAAGCATGCATAGTCTAAAGATTTTTTTTCTGAATTACAAATTAATGTGTATTTAAATTTTACCAAGATCATAAAATAATTTATGTTTACTATGTATGTAGTAAATCATGTTTGGGGAGAATAAGTGAATGTGAAATTACATAAAAGTAGTCATTGATAAAGAAAATAAATTACGTGTCCTCAGAGTAAGCAACTATATATTCACCACCCATAGAGTCATCCTCCTCTCTTTCTTCTCAGGTTCCATGAATTCTAGTCCCTCCAGGAACAGCTCTGCCTTAATGATGTGGGAGGTGCAAATAACCCCCCTTGATTCTACTTAGTGAACCTAAATGTTATGTTGCAACAACCCCGCAAAGTAATAATACAAGGCATTCACCTCTCTGGGCTCCATTCCCCTTACCCATGAGGAGAGGACTAAGTTAGAATTAGGTGCTTTCAAACTTTGAAAAAAAGCACTGGAAACATTTTTTAACTGAAATATTACATGGAAGGAAAAAGCAATAGCAAAGGGATGAGTGATGAAAGCAGAACCTCTTATAAAATTTCAAAGCAGTGTTTGAAAGTCATTGGGTTGGAAATCCCTTCCAACTTAAGTATATTACTTTTATGCTTTAAATGTGAAAAAAATCTCAAACTTCCTAAAAGATATTGCATAGGAACAGAAGGGGTGATTTTATCTAGGAGCAAGGGCTGAGGGTGGATTACAGTGCCATTGCACTAATGTGGCCCCATTTTCCCAAATCATCCTGATCCTTTGAGTATTCCTTGTGGGAGAGCGAAGCTGTAAGAGTGTAGCAAAGTTTCAAATTCCAGCAGAAGACCCAGCAGCAGATGGTAGGGGCTTTCACTACTCCTGCAGCACTTTTCTTTCAATGGGCTCTCAGTTACAACTGGAATCTTCTGTACTCTGCCTAGCAACCAGTACCCTTGGTAGTTACAAGAACAGTCATTCCATCACACCCGAATGCTGCTTGTGTTTTCATTGCTTTATACTTTTTCCATATTCTGCCTAGGCACTAAGCTCTATGTCTAAATGTAAAATTTTAATAATTTAAAATGTTGGATGTTAAGATGCTAAAGTCCAGAATTTCATTGAAGTCAAAGTAAATTGTATTTTAAAATAACATGCATCTGTGTTTAATTTCTGCGTTGCACATAGGCAAAAATAACTTATATGCCTATACCAGATCGGGAGACCTGGCCTTGCTCTTCTCACTAAATAGCTATGTGATCTTGGTCCAGACATTTGACCCTTTCAGGCTTCAGTTTCCTCCTTCATAGAGAAGAAAGATGAACTGGTAATCTTGGAGGTCCTTGGAATGCTAACATTCCATGACTCTTGGCTTCATTTTTAACCAGGGTTTTCTTTTGTACATCTCAAACTCAGGCCTCTGAGATTTTTTTCATCTCTAGAGTTTTTCCCATGAGGTTTCAATATTTCTTGTAATAATTCTTAATATTGTGTAATACTAATGCTACAGGAAAGGGCTACAAGATTGCAAAGCAGAAGCCCACCAAAGGTTCTAAAAGTCAGTTGTGAAATGTAGGGTCCAAAAGTGACCCTTTAGAAGAAAATGTGAACTAGACTAGCTACTACTTTAGTGAATGACTCAGAAATCTTTAGAATGTTTACTGTCACCAGTCCAGTCAGGATCATGCATGTATTTACCAGGTCAGCCTCTCAAAAAGCATCTAGCAGTTCCTTGCTGCTTGCTGACACAACTCTAGATAGTGAGGCTGATACTGAGTAATTTAGGGTATAATCTAATCTAGTTGGGAAGAGAAAACATACACATTTGAGTTAGACAATATGTTAGCAATCCATGATTAAAGAATGATAGGAGAACTGGACCTTTAAATTAAATTAAGAACTGGACCTTTAATCAAGTGAGAATCATATGGTTGATAAAGGGCATTGTTGACCAAAGAAAGAACATGCATAAAAACCTGAAGATGAATAAACACCATCTGTCCCATGCTTGGTTGAACCCTGTGCTGTCACCATCTGAAACTTTAATCATTTCTAAACAAGTGGCCAGCACTGTCATTTTACAAAATATGTAATGTCCCCCAGAATATTATCTCAGTCAAAGAAAGGGATTCTATTGTGAAGTGGTAAGAGATGAAACTGGAAAAGAAGGTGGGGATTCAATGAGAAAAGGCCTTGAACACCATGCTGAAGTGTTCTGGACTTGATAGAGGGCAGCTTGAGCATGTTTGAGCAGCAGAGTAATATGGTAACATTGCGATTTTAGGATGAATTCCTCATGGGCTAACATGAATGGGGAAGATTTGCTGGTTTGAAGACTTATCATGATCCATGGATAAGATAAAATCCACTTGGACATAGTGGAAATGAAGAGGAGAGGGAGGATATGAGAAACAAGTGAGGAAAATCACTATGTGCTGATAATAAATTAGGGAGAGAGAGAAAGAGGTGAATGGAATGGAGCATGGATGAGAGCCAGGGAGAGTGGTCAAGTCCCCAGTTCCAGCTTGCTTTCCTCCAGGTCCCAACCACATTCCTGTCACTGAGGTCATGACACACCCTGGTCATTATAGTAAGTGTTCTTTTTTGCTTATTCTAGTTTGAGATTTCTATTATTTGATTCTCTGTTACTTGCAAACACACAGGCTCCCAACTGGTTGGTATTGTGGAGGAGCACCCAGTGGTGGTGGAAAGCTGTTAAAAGCTCTGAGATCTATGCTTAAGTCCTGTTCTACCGAAGACCCCTAGGTATGTGGACTTCAAGTTTGGATGGCAGAAACATACACACCAGAGAAAAGCGGGCATGTCTAGGGACTGTGTTAAGCACGTCATGGAAAGCATCGTGGATGGCTGTTTACATGGCTTCCTCCCTGTAGTGTGCCAGGGAAACACTACTAGTTCTGATCACAACAGAGTGTCAGCCAGTAGAAGGCTCTTCCTCAGAAAGGGCAGTAGTACCTGTGCATAATTTAGTCCTTGAACTGCTTTTCATGGAATCCTACCCTGGGTCTAGCTGAATCGACCTTCACAGTATTGCCTCAAAGAACCTGTCAGCGCAGGCCATTAAGAAGTGATTGGCCAGTGCATGATCTGGAAAGTAAAAGGCAGTACCATGATTGGAGTTTTAGGTCCTTCCCAGAGCTGAAAGCTGATACAATGGGACATGAATTTAAAGCCATAACTCTCCTCTTCTTGTCCAAAGGGTGGTCGGCCCACAAAATTCTTTATTTGCCTGTCATTACCTGACACTGGGAGAAAGCCACCATGCATACAAGTAGCCTGAGCCACTCATAGGTCTGACATGTTTTTCCTCAGGGTCCACAGGCATCATACCACCTGGGAGTGAGGAGACAGGCCATCATGAATACAAAGCTGGTAGGAGACTCATAGGCCTTGGGCCTACACTACTTCTGCCCCAGTCCTGGCCATGCTTCCCAAACAAGGCTGAGAACCAGGAGTTCTGTGTGTAGTGCTATGCCCGAGAACATGCTGCTCCTGGCTTCTGGGTCCAGGTACCAATAATAACCGTTCCCCGGCCAACCACTGCCTTGTGCACCAATCACAGCCAAATGGTAGCAGTGACCAAGAATGACAGGCCTGGCTATCTACCCATCTATTGCTGGGAATACCCAGAGAAGAGAAAATGCAGATGATGATCAGCTCACGAAGAAGGATCACTTTGTGGTCTACGGGGCCCTCACAGATGAGCAGGCAGGCAGAAGGGGCTGGGCCCAGACACAATGTTTTTTCTTTTCTTTTAAAAAAAGTACATTTTATTGATTTTTTTACAGAGAGAAAGGGGGAAGCATAGAGAGTTAGAAACATCGATGAGAGAGAAATATCGATCAGACGCCTCCTGCACATACTAGAGATGTGCTTACCACCAAGGTACATGCCCCTGACTGGAATCGAACCTGGGACCCTTCAGTCCATAGGCTGACGCTCTATCCACTGAGCCAAACTGGTCAGGGCCACACTGTTTTTTCTTAATCCTAAGAGATGCTCCGACTCTGCTTCCTTTAAGGAGCTCGAAAAGCATTCATTTAGGCCGGCTTATAGCACTGGGCATTTGGAGGGTGAAATCCAGAATATTCCAATTCAAAGGCTCTAGCTCAGAATGACCACGGGGCAGTTACTTTGATGACCGAGCTTCACGCATGGCCAAACACTGTTTTAAAAAAATCGTCTGTTCACACAAACACTGTGAAGCTATTCTTTTCCTAAGCACCACACTCTCAGTTTGTCAAAACATTTGAGGAAGACTAATTCATGCCTCAAAAGGAATTCTCTCTTACTCACAACACTGCCAGGTTTGTGAGCTGAAGGCTTTTCTATTACAGAATCTCAAGACACTAGGAAGAGGCACGCGGACCTCAACTGGAAATGCTTGGGGCCTTACCAGGTCACAACAGGGCAGAATCACAGTCCGTGCACTGGGAGAAGACAGCACAGGAGGTGAGTCAGAGGGCTCCAGCCAGCTCCGGCCAACCTAGGTGCTGCGAGAAGCAGGACAGGGTGATAGTTGAAAACAGAGGCTCTGAAGCCAAAGGTTCATGAGTTCAAGTCCAAACTGTGCTGTTTATTAATCGTGATATTCTCTGCACCATGGATGCTTCGGTTTCTCCATCTAGGAGGGGCGGGGCAACAGTACTCTCCTTCAGGACTGTTGTGAGGGTTCAATTAATTTTATGAGCTTAGAATGTGCCCAGCCACACATAATTCTCGAGGTGTTGGGGGTCGTGGTTCCCCTCTCCCTGTCATCAGAACCACCCCAGAGGAGTAGCTGTTTAGCCGAGGAGACTTTTTCTTCCATCTCAAACAGGTCCCTGGAGTACAGAACAGAAACTCGGCAACTGACATAAACAGTTTCAAACACTAATCTCAAGACAAATCGCTCCATTTGGGCATCGAGATTCCTCTCGGAGGCTTCCCTGCTTGTTTATTGTTCCGTGGCGAGGAGCCACGAGTGAATTAAGCAGACAGCGTGCGCTCAGCGATGGCGGGAGGGGCCTTGGGGGAAGGAACCTGCCATCTGACCTGCTTTCCTTGAAAGTTATTGCGGGGCACTGTCCTTGAGGAACGGGACTGATTTATGCCTCTTCGTGTCCAGCTGTTCACTGAAAGAGATCAGTGGATCGAGGGCCAGAAGATCTAGGTTCAAGTCCTGCTCTGCTTGTGTGTATGTGTGTGTGTGTGTGTGTGTGTGTGTGTGTTCGCGCGCGCACGCGCCTGGTTAATTTCAGCTCTTTCTGAAGCTCAGTTTTTTATCCCTGTAAAAAGGGTATCATTTTAAGGCGCTGTTATACCCAAGTGGGTAATTTGCAGAGATCAAACTAAGACTCCTTTAGCAGGGATAAATTGCTATACTGACATTAATGAAGTTAATGTAGGAAGTCAGTGAATAACTGGATGAGAATCAGAAACAAGGGGGAAGTAGAACTTGGAACATAGGGTCTATTCTATGAGGGCAAGGGAAAGGAATTATTCCCATGTTCAGAGGAAATTTTTCTTTCCACATGGTTGCAGTCCTTGAATGTAAATGAAGTTCTTTTGAGATTCTAAGTTGAGCCTGTGGTGTACCATGCTAGCATTTAGAGTGCATACTGCCTCTTCTGATTATTAAGCAAATGCATGTTCATTATACAACATTTGCAAAATGAGCAAAAGAAGTTTCAGGATAGAAAGTGAAATTAATAGTAATTTAAGTCTGTAGGGATGATCAACCCTTGCTAATACTTTGCCATCTTTCTTTCAACTCACAAAGATCTATATGTATATAAAAATATGTACTCTTCAATTTCTCATGAATTTGGATTGTATCATATATGCAATTCTGGAGACTTTTTTTTTTTTGCATTGTACACATATGTCCACCTCAATTGATCTACTTTGAAAGTACTATTTAACATGCATGTTATATTCCATTTTCAATGTATTCATTCTCCTTTTCTGGAACATTTTAAGTTTTTCCTTCAACTTTTTGTAGTATATATAAGACTTCAAAGAACATACTTCTTTGATCCTTCTTATGATATACTAGGGGCCTAGTGCACAAATTCATACACCTTGAAAGGAACTGTGGGCTGTGAGGCTGCAGTAGGCACAAGGGTGGGTCTCAGCCCATCCTCTATGCCTCCACCCAGACCCTCCTGCTGCTGTCCCTAGTCCCCTATCTTCCAGCAGCCCCGCTCGTGCTGCATCAAACAATTGGGGCATGTGCCAGAAGTGGGTACAAGTGATGGCTGCTGTCCCAATTGCCCCTCAGGAGCAGGGGGAAGTGGAGAAGCCCTCAAGGGCAATAAGGGCTGGCTGCTATTGCTCATACCCTCTGATGGTGTCATGTGATCAGGACCTGTGCCAGGCACCAGCAGCAGGTATGAGTGGTGGTTCCAGTTCTGGCGGTGGGTGTGAGCAGGGCTGGCAATGGCAGTAGGTGCGAGTGGTGGCTTGGGCACCAGCACCAGCAGCAGGTGTGAGTGCAACTGGCACCAGCAGCAGTTGCAAGCACTGAGCAGGTGGGTGGGACCAAAGAGCAACTGGTGCCCTGCCTTGGTCTGGCACCTCTGCTCACCTGCTCTACCATCCCACTGGGGCTGATGCCTGCCATGTTCCACACACGCCCCCTGGTGGTCAATGCATGTCATAGCTGGGTGTTCAGTTGTTCTAGTTGTTCTGCTGTTTAGTCTATTTGCATATTAGACTTTTATTATATACGATAGTATATAGAGAGATACAGTAGACATATATATGTGTATGTGTGATACATTATACACTCATACCAATATATTCTATTATTGTATTGCCATCTATCTATCTATATAAAAGCCTACGCATGCCCGGAATACCTGGAATGACCAGAATGACCAGTCTCTATGATATGCACTTACCACCAGGGGGCAGATGCTCAATGCAAGAGCTGCTCCCTGGTGGTCAGTGTGCTCCCACAGCCAAAGTCCTGTGGCCGGCCAACCTCCTGTGGTTACCTCCCCTTGCTAGCCAACCTTCTGTGGTCCCTACCTCTGTCTGGTAGGTCCCAGCTGGCAACTGGCAGGAATGCCCCAGCCAGTGGCAGGAAGGGCCCAGCTGGCAACAGGAAGGAAAGCCCTGATTGGCCCTGATCACTGGCCAGGCCTAGGGACCCCACCCATGCATGAATTTTGTACACCAGGCCTCTAGTTAATATATGCTACTATTATATATATATATATATATATATGTGTGTGTGTGTGTATATATATATATACACATATATATATATACATATATATGTATATATGAGTATATATATGAAAATACTATATATATCTTTTATTAATGTACTTTTACTGTATTTTAAATTTTGGGAAAATACTTAATATACATACGGTATTTATTTTGGTGGGAAAAGTTTAATGTACCATAAAAATAAAATGTGTCAAAGGCACCAGGGACATAATGGGAGGCATAGAATTTTCTGGCATCAGGATGAGAGCTGGAGGGGCAGCTTTCTCATAGACAGAAGTGTTGGCAGAGCCCTCCCCCACAGAGCTGGCAGGCGGGTGCCAAATCTGAATCTCCATCAACCTGGCTTTCACTATTCACTTAATCTTGGTGATTCCCCGAGATCTGACCCCACCCAACTTCCTGGTCCATCCAAGCCACTTCCAGTAGCTTTTCATACAAATGCCTGTTTTGGCTAATGCTGCAGACTTTCCTAAAAATCTCTCAAACAAGCAGCACTTGGCCTCAGCATGTCCCAGATCTCTTGCTAAGTTGCCCCAGGCCTGGAACAAGTGGCAGCCAGCCTTGGTTCAAAGCTTGGCTTCTTCTGGGCACCTTCAAGCTCTGCAGATTGCTTTGTAGTTCATGCCCGGTAGCCCCAGGCATAGGCAGTGGCTGACCTTGGCCTATACCTCTAAGAAGGCTCCAGAGGAATCTCATGCAGTAGACAGCTTTAAGCCACACTGAAGTACCCACTCAATCGCCTTCACAACCAACGCACTTTAAGCCGGTACCAGAGTCACAATGAAGCCAGTTCTGGTCTGTAGGGTTGTTTCATGCACAGGCAATCCTCCATGATGATCTCAATCAGGTCTTGTAGCCAACAGACCTGGGGATAAATTCCTCCCATTGAGATACCAACAGCAATCAAGGCTCAACTACAACAAGAGGATACACACAGCCCACAGGTGGGGAGAGGCATACCTAGAGCATTCAGTTTGGGAGACCAGGGAGGCTGTGCCAAAGAGGCTTACAGGATTTCTAGAACATCTGGCCACTCTACGAAGCCTGGGAAATATAGCAACAGTACCCAATACAGAGAAACAAACACAGGGAAGCAGCCAAGATGAAGAGACAAAGAAACATGTCCCAAATTAAAGAGCAAAACAAAACTCCAGAAAAAGAACTAAACAAAATAGAGATAAGCAATTTACCAGATGCAAAGTTCAAAACATTGGCTATAAGGATGCTCAATGAACTTAGGGGAATAGTAAATGAACTTACTGAGAATTTCAACAAAGAAATAGGAAACAAAAATGGAACTAGAAAATATAAAAAGAAATGAAGAATACAATAACCGAAATGAGGAATACATTATAAGGAATCAATAGCAGAGTAGATGAATCCGAGCATCATATCAGAGATAAGAAAACAGAAAACATCCAATAGAACAACAAAAGGAAAAAAGTGTTTAGGAAGAACAATGAGGATAGTTTAAGGGGGCTCTGGGACCAACTTTAAACACACAACATTCTCATTTTAAGGGTGTCAAAAGGAGAAGAGGGACAGCAAGGAATTGAAAACCTATGTGGAAAAGTAGTAACAAAAAAACTTCCTTAACCTGGTGAAGAAAATAGAGATTCAAGTCTGAGAAGTGCAGAGAGCCCCAAACAAGATGAACCCAAAAAGGCCCATACCAAGACACATCATAATTAAAATGCCAAAGGTTAAAGAAAAAGAGAGAGTCTTAAAAGCAGAGGGGAAAGCAGTTAGTTACCTACCAGGGAGATACCATAATACTGTCAGCTGATTTCTCAACAGAAACTTTGCAGGTTAGCAGGGATTGACATGAAATATTCAACGTTTTAAAAAGCAAGGATCTACCAAAATATTCTACCCAGTAAAACTATCATTTAGAATTAAAGGACAGATACAGAGATCACCAGACAAAAATAACCTAAGGGAATTAATCACCAGCAAGCCAGTATTACAAGAAAAGTTAAAGTGTCTTCTTTAAGAAGAAAAGAAAATTAAAAAATATGAATAATAAAATGGCAATAAATACATCTCTATCAGCAATTCATTTACATGCAAATGGATTAAATGTTCAATCAAAAGACATATGGTGGCTGAATGAATAACAAAACAAGACCCTTACATATGCTGTCTGTAAGAGACTCACTTCAGATTGAAAGATACACACAGACTGAAAGTAAAGGGATGGAGAAAGGTACTTTGTGAAAATGGAAACAAACAAATAAACAAAGCTGGGGTAGCGATATTTATATCAGACAAAATAGACTTTAAAACAAAGCTATAATTTGTCCACCATCCAGATACTATTGTTGATGTGTACACATAAGAAACTGTTGGACATTGAAATTGGGACTCAAACATTTTTTTGCTCTTATAAGTTTATTTCTAGTCTGCAGAGGCAAGATATTTTTAAAGAAAAGAATCAGGAGGGAAAAAAAACAGATACAGAGACAAAGAAGCATTGAACAGACTTTCATACTACAGTGGGAAGGCAGGGGAGGTTGGAGGGGGCGCTGTAAGAGATCAACCAAAGGACTACTATGCATGTATATAAGCATAACATTCAATGGATACAAGACACTGGGAGGAGGCATGTGAGGGCATGTACTGTGGGGGTAGGGAAGGCCGGAGGAAGGTCAATGGGGGGAAAAAAAAGGAGACATATGTATTACTATTTGTAATACTTTAAACAATAAAAAAAGAAAAAAATTAAAAATAAATAAATAAATACATACATACATACATACATACATACATACATATATACAATGAGAGACAAAGAAGGACCCAGCAATTCTTCTGGGCATTTATCCAAAGAAATCCAAAATACTAAATTGAAAAGACATATACATCCCTATGTTCACTGCAGCATTATTTACAATAACAAGATATAGATGCAACCTAGGTGTACATCAATAAGTGAATATAAAGAAGTGTTGCACGTATAAAATGGAATATGACTTAGCCATAAAGAGGAGTGAAATGTTGCCATCTGCAACAACATGAATGGACCCATTGGCATTGTGCTGAGTGAGTGGGTCAGACAGAGACAGACAAATGCCATGTGATTTCACTTATTTGTGGAATCTAAAGAGCAAAATAAATGAACAGGCAGAACAGATGCAGTCTCACAGATACAGAAACATTGTGATGGTTGCCAGATGGGAGGAGGCTTGGGGAATGGGTGAAAGAATTAAGAAGTACAAATTGGTAATTATAGGATATTCATGGAGATGTAAAGAAAAGCATAGGGAATACAGTCAACAATATCATAATAACTATTTATGGTATTAGATGGGTAATAGATGTATCAGGTTGATCACTGCACAAATTACACAAATGTCTAATCACTGGGTTGTGTACCTGATACTAATGTTACATTGCAGGTCAACTGTAATTGAAAATTATTTAAAAATAAATAAAGGACAAACGGTGAGATAATTCAGCAGACTGCTCCACTAGCTATCTGATCCCCAAAATCTATTTCCTCTGGAGAGAGCTTTCTCCCTTGGCTTTACTTTTGGACAGAATGGTATTTTCAGTTATAAGGTTATGGGATTTGGGCCTCTCAGTAGAGCTACAAGAACAGCCATGAACCTGTGCTGATCATTATAGCTACCAGCAACCTCACAAGTGTTCTTGCCAAGGCCTGGGGTTCACTTAGAAACCCATAAAGACCTGACCTGGACCACAGCCCCTCTCTCCATCCAGGATGAAGATAGCAAAATTTCCTTTCTCAAAAGTTTTTTTTTTTGAAAGGGAGAAAATAAGTGATAATATGTATATAAATCACTTACTGAATACAGTGTAAATTCTTTAATGATAATCATTATAATCATCACTCAAATGCAGACTAGGATAAAAAAGAAATGAGCAGCAAATCTTAAGAGATAATCACAAGAGGCTAGTGGTTGTTAACTTAAAAGCAATATGACATTTTATAGTAACTTTTAAATTATTTTAAAATATTATAATTGGCATTCTATAGCATATTGACATAAGTACTAATATAATAATATATCATCATATTCATCTGTGACTAAAATTGCTGCCATTTATGGAGTACATAAGAACATTCCTGTACTATGTCAAACATTTTAATATGTTTTTTCCCTTTTTCAAGGGGAGGTACTATAGTTCCTACTTTTACAAATAGAGAAGTGGAGTTGGAGAGCTTGAAGGATATGTTCAAATTCATACAACCAGGAAGGGTGGAATCAAAATTTGAACCCAGGTCAGCCAGACTGTAGCTTATAACACAATATATACATGTAAAGTTTCCAACAAAAATTAATATTAGAGGTTGCGGATTTCAGCCTCAGCTGAGGAGCAAGTTTCCTTGGCTGTGGTTTGAATACGCACATGCTCTCAGATTGGTGGAAACAGCACTTAAATCTCCCAGGTGGCAAGTCAACTTCATGGCTAGTTTGTTCCTCAGATAAGAGGTCTTTTATCCCCTATTACTTCATGACAAAAATAAATAAGCAAATGAGGCTCACTGTTAACTTGTTTATTATAAAGTCATTCCTGTTTATTATAGAAGGTAATAGGAGACACTGAATAAATAACCAAAATAAAGAATAAAGTAATATGAGCCCCAGCTAGTTTGGCTCAGTGGATAGAGCACTGGCTAGTTTGGCTCAGTGGATAGAGCACTGGCCTGCAGACTGAATGACCCCAGGTTCCATTCCAGTCAAGGGCACATGCTCAGGTTGTGGACTTGATCCCCAGTAGTTGGCGTGGAGGGAGCAGCCAATCAATGATTCTCTCTCATTTATAATGTTTCTCTCTCTCTCCCTTCCTCTCTGAAACCAATAAAAATACGTTTTTTTTAAAATAAAGTACAGTGGTACCTCGAGATACGAGTGCCCTAACATGAGATTTTTGAGATACGAGCCGTGGAGTGAGCGAGCGATTTTTGCTTTGAAATACGAGCAACAGTTGAGATACCAGTAATCGTACAGATCAGCCAGCTGCACACGACCCACCAGTTTACCGTGACTCGAGCATCTCATAGTTTCCCATGCCTTAAGGTTACGGAACGAATTAAACTCGTATCTCGAGGTATCACTGTATTATGAGAAAGAATATAAGAAAAATTAAAAATTACTCATAATCTTACTACCGAGAGATAACCACTTTGAGAATGTATCTTTCCAGGCTTTTTTCTATGTTTTAACACTTTTGTTACATTTGTGGTGTGCTTTGATGCCTAACTTGTTGAGTTTTAAAATATTTTACCTTTAAAAGTAAAAAAATATCTTCATGGGAATATCTAAAATTTCAAAATAAATAAATAAAGTATATGTTGAGAAGAATAATTACAGAATGAAATATAGGAATAGTATCTTTGAAAGAATATATTATTTTTTTTACTGCCTCTGATCAAGATATGAACCTGATATTTAAAATTTATTGACAATTCTCTCTTTTTTTCTCCTTGTGTGTGTGTGTGTGTGTGTGTGTGTGTGTGTGTGTGTTGGGAGAGGGTGGTAAATTTAAAATTGTCTTCTAATATTCTACATCATGTAAAAGGTTTATAATATTGATCAAATTAACTTTATTATTCATATCACCTAAATCCTCATTTGAATTTTTAAATTGATTTGAGAAAGAGTAATGGAGAGGGAGAGAGAAAAAAATCAATGAGAAAAAAACATCAATCTGTGGTCTCCTGCAGGCCCCCTAATGGGGATCCAGCCAGAAACTTGGGCATATTCCCTGATTGGGAACTGAACCAGTAACCTCTGGGTGCATGGAACTATACTCAACCACTGTGCAACACTGGCCAGGGCCTCATTTGAAGTTTTGTCTACTTGATAAGACCAACAGAAGTATGTTTTCTACTAATATTCTTATTTTAAAAGATTCAAATATCCCTTGCTGATGCGACTCAGTTGTTTGGATCATCAATTGGTGCATGGAAAGGTCACGGGTTCGATTCCTGTTTTAGGCTTTTGCTGGAGGCAACTGATCAATGTTTCACTCTTACATCAATGTTTCTCTCTTTCTCTCTCTCTTTCTTTCTCTCTTCCTCCCTCTCTTGTCTTTCTTTCTAAAATCAATAAAAGTAGGCACTGAAGTGAGGATTTGAAAAAAAAATAAAATAATTAAATACTAAAGAAAAGAGAGAGTCTTATCCTCCTTCTATTCTGAACATGATTGGTAGAACTTAACTTACATTCTTAAAGGTTTTTTTCCTGTGGATTTATTTTTTTAAAACATAAATGCAAATGTTTGCCTGACTGTTTTATAATTTGCTTTTTTAAAACATTAATTGTATGTCTTGGAGATCTTTTCATGTGAGTTCATATAATGTTTTGTCATTTCTGTTTTGCTTTGAATTTTATTACATAGTATGAGTGTACTATAATCTAAGTAGTCATGACTTACTAATGAAAGTTTATGTTGTTTCCACCTTTTAGTTTTTGCATTATAAACTATGATGCAATAAAAATCCTTGGACATACAAGTGTTTATTTAGATGAGATGCTTTGAATTTCTTGGCTGCTGGTGAGGCTCATTTAAAATTCCATAGAGACTATCAAATTGTATCCTTGAAGCCTTTGCCCATGTGCTGGTCAACAGGATATTTATAAACACTTTGCCAATACTTGATGTTATCAATATGTTAAAATTTGATAACCTGATAGATTTTTTAAAAAATAGTACCTTGCTCTTTTAATTTGCATTTTCTTGAATGTTAATGAGTTGAGTATATTTTATGGGCTTATTGATTATTCTTCCTCCTTGAATTATATTTCTCTTAGGTTGTGTACTTTTAATATTATTGTTTATAGAATTCCTTAAATAATTTGGCATTATCATTTCAAGAATTTTATTTCAGTCTACTGTTTGTCTTTTAATTTTTAAAAAATATTTTATTAATTTTTTACTGAGAGGAAGGGAGAGAGAGAGAAAGTCAGAAACATTGATGAGAGACATCAATCAGCCACCTCCTGCCCCCCAGTGGAGATGTGCCCGCAAACAAGGTACATGCCCCCCACTGGAATCGAACCTGGGACCTTTCAGTCCGCAAGCCGATGCTCTATCCACTGAGCCAAACAGGTCTCGGCTGTCTTTTAATTTTTTGATGATTTTTTTCATGTAACATTTAAAAATTTTTAAGTGATCAAATATACTAATTTTTGTTTCCACTCTGACCTTGGTGATATGCTTGAGAAGTTTTGCTCCATTCCAAGATTATACAATTATCCTCTGATTTCTTCTCACATTTTATAGATTTCCTTAGCCCTTTAATCTATTTGGAATTTATTTTAAGGTATATAATAAAATCACTAAATTCATATATTTCCAAATGGAAAGTAAATTTTCTCAACAAACTTTCATCACATATTTTATTGTTTATTTGAATAGGTATCTTTATTATTTAAGGTTAATAATTAATTAGAGGTTAGATTCATACATACATACATAAATCTATAAATATGAATACACACACATAATTCTGACACATTTATAGTATTTTTTGCTGTACTCCTAATATTAATGACTAGATATTTATTTTATTTTTCAGCTTTATTGAGAGCTGATTAACAAATAAAGTTGCAGTATATATATATAACTTTATTTGTTAATCAGAACTCAATAAAGCTGAAAAGATAAAATGGAAAGATCTGGCGAGAAACCAAGATGGCGGCAAAGGTAAACACCTAAACTGCTGCTTCGCACAACAATTTCAAAACTACAAGTAAAAGACAAAACAAACATCATCCAGAACCACAGGGAGGCTGGCTGAGTGAAAATTCTATAACCAGAAGGAAAGAGAAAAGCACACTGAGACTAAGAGGAGCTGCAGGAGGCAGAGGTACAGGCAGAGAGGACTGGCAATTGAGTACATGGCTGGCTTTCTCAAGTGGGAGGGAGACAAAAGGTAAACTCCAATTCCAGGGGAGACTCTGGGAACCCAGACTCATAAGGGATGAAACTGGACTGTCAGGAAAGAGAAAAGCACACTGAGACTCAGAGGAACTTCGAAAGGCAGAGATACCGAAGTGCGTGCGCAGAGAGGGCTGGCAACTGAATATGCAGTTGGCTTTCTCAAGCAGAAGAGAAAAACTCCCCACTGCACTGAATTCCAGTTCTGGGTGAGATTCTGGGGATCCTGACTCATTCAGGGAGAAACTGGACTGTCTGTCAGTGGGCTGAACTCGAGGGCAGCTTTCTCTCAGAGGTGCTTACAGAGATTACCACATGACACTGAGATACAGGGTCCTATTAGGGCAGGGCTGATGGGAAACTAATGTTATCTGCTCCATCCTGAGACTCCACCCCATCCAAGCTGAGCACAGAGGCTTTTGCAAGTCTTGTCTCATAAGAGTGTCTCCAGCACAGAAGTTCTCCCAGTGTAGACATAGCTGATCCTCACAGCCAATTGGCCTGGAGGTTAATTCCTCCCAGTGATACCAACAACAATCAAGGCTTAACTACAACAAGACTGTGCACACAGTCCACAAAGGGGTGCACCAAGAGTGTCCACCTCAGGTAACTGAGGAGGCTGAGCCACCGGGCCCTATAGGACACTTAGTACACAAAGCCACTCTATTAGGTCTGAGAATCTAATGTCTAACATAGATACTATAGTTGATAACACCTTTTTCCATAATTAAAACTTGCTAAGATACTGGAACTTGAGTTTTCATCCTCTCCCCAAAAAAGTGAACATGTGAGGTGATAGGTATGTTGGTTAACTTGACAATGGGGAATCCTTTCACATTGCCTAATCATCATGCTGATAATTCTGTGGATTTATGTCTAATTTTTTTAAAACATAAATGCAATTGTTTGCCTGATTGTTTCATAATCTGCTTTTTAAAACATTAATTGTATGTTTTAGAGATCTTTCAATTCTCAACTGAAAACATGTTAAAAACTCATGAACATCAGTTACCACTGGATAAGCAGCTGAGATGACTGTGAGCTAGTTCTGTTATCAGGACAAGTGTTCACTGCCTATGGAAACAGAATTATGGTTAAGCTTTGTCCATTGTAAATATTACAGAAACACTAGTTATCATAATGGATCATAAAGACTCACATTCATTATCTCTACACTTGGATGTTTACTCCAAACAATGAGCATCCCATAAAAACAATCCAGCAGAAGGAAAAGGTAATGTGTATAAACATTTTCATGTTAGTGTTATTTATAACACTAGAGGCCTGATGTACAAAGATTCATGCAAGAATGGGCCATCCTTTCCCTGGCTGCCAGCTCCACCTTTGCTCTGGCCAGAGCTACCTTTCTGTCTTCCTGTGCTGCCCAGAGGCCCAGAGCTGTTGGGGTGGTGCCAAACGCCTGCATCATTGCCATATATAATTTATAGACTAATTTGTACTATAAACAAGCATCCGGCCCCACCCCCAGCCATATGCAAATTAACTCGTCATCTTTGTTGGGTTAATTTGCATACTCACTCGTAATTGGCAAGTGGTATTTTCCAGTCATTTTACCCTGGGGCTACTTGACTACATTGTCAGAGAGAAAAACCTGATGATATTTTCCTACCATTGAAGAGGCTGAGGGGAAGGAGATGCTGAGGAGGGGAGCTGATTTACATAGGAGTTTAAATTGGGGTGCTAGATAAGAGGTGCTAAAGAAGACATACTAAGTACAGTGGTACCTTGAGATACGAGTGCCCTAACATACGAGATTTTTGAGATACGAGCCGTCGAGCAAGCGATTTTTGCTTTGAAATACGAGCAACATTTGAGATAGGAGTAATCGCTAGGATTGGCCGGCTGCACATGACCCACCAGTTTACCGTGACTAGAGTGTCTCATAGTTTTCCACGCCTCAAGGTTACTGAAGGAATTAAACTCGTATCTCAAGGTACTATTTGAGAGGTTGTGTATTCAGACACATTGCCACACATACCAAGTGATGGCTAAGTGCCATACATGAGGGAACCCAATAAATACATTTTACAGTTTTACAACAACTTCATTCACTGTTTCTACTGCTAGAATCTATTATTTTGCTAATGATCTAAGGAGCCTGACTGCAGCCAACATCAACTAGAGTGACTGAGATGATGAGAGAAGAACTCCAATGGTGTCTGTAAGGAATAGGAGAACTTATCTTCCCTCAGCCAACAGGAGAAAAGAAGTTTATTTTCTCAGTGGTTTGGAGGGCACCTTGCTGGGCCCTGCGGCAATAAAAGTCAAGAATGACCCTTATTTATTCTCAATTTCAGAGAATAAACAATACATTTTATTTTAAGAGAATTTGGATGTCCTGGTACTTTACTTAAGAATGATGACCCAAGTCTAGTTAAGGAATGTTGGACTATTCTGGATGATCTCAAAATAGAAATTAGTGCAAATTATCAACTTAAAAAAAAACAAGAAATCACGACCAGCTTAATGAAGTTGAAAATGTAAGGCTGCAAAACTGTTACTTGGCTAATGGTTTTCGTTGTTTTTAAAATTCTATTCATGTCCATCTCAACCTTTTAATTCCTCTGTGCTTCTCTCTTGCATAATTCACAAGCCATCTGGTCAAATAATCCCTTTCCCAAGGGGAACGGGGACTCCTTTCTGTAAAAGAACCCCTCAGTAATCCCACGAAGGTCTTTCCCTCAGCAGCATGGACTACGTTCTCAGTATGGCAATACAGGCCTGGAGTTGACCTTCCCAAAGTCGTGGAGTCAGAGTGGATGTGCCCAGGTTTCATGGTTGGTCTGTCTACTGGAGGTGAGGAATGAGATTGAGGAGGCTGGTGCCTGTCAAATACACTTGCGGGCTCCACCCCCCTGAGCTAGACAGAGATGTAAGATAAAGGGCTGATCAACTTATGCTGGGGGCCTGATGGGGAAGCTCTTGCCCAGAGGATGGGAAGAAGGGAGATGAATGCACACTTTAGGCTCCCATGGCTCCCGCAGCTCCTGCAGCTTCCACTCTGGTTCAGCTTTCTGAAGTATGTAAAACTCTAGTCCTGGGCTTGAGCATTTCTGCTTCTGCCATGCACTTTTGTAATCCCCCTGTGTAGCCCCATCAGGCTGGAATCCATTCCATTTGCTTTAATCCAACTTGACAAAACCTTGCTGACTGTCTGCCATGCACTGTAGCAGATAAAAGATGAGCGCCACACTTACTTTTTTAATGTACCTCACATACACAAAATTTGATTAATCAGAATTCCTGGTCCACCTTGCACTGTCGCACTGTTGTCACTGGCCCACAAATGAACATTGCATAATTGATTTGCCTCAGACTAAGCACACAGGAAACCACTGCCTGGCCAGGAGCGCTACCAACAACCCTCTTCTCACGTGGGGCACAGCCATCTCTCATCCTGCCCTCCCACTCTAGAGGTAATTACTCTTCTGAATTTTGCATTTATATTCACTCATGCCTTTTTTGTTATAGTTTTAATGCCTAAACATGTATAAAAATGTTATGTTGTTTATTTTTATTGTTTATGAATATTCTATGGGCACAGAATAAAATGTATTAATTCAACACATATTCAATGGTGCCTTCTTTCTGCCAATCACTGTTCTGGGTGCTGGGAAATAAAGCAGTAAAAACCAATGAACAAAGCAAAATCCAACCCTCAGGGATAAATAACAAACAGATAACCAAGTAAAATGTCTTGTATGCCCAATAATGACAAGAGCTATGGGTAAAAACAAGACAGGGAAAGTTTGGGGGGAGGTTGGGGCTGGGGCAGAGTAATGAAGGTGGTGAGGGAAGACCACCTGGTATAGCAGTTGGTAAATCCAACCCAGTCGAACTTGAGGCAACAGCAGTGACCTCAAGCAGGTGGCCTGAGTCAAAACCTGAAGGCTCCTTTGGTTTTTAAAAAAGATTTTAAATCTCAGACTTAAAATGCATTGATCTTTTAAGGTCCAGCTAGCTGTGTTCCAGTGTGGACCTTGAAGGCAGTTTGCAGGAAACATGCCCAGGGTCCTAGAGTCAGCTCTAATATTCCAGGTGAAGACAAGGAATGTGTCTTTTCTGCTCCCCAGTTGTACCCCCAACTACCAGCACAGTTTCCACTACTAGAGAACCAGAAGAGAAATGTGTTGAATGAATATATCACTCTCTATAGCATTTTCAGGTTGCCTGTGAGCTTCTATGATGGATATCCGTGGCGGGGATATTGGTCCTAACCAATAAATACCATGGAGAAGTGAGGGGTGAGCCAATTAGAAATAAGCAGCCAGGAAGGAAAGCCATAGAGTTCTCACCTGGGTGAGGGGGAGACCTTGCCAGCAGCATTCATCTAGAGATTAACCTCTTTGAATAAGTCACTGTTAGGAACTGAGGGCTTCTCTGCTTGGAGCAGAATTTCCCACAATGAGGCTGCCCAACCAAACTTGTCCGAGAAGCTGCCATGGGAGTAAAATATAGCATGCTTAGAAGTCACTGACTTTTAGAAGTTCATAGTAGATATTAGAACTACTAAAGCTTTGAAGAAATTCTGAAGTTAAAGAAATACAACTTAATATTTTGTATATTTTGCCTCTCTCTTTTAAAACCTTTTTTGCTAAACAACTGTTGATATGGTGGAATTAATCTACAGATGGCCCTGGAGAAAACACTGGGATTGAGGAAACACATGTGAGAAAAGCTTTGCAGAACAAAGACTGCTGTGTGGAGGTATGGAAGTTGGGAATGCCTTGCTGGAAGTTGCTGTCATAGGTAGAATAATGCCCCCCTCACACACATACATAACTGCAAAGATTCCCATGTTTTAATCCCTGGGACCCATGAATATGTCATCTTCTGTGGTCCTACCCCACCCCCATTTATGCTGAAACCCTAACCCAACTCTATTTGGAGATGGGCCTCTGGGAGGTTATTAGTTTATATGAGCTCTTGAGGGTGGGACCCTGGTGATGGGATTAGTCTCCTTAGAAGAAGAGAATTTTCCCCTATGGCTTTCTCTCTATGCCGTGTGAGGACATAGCAAGAAGGAGGCTTAGGCAGAAGTGAGCCTGCTGGCATCCTGGACTTCCAGACTCCAGAACTTCAAGGGAACACACTTCTGTTGTTTTGCCACCAGCCGTGGGATTTTGTTAGAACAGCTAGTGCTGATGAAGACCCGTGGCATAGGGGATTAGTGCTGCATATGGGTTTTGGGGCGCTAATCAGCTGACCTTAAAACAGGAGATGGCCCTGAATGAGCCCAGTGGAATCCTTCCATGTGGAAGCCAGAGCAGAAGAGTCAAGTCAGAAGGACATCTAGAAGATGAGGAAGGTGCCAAGAGCCAAAGGACATGGCAGCCTTCGCAGTCTAGAAAGACCAGGAAGCAGACTCTTCTTTAGGGTCCCCAGAAGGAACGCAGCCCTGCCCACACCTGAACCAGCAAGGCCCTTTTCAGACTCGACCTTCACAACTGTGATATAACACGTCTGTGCTGTCCTACACCACCAAATTTTAGTAATTTACTATGGAACAAATAGGAAACTAATGCAATTGCTGAGAAGGGAACTAGTGGTTGTCAACAAAGGGGAAGTTCAGCTATGAATACGTTGTACAGAGGCCCATGGTGATAATACGCCTTTAGTTTCCTCCTGTTCTGATTACATCCAGTAAAAATTCCTGAAAATTTTTAATGGAACAAGTTTTTCCAAACTTTAGAAATATTCTACTGCTCATTTCAATAGTAAAATGGAATTGGGGACTCATTAAGATATTTGTGCTTCAGTGGGCTTCATCCCCAAAAGCTGTCAATGAGATTTTGAAAAGAAGACTGAACCTGTGAAACTATTGAAATGATTTTCTTGAGTACCACTGGGTTATTTATGAAAATGGTAGGTGTAAATTATTCATTCATCCATTTAAGAAATCCATGTCATTTTCCCTGAGAATACAATAGCAAAAACCTCACAGTAATACATTTGTAAAGCCTACACTCTTCAAAACTTGACAAAAATCCTTAGGGCCATTCACTTGGAAAAATGCCAAACATTAGGGAAAGCAACTTTAGGGATGAACAGCCAAAATCCTCTATTTTATAGATGACAAAAATGAGGCCGAAAGAGGTCAATTAAATGAGGTAAAGAAAAAAAAAGTATACCCCATATCTATACCTATATCTTTATACAGTTAGTTTTATAGCCTAGGACAGTGATCAGCAAACTGCCGCTCTGTTGACTAATGAGTTTGCCGACCACTGGGATAAGGGGCTTAATCATAAAGAACAACAGCCTGTAATTATTGGAATCGAGAGTAGGTCAGTGGTCAGCAAACTCATTAGTCAACAGAGCAGCGAGCCGCAGTTTGCCAACCACTGGCTAGGACAAATAATTTAATCTAGAAGAGTGCCTTTTCCATAATACAGAACTAGGTTAAAATATTTGTCCTAGGTCATAAGATGAATTAATGATGCATCTCATTGAATTTCTCTTGAGATCATGGTGGGAATTTCTTCAATAGTGTGCATAACCTCTGGGCCAGCCTCTTAGTGCAATGTCCTCAGTTTAACAGAAAATATTCTGTCTCAGAGATGTTCAGGCTCTAGCTTGAAGTAGAACTAAGCAGTCCTTCCAGGTGATTTGGAGGATGGAGAACAGAGAAAACAGAGAGGATGACCTGTGGGGCCCTGAGAAGTCCTTTGCTTTCTCTGGAAGGTCAAACAGTAACGGTGGGCTCTGCAGGCCAGTCAAGCCGGTGAAGCATGTGGAGCTGGTTGGCTCCACTGCACAGCACCAAGCTGAGGCCGCTCTGCTTCCCCAGCACCTGCTCTGCGTTCTCCTTGACTTTTCAGCTGTGGTCCCACGTCCCGGAGCCCTGCACCTGAGTAGCCTGTCTGCTGGCTTCCCCTCCTCCTCCTCCTCCTCCTCCTCCTCCTCCTCCTCCTCCTCCTCCTCCTCC
>JAAGEH010000039.1:7361923-7529098 GCA_011751065.1 Lasiurus cinereus | reverse complement strand
CCTCCTCCTCCTCCTCCTCCTCCTCCTCCTCCTCCTCCTCCTCCTCCCAGAAAGCCAAAGAGAAGTTCTCAAGTTCCTCCCTAATCCATGTGCTGCTGCATCCCCGGGACCCAGAGTTCAAGCTCATGTCACCCGCTCCTCATTCCAAGTCTCAGTCTCTGCTTCTATGCCGAAAACACATTTGCAATTTGGAGGGTCTTTTGGCACCAGAATCTTGAGAGCCTGATAGAATATTGGATGGGGGCAGCAGAGAGTGTTGGTTAGACACAGCTGAGATTGTAGGTAAGGTTCCCAGAGAACATACAGAGTGTTTGTTCAATTTGGACTTCAGATAAAAGCATGCCCTCAATATCACAGTGCACTAAAATAATTGTTGTTTAATTGAAATTCAAATTTAACTGGGCCCCTGTATTTTTTATTTTATTTTTTGCTAAATTTGACAACCTCAAATTTGTGGGGGATAGAGGCATGGTCATGGCAGGCACTAGAGTCTGCCTTTGTGTGAGCTGTTTGAACGGGAGGAGAAAAAGAGAAAGAAACAATTGCAGAACAATAGTTCTTTAGAAGCAAAATCCATTATTGGCCTCTCCTTTTGATCTTTGTGCATTGTGTGTGTGTGTGTGTGTGTGTGTGTGTGTGTGTACACACACATACATATAAGTCCTTGTGTTTTGTTGACACGAGGATCATGGCATTGAGGAAAATTGTTGACAGTGATACTGATTACAGTATCTTGATTGACAAAACAAGAGTGAGACTATAAACAGTAAAAATGTAGTTAGTTTAAAACTAACACTATTTATTGCAGGTCTGCTTACCATATATGCCCAATGCCATACAGCTCAATCACAATTTTGCCTGTTCCTGATCTTTATGTGTTTTCAGAGAACCATAAAATGTGACCAAGGCATCTAAGAAATCATTTAGTCCAACCTTGACATTTACAGACTAAATAACCAAGTCTCAGAGAGAAAGTGACCAATATAGAATCCGGCAGCCGAACAACATTAATAATAGAACAATATTTTTTGAAGGTTTACTAAGCGCCAGGCATTTTCCATAGTGATTTACCAGTATAATCACATTTAATCATCACCACAATCCTATAATTGTTCTCATTATTCAAATGAGACAAACTAAGGCAGAGGGAATCCTGTAGTTTATCTAAGGTTCAAGGCTAGGTCCTTAGTAAGTAAAGGCACCCGCTAAAATCCCTGCTAGTTTGTTGTGAAATTATGTGCCTCTCAGATAAGGTAAGTTTATATCGTTAAGCATGTTCATACATGGAGACTCTCACAGCTGACTACTCCTGTGGCATGATTTTGTGCTGAATAGCAAGGTCACTCGAATATCGAATATTACTCCAGGAGCCGGCTGGATGCTGTTGCCATACGTGTAAACTTCAGAGTCAAAGCAGTTATCTGCTCACTTAACACAAGCTCTAGAATACGGGAGTCTTCTATGATCAGAGAGAAAATTAGTTTCACTTATTCTTTGAGCTATTTTTAATGAAATACGTAACATCAGGGTCTACTATCAAAGCAAACATTAGCAGTCAGAATTTTATGAGTTTATATTTTGAGTAGCTCATGAACGAAAAGAAGAAAAAAAGAAAAGAGAGGGAAAAGGAGAGAAATCAAAACAGAGAAGAAGCCTTCCTAATCCATTGTTAGCCACAAAGTAAACCAAGTTCTCTTAGGGAGAGGCAGACCCCTTTGTAAGCGTGCTGTCAGCCAGGCTTCTGCGGGGGTGCAGCTATTGTAGTAATTATGTCCAGAGAGAATAGTCATAAGACATTTACTTATTTTTATGTTCTGCTTGTTTTTCTCCTCCGTCTTGCAGATTATCAGTCCCTTGCATCTCAGATGTTCAATCTACCTTGTTCTCGTCCAGACCCCGGAATCCCTGTTTATCACAGGTGGAGGATTAAGCATGCCCATGTCTGCTTTGATACCATGTTTCCCAAAGCTACCCTTCCTGGGACACAAAAGACTGTGCTCATTTTAAGAAAAAATGAGGCTGAAATTGGAGTTTGCAGGAGCTCCAGGGGGTACCTGGGAGACACCAGGCCTCCACCCAGGCAGGCATTAGGAGCCTTGCAAACACTGTCTTCCCTCTGGTCTGCACTTTAGGAAGGAAGGGTTAGTTTGAGGAATCTGATTTTGCAATCCTCTCCAGAACTTCACGAAACCCTTAGAGGGACAGACCCCTCTCCTGCCCCCCACAGCAACTGGCAAGGGTGCATTTGAAATGAAT
The DNA here is from genome assembly GCA_011751065.1 of Lasiurus cinereus. Taxonomy (NCBI): domain Eukaryota; kingdom Metazoa; phylum Chordata; class Mammalia; order Chiroptera; family Vespertilionidae; genus Lasiurus; species Lasiurus cinereus. The sequence continues at coordinate 7,526,842 of JAAGEH010000039.1, read as the reverse complement.
GTAGCTTTTTGCAAAATAAATCTGCATCCTCTTTTCTTCAGAAAGGTGGCAGTGTTGCCTTGCAGTTTTGACCAAATTACAAAGCAGTGCCAATGTCTCTAGCGGATTAACACATCAACCACCTCACCTCACCATGGGAAGGAAGGAAAGGAAGGATGTAACCACTACTGAACCCAATGGCTGGCATAGGAGTTTATAGCTAAAGCCTTGCACTGAGCATTTTGGTTGGCCAACCTCCTGAGTTTTCATCTCATTTCAACAGCACAGAGACTAAGAAAATCTCCAGTGGACCCCACAAACATCTAAAAGCCAGGAATCTCCAAGGAAGCCCAGATAACCCTGCTTTTTCAGCATCCATGCTTCTCGTTGCTGACACATCCATCCTAAGTGATACACCGAGTGGTCCTATTTAGAGGGCTAAGGAAAACTTAGCGAATCCTTCCAACACTTGCTCTATAGAATGTTCACATCGGCGTTCTCATACAATAATTCATCTTCTAAGTAAAAGTCCGGCCATTTGTTGTGTGGCTTGTTACTGCTTTTATAAAACCAATATTCTACACGAGTTATGGAGAAAGAATTTTAGAAGGCACGTGTCTGTGCCTCATTCCACACTCAAACCTTCCCTGGGTGCCTGCACCAACCTTTGGAGCAGTGTGTAGAGTTCCCACCTTCCCCACTCACCTTGACTCAATGTCCTGTGAGAAGTTTCTCTTTGCGCCACTAACACAGATATCTGGGGAAAAAATTCTCCATTTATAAATATCAGATGGTTTGGGAAAAAATATTTGTGGCACTGGACTTTTTTTCCCCCCTCTACAGTGATGTCATTTTAAATACTTGTTGTGCTCCAAATTGGCTATTTTTACTTGCCCCAAGTGACTTTTTTGGGAAATACATTTGTTTGGATTAGCTACGTTTTAAGTGACCCCTGTAATCTAATACACTGCATCAGGTTCATCTTCTCAGCAATTATAACTAATATTATGCAGCCACAAGCTCGAGATCCCTCATTTGTTCATTTTCAAACTTGTTCCTTTAGGATATACAGTACTTCAAAATTTTCAATTCACAGATACAGAGAAAACAATAACTACAAGGAAAAGTCTGGCCTTTTCACAAACAAAAACCACACTCAGCATCTCAAAGTACTTACAGCGAAGACATGAAAGGCCCCCAAGGTCGAATAACATTTTCACTTCCCAATGTGCTTTTTGGGGACAAGGTTTGAAGCAGCCACGAGCGCACGGGCTCTGAGACTTTATTGGAAAGCCATGTAGAGCTGAGAAGTACAGGAGAGGAAAGCTTAGGAAGGAATGCTGGATGCCTCAGCCCTACCTGATCTGAACTTGCTCCTAATCAGCAAAGAGTGCTCAGCCCCCAGGAGGGTCATGTTGAGTCTCAGCGAGCCGCTGGTCCCTGGGCCAGACGCCCCCTGTTTTCCACCAGGAATCGGTTCCTGGGAGCCCAGCTGCGCGTAGCAAACAACCCAGAATTCATCCAGCTCTCCCGGAGCTCCCCTGGATAGGAAGACAGTGGCCACCAGTGTCCCCAGAACACTGGTGGCTCCCCCTTGCTGTGCGGGCCCTTAACTCCTAGGTATCGGGACCCTCCTCCTCAGGCGTCTGGCCCGGAGCAGCGGCATCCCAGGCGTTCTTGGCTGATGTCATAGGCCCCGGCGATTGAGGAGTACCACACCACGCCTTTATGAAGGTCCCAAGTTTGCTATCTGATACTTTTTTACTACTGACAGGAGCTCGGCCAATCAGGAGCGGCGAGCGGGGACGAGGGACTAAGAGCAACCAGAGGCTTCCCGGGAGCCGCTCTTAACTCTTTGCAGCGGGCTGAGCGGGCGGACGGAGGCCTGGAGGCCGGCCCAGGGCCCACGCTGGCGAGGCGCAGAGTTAAGGGGCCGAGCGGACAGAAAGGAGGGCAGCGGAGAGCCCAGGCTCACGGAGGGCCACGGCGAGGGCCAGAGGGCCGGGGTGGTGGGAGCCTCGGGCTTTCCTGCCTCTGGGCTTTGGGGCTGCGCCTGGGAGGCAGGCAGCGGCAACTACGCGGGAGGGACGCGCGGGACTCGCTGCGCCCCGCACTTCTCAGATAATCTGGGCCACTTGCAGATAAACAGGGCTCACGCCAGAATGAAGTCTCCACATTCTCTCCCCTTTGAGGGTCACAGGCACAGACTTGACACATGTCGCAGCTCGAGTGTCAGACTTGGATACACACCCACGGAGAAAATGAAAAGCCTTTCGTTTTTCGGGGATCTGCGCTTTCTGGACAATCCTGACTCCAACGTCTGCTCATTCCACGCAACACGGTGCTCTCCATTGGGGGAGACACACCAGTTGAAAGCCCTTCTGTGCGCTACGGAGGGTGAGGTCCGGTCCGGTCCGAGGACGGAAGGTACCTGGAGCAGGGGCCTGTCAGAGCTGGGGTTGGGAGCATGGAGAAGCTTAATGGCTCTCCTAGGAGTGAGTCCTTCAGGGCACGATCTGTTCCACACCAATGACCGCCAGGTGTTACAGGCTCATCAACAAATGAAACAAAGACCCTGCTCCAGGAAGCAGCACAGAAAAATAAAACGACAGAAAAAAAACACACACTGAAAACACACCAAAATCCTCCAGATTATCTACGTACTTAAAGTTGGGTTGAATTTATTTGCAACCTTAGTGCACGAGGGGCCTCCTCCATCATCTGTCACACTCACGCCTGCCTATGTCTCAGGAGACCCCAGAACCCTAACAGGTCAGTTGGTGACAGATGAGGACTTGATGCCATGCCAACTCCTGGTACAACGTTTAATGCCCTGAGTTTGGGCCTCTGCCTGAATTCCCTGACTTTAACCAGCCTTTGGTATAAACAAGGCCTCTGGGAGAGACACTAGCCCCTGATGAGTCAGAAAGCAGGGGAGGCAGACAAGTCACCCATGTCCTTGTGCAGAGGCAATATCCCCATGCAGAGTGTGCTGCTCTCAGTCCTGCACTCACAAGCCCTGTGGCTCCAAACAGCGCGAGTTTGTGCGGTTGGGAGGTCAGAAGTCAGACCTGGGTCTAAGAGGGTCAGAATCCAGGTGTTTGCAGGGCTGGTTTCCTGGGGAGGACCTATAATGAAGTCATGTTCTTGCCTTCCAGCTTCTAGAGTCCATCTGTGTCTTCTGGATGGTGCTCAGCCAGCTGAACCACACCAGCTAGGGCCCCTTCCTCCACCTGCAAAGCCAGCAGCGGTGGGTCAAGTTCTTACCCTGCACTCCAGCTCCGACCTCTCTCCTTTCTCCTGCTGCACACTGAAGGCTCCTGTGTGTGACCCTAGTGCAAGGTCAGTTGATTATCAACCTTAATCCCGCCCATTTGTTACCTTACTCCCCTTTGCTGCGCACTTGAGCATCCTCACCAATATGGGGGAGTTAGGGTGTAAACATGGGAAGTGGGGGCTTTGTTCTGCCTGCACACAGCATAACCCCTCTTGCTGTCAGCATTCTGTCCTCAGTGGAGCCCCAGGCTCCTGGTCTTCCGTGAAAGCAGGTCAAGTGGAGGGAGGTTTGGTGAAGGGGAGGCACAGGAGCCTGAAGGGGGAGGCACCCTGCCAGCTCCGAGATGCCTATGGCAGGGTGGGGGAGGGGTACTCCATGAGGGAGAGATGCTGGGATAAGGAACATTGCTAAATTATCTGTGTAGAGAAAAGAAACCTATTTTGAGGAACTTTAAAAACAAAAGAAAGCCAAGCACATTTTTATCCTGAGGATCGTGGGGCTGAGGAGAAGGCAACTTGGCAGAGACCTGTTTTTTTTAGTGAAAGTTGTGATAAAAGCAGATGAAGCCAGCATTGCATGTAAGGGTCTGCATGACCTGGATGAGTTGGACAGGAGTAAATTGTTTTTCCTCCGCAGGCCTGTGTGTGTGTGTTGGGCGGAGGGTGGGGGAGGGTGTAGGTGGATGGGTGGGGCACAGTTTCTTTTCTGAGTGTGTCTGGGAAATGCTGGTAACCATAGTCTTCCTCAGTTTTCCCATCATGCTGTGGAGCTGCCTTCTGGGACTCATGCCCCGATGCTGGGGATTATGTGTGGATATAAATATGCTCCTATAGGAGCTCATCCTTCTCTCTCTCTTTCTTTCTCTCTCTCTCTCTCTCTCTCTCTCTCTCTCTCTCTCTCTCTCTCGGAAAGTATGTTTTTGTGGGAAAAACATTCATGGAACTTGACGAGGATGCTGCTTGGGGACAGCTTACCTGCTGGGCAGTGGGAGCAGGGCAGACGCAGTGTCACCTGGGTAGTCAACTCAGTGGCTCTTCCCTGCCTCGCTGTCCTCTGACCTCCTCTCTGAGGCCTACAGCGAGCCAGGGTGGGATGCAGAGGAGGCACAGGGGCTCCTAGCATAAGGAAGAGCATCATTTGAATCTGAGCTGCCCTGTGACCTGGGGTGGGTTATTAAAGTCCTGTAGACACTCCACACCTTCATGTAGAGTGGGCTTAGAAGTGCTTTAAGAAGCGAGGGGAAGTTTCAATGAAATAATGCATGTGGAGTGCCCAGAGCAACTCTTTGTGGAGTGTTCAAACTCTTCTCTATGCCTTCTTTTCACCTCCAGCTATTCCTGCTGGCTCCAAGCAATGCTGACACCTTCTCTTTTGCTATGATTTTCCTTTCCTTTGCCATCAGTTATTTCTGGATTCCTAAGAAACTGCCAGCTTAAAGCAGCACCCACATTTACCCTCTGGCAGTTTCTCTGGGTCAGGATTCCGGGCCTGACTTAGCAGGCCCTTTGCTCAGGATCTCACAGGCTGCAGTCCAGGTGGTGGCTAGGGCAGTGGTTCTGTCGGGGGCTAGTGTTCTCTTCCAAGCTCACTTATTGGCAGAATTCAGTTGCTTGCATCATGGCATGCTTCTCCAAGGCTGGCAAGTGGATCTCTCCCAGGGAAGTCTGTTGAGGGCAAGTTGCTCAGCCAGGGACTGGACCCCTCTGGGTGCAGGAAATGGGAAGAACACACAGATGGCAGCAGGTCAGTGGGCATGCTTTATTATGGACAAAGCAGCCTCACACTGGCTGGTCAAACAAAGGTGCCAATGGGTGATGCTCATGCTACATTAACATAAGCAAGTACACAAGGGTGATTGCTCAGTTCGCATCATGCTGCTGCTGAGTCATTGCCCTCGTGCATGCGGAGGGCAAAGGGGCTTTAACATAGTCATACTGCTGTTCCTTGCATGCATACGGTGAGGAGGCCTTGAGTCTCTGGTGTACTCAGGGCCTCCAGAGTCTCTCTTAAAGGACTGATCCCATTAGTCAGAGCCACCCAGGATTAGTTCCCTTTTGATTGACTCAAAGTTATACTAATTAGAAACTCTAAGGATACCTGCAAAACCTCTTCAGCCATCTAATGCAGCCTGGCCGCCACAGTGTTTGTCACACTCATCAGCCTCTCCCGGCTGAAGGACTATACAAGGGTGTAGCTCCTTGGGTTGCTTTAGAATGTCGCCTTCTACAGCTGTGATCCTCGGCCTCCTACCACCTGAGCATGATGTCTGTAGGAGAGTCTGTAGCGCAGCTCAGGTGGTCAGCTTGAACTCTGACCCCTTATGGACTTCCCTATGGTTCCGCATGAGGTCAGCTACTAGGTCGGAGAGCAGGGGTGGTGAACAGAGGGACAGGTCACAACCGCAGGCACTCCGATTCTCCCTTCTTAGCACAAGCCCCTCATGCTCCCCTTCCCTCCCCCTGCCGCGGTCATCCCTGTCTTCTTGGTCTCACCCTCTTCTTTTCCTAAGTGCCTGTTCCTGACACCGGCTCTTGTCTGTTTTCTCTTTTTCCTTTCATATGTTCAGGGGATCTATGGTTCCGCTTTCATCCATTCATTGGCAATGTACTTAGGGATCTTTGCAAGTCACTTTGGCAAGTGCTCTGGTGGACATGAATGTTTGCAAACTCATAAGATAGAACCAGAGCTATGAGAAAATGTGGTAAGGGGATGATGTACGCAGCAAACTCAATAGACAGCACGTGGCTCGTCCAAATAGGCCTCCAGGACCCAGCTCTAATTGACTAGAGCCATTTGGGAGGGACAACACTTGTTGCCATTCTCTCCAGTTGTTCAAATGAACTGGAAATCCAGGTTATAGTGCTCAATGGAAGGATTTAAAAAAAAATATGAGCAACTATCCATAATTTTAAAGTAAATTTTAAAATTGTGTGAGTCAAACAGAGGCAGATCTCAGCTGTGGGATCTGATCTTATACAGTTTGGAGGCCTTTTAAAAAGAAGTGCAAGGTTAGAAATGTGATGGCAATGTAAGTGTTCCTATTGATTCGGATTGATAAATGGAACTAGAAGGAACTGAAGCACGGACAATTCATTTGCTGTCTCATAAGATCCTTCAGTCAGCTGACCAGAGATGCAGGAAGCACTCTAGCTTTCTTGTTCCACTGGAACTTACTGGAACTCCCAGCACCCACAGTGAGCTAGTGGAGAACCCTGAAGCTTAAGCGTCATTAACTTCACAGTATGAAATCCGCCTCTGGGCTGAGGAAAGGTGTGTGAGCTGAGGGAGATTCACCTGGCTCTGTTCCACGGCCTCAGCTATTAAACCTGTGATCTCCATGAAGTTTCATCTAGATGCTGGAAGGGAGGGTGAAGTGTGTATGCCCAAGTTACCTGTTGAAGGAATCACCTCTTTAGGGAACTTGGCCACTATCCATTTATTTCCATTCCAGAAGTATTTGTTAACTGCAGAATGTGTTCTAGCCCTGGGGGTTTACAAAGATAAGGAAGATATGATCCTGGACTTTGAGGAACTAAGAATATAGTGGCAGAGCATCCACAAACTCCCAGCAGACCAGAAATCCAGTGTCATTATTACTCCAGTAAGGCAATGAATCCCACAGGAAAGTCATATGAGCCAGCCTAATACAACCTGTTTTTTTTTTTTTTGAATTCTAGTGAATGTAAAAGGGCTTTTGCCTAGTTTAAACAAAGACACGTTAAACATATATGAAGAAAGTGATTTCAGTTGAAAGTACGGGGCACTGCTCCTTCTTTCCTGCCTCCCAGCAGTACCTCTCGCCTTCTCCTCCTCTCTCTGCCCTTCTCTGTGCTTGCTCCTGCTCAGGAGAAGAGAGTGTAATGGTTCTTTGTGGTTTAAAGCCCCCTGGTTGGGCCACAGTTGTTGGAGGGCAGGGTTGCTATTAAAAAGTTGTGCATATTACCTCCTCAGATTCTGTCTGTGTCCTTGCTGCCCTTACAGTGGGGAAGAGCAGGGATCAGAAGTAGAAAATGTGCGTTCTGACAGTGTTTGAATCAATCACCTCAGCTGCCCCCACTCCATTCCTGCTGTTTTCTGTATAGGGACTTCCTACTTACATTTCAAAACCTAACTCTGATTCACCTTATTCAGAAAACCTCCCCAGGCAGCCTCAGGCAGAGTTCATCGCACTCCCCTTGCTTTCCTACTTTCATATCTCACAGGTACTTCTGTTATTGCTTTTGTCAGGGGGCATTCTCAATTATATTTTAACCTGAAAATCCTTTCACTGATTTACAAGCTAAGTTTTCACCTATGGCAATAACTCATCTGTTTTTCCTTTTATTCTATTGTGGTCATTTTTTTTAAATTACTCATTATAAAACAAGCTGCCCTTTGACATACTTGTGTTCAAATTATTACATATCAAATGGTGTTTCTTGTTTTTGGTCTTTAAAAAATTTTTTTTTATTGATTTTTAGAGAGAATGGAAGAGTGAGGGAGAGAAAGAGAGAAACATCCACTTGAGAGCATGACATCAATTAATTGCCTCCTGCACACCCCCATGGGGGATGGAACCTGCAACTGGAATGTAATTAAATGGGCAACCTTCCTGTGCAGGGAACCACGTGCAACCAACTGAGCCATACCAGCCAGGGCTATTGGTGATCTTTTCTTCTGCAAATAGATTACAAATTTCCGGAGGACTTTGGCTACGTTTTCCATTCTTTATATCTACCAAGGCATCTTACTGGTGCCCCTAAAGACAAATTGCACCAGGGGTGTGGGATGGTGCCTGGGTATAGGAACTGGTGTGTTCAGAGTCATCCATTCAGGATCTGCCATAGCATTATACACTTTCCAGAGATGATGATGAAACCACTTCTGGTTCATAAAGTGTGAGCTGATGTGGGAGTTTGCTTTCTCTCTAAAGTGTGTGTCTCTGTGTGTGTGTGTCAACTGTATCCTAACTCCTCCTTTCACTCAGCATGCCTGCCCTCTCCCCTATCCCAGAAAACAGAATGGAGACCCATAAATCCCTGACCTGTTCCAGGTGATCTTACAAATCATGCGTGCCTTGTCTCATTAACCCGGGACGCCTATTATGGCTAAAGAATGGTGAGGCGCTACCCAGCACAACAGGGGCGGGCACGGGGGAGGGCCACCTGGACTACTTAGTGGGCCCCAATTGCTCAAGAGCTTCCCAAACCCCTCTTCACCTCCCCTCCTGCCCTCCCCCCCTCCCAACCCACCTCAGGGCTGAGTCAGAGAGGAGTGCTATTAGTTGGAAAGGACCCTGTCTGGGAAGTGTTTCGAGCTCTCTGAGGACAGCATGGCGCACTCAGGATTACAGAGCTTAGCTAAAATGATACCTGCTATTAAAATTAGTACATTCCGAGTGAGAACGTCTGAAAAGGGAGAATTCCAAGTGCTATTAAAACAAGTCATGATAACAGTAAAGAAAATTCACAGTGGGAGGCTTGTTAACTGACAATACTCTTACTGTCTCTGAAACCCAGTGTTCAGCAAAAGGTGATTTAAAAAAAAATTCAGTTTAGCAAATGGTCAGGAGCTGATCAGACCCACTGAATGCATCTGCAGCAAGATTCCTGTGTCTGCATAGGATTTGAACAGATATACCAGCTTTATAGAAACTAACCCAGCACATCTCAGACTTAAACCTGCGGGACATTGAGGCAGGGATTGCAACCTTTGGTATGCCCTTCTCATAAGATTTGTTTTATTAAGATTTGTTTTAGACCAGCACTGTATTAGGCTCACAGCAAAACTGAGAGGAAGGCACAGAGAGTTCCCATATAATCCTGCCCCACACATGCGCAGCTGCCCCCGATCAACCTCCCACAAAGACATGCGTTTATTGCACCTGATGAGCCTGCACTGCTATTTCATTATCCCCCAATCAGAGGTTATGCCAGGGCTTATTCTTGGTGTTGGGCAGTCTATGAGTTTGGATAAATGTACAATGACATGGGTCCATCATTAACAAATCTTAATAAAACAAATATTACGAGAAGGGCATACCAAAGGTTGCAACCCCTGCCTCAATGTCCCGCAGGTTTAAGTCTGAGATGTGCTGGGTTAGTTTCTATAAAGCTGGTATATCTGTTCAAATCCTATGCAGACATAGGAATCTTGCTGCAGATGCATTCAGTGGGTCTGACCAGCTCCTGGCCTTTCCTGGTATCAGACAGAATACTTTCACTGCCCTCAACTCTTTTGTGCTCCCCTACTCATCCCTCCTCCCCCACAAGATTTTCTTGTTTGACTGTCACACTGTTATACGTCTTTTCTCCAATGCACATGTCCTTTTAGCTTGGTAAACCCTGTTGTGCCTATTTTCCTCCTGATCCCCATGGCAACTCTGCGAAGTATTTGAAACGCTTTTGGACAGCCCAAGTAATGACGTAGGATTGAGGATCACTGATTCACTGGAACTTCTCCCCAGGGAGAGGGGTGGCTGGGGCTTGGATCTCCAGGCTTCCATACAACTTTTCTTTCACAACTCTTCGTAGTATCTCCACTGACAGGTGACCTGAAGGCCTACTCGGGTGTCCTCCTCCAGAACACACCGCCTACCACAGGTGTTTTGTTCTTTTATACTCCACTGGGTGGTCAGATTCATGTCAGGGAAAATTTAAACATCTCTATGCTGCTTCCTGGCACATGCGGTATTTTCTTACAGTACCTTGCCAATTTCTGTTTTTCTTCTGGAAAATTCTTTATTACAAACTGACCTTGGTACTGACCCATGCCATAAAAAAATAAATAAAACCACAGACCCAGGATTTTGTTACATTATTATTCAAAGCCAAAGAATGGTAACTGTGTGTCTAAAGCTTTCAAGACATGAAGATGGGATAACTTCTAGTGTATTTGAGAGGAAATGTATTAAAAATGACCAAAGGAAAATCCTAGAAGATCCAATAAAATGTACATGCTGGCAGATGGCAGATGAGTTGGGTGTGGAGAGAAGGTGGCTGAAACATGGAGCTTTTGGTGGTGTGATTCTTCCCCCCTTCCCCCCACTCCCCCCGTGCACTGGGCAGCAGCACGATGGCTGGCTGTGGCAGAGGATGGGGTGCTGGAGCCAGATGCCTGAGTGTAATGCCTTGGCCCACCTAATGACTTGTGTGACCCTGGGCAAGTTACCTAACTGTTCTGTTCTTGTGCCTCTGTTTCCTCTACTGTAAGTGAGGATGTCTGTTCAAAAAGTTCTATGGAGGATTCAGTGAATAAATAAGTACAGTGAGTAAATAAGTACTAGAACAGAGCCTGGTACCAGGGAAGTTCCCATCAGAGGAGATCCATGATGATGATGATCATGGTGGCAGTAATGGCAATAATGATGATTCCCCGACCAGGCAAAGCTGAAGTGCAGAGAAGCACCTTGTATATCTCAAAGTACTCTACAAATGCTACATAGTACAGTCTTTGGGAAATGATTATTTTCTGTTGCGAAAACAGCCAGAGCCATTCCAAAGCAGTTTTGAAAGAGTCAGCATCCTTTAAACAGCCTCCAGTTGTATCAGACTTGGCTGTCCTCAGTGAAATGGGTGCCCTGAGGCCGGATGTGGTGCTGCAGGTGGGGGAACCATCACAGGGATGCCAGCAGGCAGAAACAGTGATACTTGGTTTTGAGGCATTTAGACAGTGAATGCTTTGTTTTTGCCGTATTGAAAAGAAAAACAAAAACAAAAACAAAAACAAACCCTGTAAACTAATATCCAGTTGGTTAGAACTTTGTGAAGTTAGAACTAATAACTGCCAAGGTTTGGTGTCCTCTTTTGTTTTCGTCATGTTGAATTTGGTGATGGTCATTTTGAAGGCATTATAGGGCCAAGTGTTAAATGCTGATACACACATCTGTCATCAAAGCATACATATTAATGCGTATGTATTTATACATGCATTCATGTATGCAACAAGATTAGCTGGTGTTAAGTAAATGCTTACTCTAGCTAAAGATTTGAGGGGTTTTATTTTCACGTTTAATACTCACAATAACCTTAGGAAAAAAGGACAAATTTAGTCCCAGCTTACAGATAGGGAACGAGGTTTAGGGAAAGAGCTGTCCTTAGACCAGGGGTTCTACCCCAGATGCCACATCTGGGGGACTTCTGTGCTTTGGAGCACCTCCCTTGGCATTTCCTAAGTCTTCTTGTGGCATCAGCTGTGCCATCTGGGCTAGGTGCTCTAAGCCCAAGTCAGATAGGGCGGCACTCACTTCCTGATCTCTATTTCTCCCCTTTGGGTTGTTTTCTAACCCTTTAGCCTGTGGTGGGGTCAACCAGATACCCAAAGGAGCTCTAGAACTAGAACTGAATGGATTGGCTGTCCTAGAGCCTCATGAGCAGTGCTTGGTCCAGGAGGCAGCCTGCTAAGCTGATTACTTCCTCTGACTGTGAATTATTGGGCTGCCATGGTGCTGACATGCTGGTTTGGAGTTACTCAATTTATGTATATAGACAGGAGTCCTGCACAAAGTATTTTCCCAACCCCCCTGCTCTAAGCAGCCCTGTTTATAGAGGTGAAGCAATTGATCATGACCATCTATCTGGCAAGTGGCAGGGCTATTACCTGACCTCAGGTAAAGTGCTCACATATATGTTCTTTATTTTTAAAGATAACTAGGAGTTGTTATCCTTGTATATACATTTTTGCAAAATAATCAATTCCCTCAACAATATTTATTAAGTCATTTTTGTGTAGAATGATCAATCAACTTTTCCATAATTTTGTTTGTTCTGTGTCCACCTTCCATGCTAGACCTACCTTTGATAAGAATGTGAATTTAATAGTCTACCCAGGTTTATTTATGGAGCATTGGAACTTCCCAGACTTGAAGTAAAGGCTAGGATTGGTAAGAGCCTTTAAGGCATTCATCAATGGTGGAGCCTGATCCTTGAAGAGACATTGGTGGATTTTTAGAAATAGCCTTCCACTCATTAGTTGGAAATGATACCACATCTGGGAACACAACCAAAACATTTCTGATGTCTGACAAAAGCATCACCAAAGGAAGAGAGGGAGAAAAACAACAACAATTCACAAACATTCATGACTGTGGAATTTTAAAATTACTGACGTTATTTGTTTATTAAAGATTGTAACTCACTTCAACATCACAAAGAATGAAACCCCTTGAACCAGATAACAAGCACAGCATGTTCTTTATGATAATGCCAACAATAAAACTGGATGACTTTACTATTTGTTATTTATCAGGTTGACTGGACAAATCATTTTTCTACATGATAGTCTTGAAAAACTCTTTATTTTCTCTTTCCTGCTTATAAATAAAGGCAGCACAGAGATGGTAAGTTTACCTTCATGCACTCTGCACTGTGAAAGCAACATTAGTTGGCACTGGTTCAGAGAGGTCCCAGAGCTGGCAGCATTGACATTCTCCTTTTCCATTAGGTTTCTGGAAGGAATTTTTTGGCTCGTGACAATGATATAACTTTTTTTTTTCCCAATGAATATCTTAAATTCATATATATATCGTATCTTCAGCCACCGTGCTAGACCACAGCAGCATGCATTTCTTACTTAGTTGGTGTAATAACCTCCTAAATATTCTCCTAAACTTTCACTCTTGTCCCTCTGAAGTTGAATCTCTACACAGAAGCCAGGTTAACTTTTTTAACATAAATTAGTCTAAAGTACTCCCTTGTTCTGAACTTTCAAGTGAATTCCGAATGCCCTCAGAATTAAGCCAAACATTTTATCATGGCTCCTCTGGATATCTTCTGATAGCTTTCTTCTTCTCCTTCTCCTCCTTCCTCTAACCTGCATTTCACTTGGAGGTGGTGCTGTGGGAGGTGATGGGGAGGATGACCAACAGGCCAACATCAATAGGCTCCTTTGTCTTCTATCTTTTGGGTGTGTTCAGTCAATAGGGAGCTCTGTCATGGATGAGAGGGAAGTGGGAAAGTGAGGCCAGGGCATTGGTTTCCTAGGTCTGCATCCCCTGTCCCTGTGGGTCCTGGTGACCACTCCCTCTTCCCCCTTCAGCACTAGAAGCAATCAGGATGTCCTGTTGTTTCTGATCCTGTGGCTACTGTACTGTGCTTTGTGGTTTTCCTACCTCACACATCTTTGTGAATATTACTCTTAGTAAAATTTCAATTTGCCCAATTTTCATGTGCCATCTGCTCCTTGCTGAGGTTAAAGTTCCCCAAGCCTGGCCTCTGCCTACCTCAGGCTCTCCTTGCTTACTGTCCTCTAGTCACACGGATCTCCCATGCTCAGCTCACTCACTATCTGTCTGTGCCTGGAACATCCTTCTCCCAGATCTTTGCCCACCTGGACTCCATTCACGTAAGTATCAGCTTCACAGAAAAGCCTTCTCTGACGTTCTTAGCTTAGGTAGCCCACTCCTCCCAACACTTTTGATCGATTTCTATGTTTTGTTTCTTAAAGTTCCCTTATTATTAACATAATTTATCTCATTTAGTTATCTGCTTGTCTTCTTTTTTGTTTGTTTGTTTGTTTATTTATTTCTGCCTCCATGGCTGGAATATGATGAGGGATCTCGCCTCTCCTTTGTTCCTCTTTACCCCAGAGCCTAGAACTGTGCCTTATCATAGTAGTTGTTCAATAAGTGGTTGCTAAGTGTTTGTCCAATAAGTCCATTGGACCATTTCATTTTACAGACAAGGAAGCTGAGATTTGTGGAAATGGACCTTGTCCTCACACAGGCACTTGAACCAAGAGTTGTGTGACCCAGGACTGTCTTTTTTAGTTTTCAAATTTCTGTCTCATTTGTCTCATGTCTGAATTATAAAAAAGAGCCACTCTTCCTTACTGTCTATTTATTGGGTATGTATTTTTAACATAATGAGTAATTTCTTCAAAAGCATGGATTTTCTAACCTGCATTTCTCCCAATCTCTCTTGATTCTCTCTTTCTCTTTCATTTGCAGATCTTACCTCCCATGCCTTCTTATTGCAATGAACCACTGACTAAGGCATAATGTTTAGACTTAGAGAGTGACTTGGAAAAAAACCATGCCAGCATTGGAGAGCAATTAGGAAAATCAAGACCAATTTTACTACAAATTGTAAAAATAATAATTAAGTAAAATAATTAGTAGGTTACTACATTTAATTTATGAGTACTCACTGTAGACCAAACACTGTTAGTATAAGTAACTTCACATGCTTCTATATTCCTCAAGGAATTCTGTGATCTATATATCTTCCTCCTATTTTAGAGGAGGAGCTGAACTTCAAGGAGGTTCAAAGACTGCCTGAGGCTTTGAAAAAGGTGGCATAGATTCCAGCACAGGCCTTAGAGACTCCTGGAAAGTGAAGTTAGGGAGCTGCAGGTTATTCAGCTTCCACAGTGAGAGAATCAGAAGTAAGACCCTGACTGAGAGTTTGGTCAGAGTTTGGGAAATTGGCTATGAGTGAAGGAATGAAATTCAAGGAATACAGAGCACAAAAGAGCTGATGTAAAGCTAGCACAGGCATTAGATCTTGAGCACCACAATCAGAGACTGAGGTCAGGCTTATCTCAAAGGTGATGCTTTCTGCTCTTTGATGTTCTGGCATCTTCTCTGTGTCTTTAAGAGTGTTCTTTGGAAATGACATGGAAAAAGCACCGCTACTCCAGGAGGGTCTTTCTCTCTGACTCTGTGATAAGAGGAGATACTGCCTAGACTTTTCACAGGGCAGAGATAAGTTGTGCTTGAAACATGGAGGCCAGCATTGGAGGCCTAATACAGAAGCAATACAGGAAGGACAGAGTTAGGGAAAAGCATGCAGAAGTTCAGAGAATCTGGTAGAAACAGAGGAGGCCAAGCTGAGGGTGTGCTGGTCCTTGCCAAACAGAAGACTACAGACTATCAAATGTCAATTCTTACTTGCAGCCCAAGGTTCAGCATTAAATATATTTGCTGGATGGAAACCATCTGCAAATGCCCACTCTGCCCCAGAAGAGCTTCTCTCCATTTCAGAAAAGGAATTAATGGCCAAAAAAAAAAAATGTCTAGGCTGTTCTATCAAGGGGACCAAGGACAGGTACATGGGATGTCTAGCCATGAAATATTAATTTCCATGCTTCAAGCATCCCAAATAAATTTATTAATTTATTATCATGCAGGGCTGTTATGCAATTGACACAGAAAAAAAAAACCCTTCTGCACTTTACTAAGTCTACTTCTGAGCTGCCCAATGTTTTCACCATAATATTTACTCCTGGGTAAATAAGCTAAATTCTCCAATTCTGATACAAAACAGAAAGATCACAGGATGAAAATAAATAGATGACATGGCTGTTTAAAGATCATGTAAAATGTTTTTTAGCAGCGTAAATATTTGATTGTGAAACTCACAATATGTTGTGTCTATTAACTAGTAATGTACAATATTTAAATAATTCCAGCAGCTGAAGTAGGCCAGTGTCATTGGGGAGGGCAAAGGGAAGGCCCAGACTGGCAAGATGCCAACTCGCAGTCATAACCAACCCTGAAGCTGGCCCCAGACACTGTTCATTCATTCCATCTGGAGCTCTCTTGGTCAGGACCAAACCACAGACAAAAGCAAAGGGTTAAGTGGAACATGCAGGGACATTAAAAATTCCCCTGTCACATTCCATTGCTAATTTCATCTGCACAGACACTTTTGCATATCTTTTATATTTGTACTTTTAAATATTCAATTCAATCAATAGTCTTTGGCATGCTTTTTTTTCTTAAATTAAGAATATTTTTATTAATTTTAGAGAAGAAAGAAGAGGGAGAGAGAGATAAAAAAAAATCAATGATGAGAGAGAATAATTGACTGGCTGCCTCCTGCACACCCCACATTGGGGATTGAACAGCAACCTAGGCATGTGCCCTGACTGGATATCAAACTGTGACCTTCTGGTTCATATGTCAATCTCAACCACAGAGCGACACTAGCTGGACTTTAGCATGTTTCTTTGATTTTTGTATTTGTAGTTGGCGGATCTGAGTGAAGTTTTTGGAATACATCCAGGACTTATGTGGAATTACTTGAAATTCTACCCAGCTCATTAATATTCCTGACTCTCTACATGTATAATCTGCAAAAACATTGGACTTATCGCCAGGAGGACTATACATTTGGGGGACCTTCCTAGCCATTTGAATGTGGACAGTTCTCTGAATCTTTCTGGGCCTCACTTTCACCACCTATAACATGGGACTAATATATTTCCTGGTTATTTTACTGGGTGGTTGTGAGGATCAAAATAGAAACAGGATCAAATAGACTTTTAAAGGTATAAAAGTCCTATAAAAGACTGTTCTAATTGAAGAAAGCATTGCAATCACTTCAGGGTATACCCCACTTTGTAACTGCTGCATCATCTCGCACCGAGCCTGGCACATTGTAAGTCTCTTTAAAAGCTTGTTAATTGAATGAATGAGCACTGCTGGCACCTAAGTATTCCTCACCTTTCAGTTCTCCAAGGAGTCAAAGAGGATGAACTTCCAAGAGGGAGGAGACCCACTAATCAAGACCACAAGGGGCCCTGGGCATTCTCAAGGGATACACGGTGCAATCTGAAGTGTCCCCAACTTCCCCAGTGATGTTGAAGAGAAGGGCAGAGCTGCACGGAGATGCAGAATACAGTGTGGCAGACGTGCTTCCTTTTGGCTCAGCAACATCCCAAGGGGTGGAATTCTTAGGAAAAAGACAAGTTTGTAGACATCATGGATTCTACAGTGTCTCAAAAACAGTAAAAAACAGAAATCTTAAATCAGCAAAAGACAAAGATGTACAATTTTATTATTTTACTTAATTGGGAAGGAATTGATTATGTAAAGCAGTGTGAATAACACATTCATTATGATCCTCTGTGTTCATTTGTTTCACTGGGAGAAAACTTGAGACAGCTCTCAGTCACATCTACACAACAGGATGGCCTCCTTCCACACTTTTTGAACATTTCCCTATGTTTTATGAAGTAGCACAAAGACATTCACATTGAGAGGCTGACATCTAACTAGTTTCAACAGACTGTATATTCTCTTGTGTCTGAATTTAGAACTGACTTTATCACATTATGTGCAGCCTTCTCTCATTTATCCCCTCACTCATTGAATATTTAGAGTACCTACTATGTGCAAAGTAGGAAAAATGCAACTTACTATGAAAAATAAAGTATGAGACATTAATTTATATTCTTAAAGACCTTACCATCCTTTTGGTGGGGCCGGGGCATGGCAGGGGCCCGGGCCGCAAAAAGTATGTGTGCAACAGAGTATAAACTAGAAGGTAATTGCCTTGTCAGTACTGGTTTTATTTGGTGATACTATCTGTACAGTGCTGAGCATGTGGTAGGTGATAAGGAAATATTTGTTGAGTGAATGAATGAATGAATGAATGAAACACCTATTTTATTGATCCTAAGATGGGGCATTTTTCCATCTTTTATTATCACTCAAAAAAGCAACACTTCTTAAAAATCAATAGAATATCACACTGTAATTGGCAGTTATTTTTCTTTTTTAGTGCTGCATAAAATAATGCTTTATCTTACCATCAACACTCAAATTTGGTGGAATGTGATAAATAATTACACAAGGGAGGATTTATTTAAATCTTAGAATACAGCATCTAATTCCTTGGACATCAGAAGAGAAAGTTTTTGCATGTGGACCAAACTAGCCTACATGTAAAGAGGAGAAAGAAAGTCATTTTTGGGACGGAGGGTGGAAGCAGAAGGTCAACAGTCAATTTGGGAATAGGTAGAAAGAGGCTTCAAGTGATAATAAAGCGATAGAGAAACAGAGTGATTAAAACACATTTCAGTGCTATTGAAAAAGTAGGTATTTTTGGAGGGAAAAGTTCCTATTGAAAGTAGTGCAACATAAGCCTGTAAGTAAAGATAGGACCAAGGTAAGGGGCTTTAAATAACAAGCTGGGACATTTGGATTTCATCTTATATATAAATTTTGAGCCAAAGGGTGACATACTAAAAATACTGTTCTGAGAGGATTAATCTGGGCAGGATGGATTGAAGTGTGTAAAACTGAAGACAGGAAGAGCAGTTAGGGGATCATCTTTGTAATTTAGCAGAAATGCAAATAGAGATCATACTGGGATTATAGAAATGAAAATAGAGAGGAAGGGCAAGATATGAGAGAACATGAAATGGTCAAAAATGTCTCTTAAATTTTATCCAATTATTATTTATTTAACTCTTTCTATGCATCAGGTAGTGTTGTGCTAAGTACTTTTAAGAATTATCTTACTTCATAGTCAAAAAGAACTTATTCTTATTATTTTTCCATTATTCTCTCATTATCTCTTATTATTATGTATATTTTTAGCTGACAAAAAGTAATAGTAACAGTAATAAAGTGTCAGACATTTTTTGCATCAATCTCTTTTTGTTTAATGCTAGTATTTATATCCCTATATTTCCTGTTTGCTTCTGCAAGTTACATCTTTGTACATCATTTATTTTAATATTTATGTCATTTTGTTTTAGTTATCTATTATAGTAAAAGTATAATATGCTAATTAGACTTGATGACCTTCCAGATGAAGCCATGCTGGTGGTGGCTGAGGCATAGGTTGTGCTGTGGCATCTGGGGGCCAAGCCTCTTGCATGAATTTTGTGCATTGAGCCTCTAGTTTATCTAACAAAAAGACACAATTTGGATTTTCAAAATGATTCAGTTCCAGAGTCTTTGAATGGGAGAGATTTAACCCATTAACATTTATTGTGATAAATTATTTGGTTAATATTACTTCTCTCATTTTGTTTCATTTTCTGCTTTTCTATGTTCCATAGTTCTTAATTTTATCTTTCTATTTTTCTTGCCTTTAGTGATTTTCAAATTCTATGTATTATTCTTAGTCTTTTCATGTTACCTTATCTCTTTTAAAACAAGTTGAATATGTATTTTTCTATCAGTGTCATGATCTTTCATTTACATGTTCCCTCTGTTAGGAATAATATTCCTCATTCCATCACCTACACATTTCCAGAATTTAGTTAATTGGTACTTCTGTGGACCCTTCTCTGATTCTTTCAAACTAGAGTATAATTTAATCTCTGTACTCCCCCTTTCTAGTTTTTTTGTTGAAATTATCAAGAATATTAAATCTAGAAGACTTAATAGACTTAAATAATTTATTTTTTCATTATACAGCATTTGTGACAAAAATAATTCTTACATTTGTATTCAGTTTCAAAACCACTTAAACCAAAAATAAGAAACTTAACTCCAGTCAACATATTACTGTTCTTGTTACTCACCACCATTCATTTGTACTCTGCCTTCTTCAATCTTGCACTCTCTCTTTTAATTTTACTTGCTTGCATTATGTGTTTCCATTTTATGTACTTATTTTTGTAAAAATTTTTTCTCTGATCTATTTTGCAGGAATATGTATGCTAGAATAGTTTTAAAGTATTCATGTTAAAGAGCATTTCTGTTTGTCATATTTTCTCATCCAAAATCTGTAGATTTGACTTCTGTTTTTTAGTGTTGCAAAGGAGAAGTTTGATATAGAATTGACTTTTTTATTTTGTGAATAACTTAAAAAAACTTTAGATATTCCCTCCTAATACTTAAATTTTAAAAATGTAAACAAGATATATCTTGACATGTGTCTAAGTTCAATTAATAGATGTGACACATGTTGAAAAGACTCATGACATTCTTTAGTTCAGAAGTGATTTTACTTTAATTCAGTACTTTATCATTGAATCTTTGAATAGTTTCATCTTTCTTCTGGAACTCTTGTTCTACAAAAATATTAGACCTTCTGGAACATTCCTCCTGAGCTTCTCATCTAAGTCCTCTTAGTAAACATATTTAGTTTTTCATTTTCTTGGCCCGAATGTCTAAATCTTTCTTAAGAAAATTTGTGATGAAGATAAAAGTAGATTTTGGTGCTTTTATACATTCCTGCTGTTATAGGCAGATTTGAATCCTCCCAAAACTTATATGTTGAAGTCTTTATCCTTAGCACTTCAGAATGTGATTGTCTTTGGAGATGGGGCCTTGAAAGAGGTGATGAAATAAAAATGAGACCATTACAGTGGGCCCTAATTCAATCTGACTGAAGTTCTAACAAGGAGAGTATATTATGGCACACAGAAGACATCAGGAACGCACACAGGAAAGACCGAGTGGAGACACAGAGAGAAGACAGCTATCTACAAGCCAAAGAGAGAGTCTTTAAGAAGAAAACAGCCCTGTTGACATTTGGGTCTTGGACTTCCAGCCTCCAGACCTCTGAGAAATAAATCTTGGTTGTTTAAGCCCAGTCTGTGGTATTTCGTTGTGGCAGTCCTAGCAGAATAACTCACTCCCTCTGCTGATCCCATCCATCTCATAGTCCACCTGTCCCTTTGTCCCAATAGAATGGAATCGGGGCCTGTTCTAATTCCTTAGCCAATAGAACAAAATTCTGGAATGAAATTGCTTCCTCTCTGCCAGTTTACATGTTTCGTTGGTGGGGTTAAAGATTCCACTTCCAAGGAACAGACAGGTGGTTCTTCTGTTATAGTGCAAAACTGCTGGCCTCTCTCTTTGCTTTAACTTCCTACACTCAGTCCTGAAGCTTTTGTTTAGAGGGAGAGCCAGGCAAGGGAATGGATGCAGCAGTGTGAAACATCACACATAAATGAGAATGCAAGTGAAAGATTAAGGGTGAGGGGATCAAAGATGAGAGACAGGTACAGTTATCTATAATAATGAAAGTGTAATATACTAATTAGACCAAACGATGTTTCAAAGGAAGCTGGGGCCATTACAGCCCTGGGATCCAGGCAGCCGCCCGAGGCTGTGAGGGAGGGATCAAGGCAGCCACAGCTGTGAAGGCCTTCTCTTGCAGAAATTTTGTGCATCAGGCCTCTCATTTTAATCTAAAAAAACAAAGGAAGTTTTATTTGGCTGAAAGGAACTTTCTTCTTTTAAAATAGACTATTTAAGAGGAAGGTGAAATGGTGGGCTTAGAGCATCTCACAGAAATTGTGAAATTGGTATCTTTAATTCCAAAGACATGCTCAGTTGTCTCAGCTTAAATCTAATTGCATCAAGTTTATGTCATTTGAGCCCAAAAGATCACTGGTCGATGCTACTTCAATGTATTATAAAGAATGACAATTCAGTCCTGTTGATTTTATTTAGAAAGTGGGAAAGCAGTTACTTTTTAAAAAATTTATTAATTGATTTGAGAAAGAGAGGGAAGGAGTGAGAGAGGAAGAGAGAGAAAGAGAGAGAGACTTGTTGTTCCACTTATTTATGCATTCATTGATTCATTTGTTAATTCCTGTATGTGCACTGACCAGAGATCAAACCCAAAGCCTTGGTATACCAGATGATGCTCCAACCAATTGAACTACCCCACCAGGGCAGCAGTTGCTTTTTAAATAACTGGTGAACTGTGATTTGGCAGAAACATTTGTACCAAAAGATTCTTTAATATGGCTAAAAAAATATTTGTCCCACTAATTCTTATTTCAGTTTCCCATCATGGAGACTTTCTTAAGTCACATGATTCCCTGTTTGAGAGGAGAAGGCATTATGATAGTACTGAGACTTCTTCCCATACATACACGGTAATGGGACATTAATTCCTTCAACAAATGCTTACCAAAGAGCCCTACTATTTGCTAGGCACTGAAGACACAAACATGAATGAGATAGAGCCTCTGTCCTCAAGCAGTTGCAAGGCATAGAAACAATTCCATACACTACAACAGGTTCTAATAGCAGCCCTATCGTTACACACTGTGTATACTTGAAGGAGGCATTTAACTTCCTTGGTAAGCCAATTTTCTTATCTGTGAAATGGGATTACTAAATCCTGTCTGACTATTCCTGAGGCATTGTTCCTGAGTTATTCCTGAATATCAACTAAGAACAAGTCAAGGAGAGTTAAGGACCATGTTAATTGTAAACTATCTCTCAGGCCTTCTCAGGTGTCATCATAAAGACAGAAATATGGGTATCCATTGGTTTGGCTCTTCTAGCCACAATGGTCCTCCTGTTTGCACTGGACAATTTTGGTCACCTTGGTCTACTGGAGCCTGTGTACTCAGAAGAGGATGTTCTACGGTTGCTTCACTTCCTGTTTCTCCCCCTCCCATGGTCCTGCCCTGCTGGGCCATTGCTCCTGCCATCTTCAACTAACAGTGGGACAGAGAACACAGGTTTGAGTTGGAGGGGCAGGGAAGACAGGTCTTGTTTTTCTTTGCCTGGCAATTTATTGATTTCTCTTCCATCTATTGCAGATATCTGGGAGAAAGAAAAGAGTCCTGCCAGAGAACCACAAAGTCAATATATTGAACAATAGATGACTGAACAGAAGTCAGACTTACCCAGAAGGACTAGGCCAGGAGGGTTCCTTCAACCTCAATAAGACCACTCATTTGCATTAACTGAGTCTTTTCTATGTGCCAGGTGCTTCTGTGAGTTCCCACAGTAATTTAATTTTTCAGTTAAGGAAAAGCCAAGAGCAAGTGCCCAAGTCACTCTGGCCTGCCTGACTCCAAGCTTCAAGTCTGTTTATTCTACTCAAATTGCCTCACTATTGTTTGCAAGCTCCTCATTAGTTTGCAGAAGTAGGGCATTCATGGAATCCCAGTTTCTGGGCCCAGAACAGATCATTGCTAACCCACTGTTTTCTGTCCCTCAACTTTTTGGGCCATACTTTGAGTCCTATGTAAAGATGTTTTTTTTGTTTTGTTTTGTTTTGTTTTTTAAACTTCATTTCTAGCGATTCCTGAATCTAGAATATCCACTATCAGAATCAGGGAGGAGAGTTAATATTGAAAGGAGCTGAAGGTAAGGGCTTGGGATTCCAAATGCCCAGTCTCTGTTAACTTGCCTCATGACCTTGGTGAAGACACTCACAAGGAGATCATAGTTTCCTAAAACTGTGTTTGTGAAATGAGGAGAGCTGAGAGGGTTTCCCATTCTAGGGTGGTGGAGACTCAGTGGAACCCAGGTGTTCCACTTCCACTGGAGTTATCTTGCTGGCAGCTCTGCGGCTGCACACAGACCTGCTGGTAGGCAGGAGAGGGCTGGGCTGGCACACTGCTTTATCACCTTTTGCTCATTAGTTGGCAAATCCTCAGAGAATAAAAACGTCTTTTTGTGTCATTGTAATCAAAACACTTTGAAAGGGGTATCTATTGCCAAAATTTTATATTTATCCCAAGAAAAATTAGAAACTATTTTTGGATTATTGCACATGACTGGCCTGCCTTACTGAGATAAACAGGAATTACTTGCAGGCGAACCCCGGTGCTGCTCAGAAAGTGCCTCACCCTCCCTCCTACGATTCTGCCCATGGAAACCCAGGTTTTGTGCTGAGCCGCTGCTCCCTGGCAGACTAAGGGTGTGGAGTGCATGAAGATCTAGATCTGAAATCCAGCTCTGCTACTTCCCAGCTCTGAGCCTCATTTTGGTCATCTGTACAATAGGAAAAGTAACACTTAATTTCAAGGTGCTGTAGGGCTTAAATAGAATAAAACCTTGTTATTTGGTGGACACTTCCTAAATTCTCTGTCCCTCATCTTCCCAGATCTGTTTGTGCCCCGGAAAGGGCCTTAATCTGTATTTAAGGAGATGGCTGTGAAACTGGGTAAAACACCCACATTTACTTTAACCCTCCTGCGCTTTGGCCGGGACCTTCTAACTCCAGGGGGGAAGTAGCTGTGGGCGGGTGGCTGCAGAGCAGAAGACAAACTGAGTAGCCCTGGCCTAGGCCCAGGCTCAGGCCCAGGCCCAGGCGTGCAGATGTGGGGAACAGACAGAGATAATGCAACGTGTGGCACATGCCAGCCCCTGGCATTCGGATTTTAAAATGTCAAAGCACTGTGCCAGCCTAGCACACGTATAAGTGGCAGAATGTGTCCCAGGGAGCTCCAGTTTGTCACCCCTACTTCAGAGGAACTTGCTGTTCATTACTTCAAAAGCTGTTTCACAAATCTCCCCTTCCCTCCCCAAACCTGTGTGTTTCTTTACTCATGGTTCCTGCCTTTTCTGGCACAGCCATTCCTTTCTCAGCATTTGTTAAGCACCTATTTTGCACAAAACTTTGTGAAAGAGACAGAAATTAAAAAACAAACAAACAAAAACAAGAGTGATTGTAGTCATGCAAATTTAAAGCAAAGCATCTAGAAATCAGAACAGCATTTCAAACTATGGAAACAGAGAGTAAAGAACTCCTGTTTGGCTGAGCCTGGGGCAGGAAGCTGGTGCAGGAGATAGGAATGTCTCATGCTGGAGGTGTCACCTGAGCCCCGATGGGTTTTGACAGGCAACATGGGGGGAGCTGGGCTCATCCGCCAAAAGTCTTCACTTCTGGGTTTTGGTTGTCTCTCAAGTGTATGTTTATTCTCTTTCCTCCTGGACTGTCGGAAGCTTCTTGTATCCTCCATTTAGGTTTCCTTGACACTTCAAGATATCTATCTCAGTTCTTGCTATTTCAGAATCTTGTTCTGGTCATTGAGAAAATGAGCTGCCAGCTTCCTCTATCAGTGAGAAGCTAACTGTGTGCAGTGGTCGTTTGGGGAACACAGATAAAATGAGGGAGGTGGTGTGGGCTGAGTGAGCCTGTGGGCTCCTGGGGCTGTGGCTGACATGATGTCTCCTAGTGATAATGGCACATGGGGACTTCCTCCTTGGCTGAAAGGAGAAGGATGGCAGGCACAGGAGCCCCTAATTATCTCTAATCACAGATGTTTAGAAACAGCCAGGAGAAAGACCTCACACGTTCCAGCTTTTACCAGGAAGCAGTGGGGCAAGGTATCAGCAGCCCCTGATAGGAAGTGTTGATTCCTCTGATTCCTCAGTAGAAGGATGTGCCCAGGCTGATTTGGCAAAACCAATGAAACAGGGTCTCATCCCTTTTCTCGGGGCTTCTGGTCTGATGGTGACAGGCCCTGGTGCATATGTCAGTCTGGTTAAGGGCCCAGGAAACAGGAAGGTGAAAGGGAGGGAGGGATGAAAGCACCTCCCTTGAACCTGTTTGATAGACACTGCACTAAGTTTTTATCTGGGATAGCTCATTTACTCCTCACAGAAAGCCAGGAGTCACTGTGGGCCAAGCACTGCTGTTCTCGGTTTACCTGGGAGGTGAGGTGGATGCGGAGGCTGCAGGCTGTGGCCAGGATCACACTCTCAGTACATTACGGGCTGTTTCAACCCAGGCCCAGCCACCATGTAAGCCTCCGATTTACCAAGCTGTCTCCCTGACCTGGGTCGGATCCTCAGGAAACACACTGACATTCTTAGGTGTGGGGATAGGAGGCTTACTGGGAACAACTTGGGAATAATTCCTACAAGGGAGTGAAAGGTGGGCAGGACTAAAGAGGAGAATTAAACTATGCAGCCATTGGGATAGAAGCCTGGGCAGATTCCTGTCAGCCAGGACCAGGTGGGGTAAGTCTTGCTTTGGGGCAAAATGTAAGGGGTGTCAGGAAACACAATAGTCAAGACAGATAATATTTTAAGGCAACATTTAAAAAAATTTAAACTAATAAATAAAAACAACAACAACAACGCATGATGAACAAAACATGAAAAATTTTTAAATAAAGATAAAATCCAATCCTGAGCTTGCATGACTCATCTTGTGCTCCTCACACTAAGAATCCCTTGAGCTCCATCTTTATTTACAACTTTGAATTTTTCTTTATTTTAAAAAATATATATTGCGTTTAAATTTTTTCGGTCTTGCCTGGCTGGTGGGGCTCAGTGGTTGAGTGTCGAGTTTCATGCGACCTTTGCACCAGGAGGTCATGGTTCGATTACCGATCAGGGTTGTGGGCTCTAGCCCCATTGTGGGACACACAGGAGGCAGTGGATCAATGATTCTCATCATTGGTGGTTCTATCTCTCCCTCTCCCTGCCTCTTTGAAATAAATAAAAATACATTGAAAAAATGTTTCTCTCTTTTAATTACTGAGATTTTTGGTGCCCCCTTAAATTTTGTACCTGGGTAGGGCAAGAGCTTCCTCACCCTAGTTCTGGCCCTGAGTCCTAGGGGACTCTGAAGTTGTGATAGGCCTTCAGCATTGTCCTGCCTTGAGGCACTGAGGCTGGGCCTGTTATCCACATCTCTGTGGACCAGTCGCTGGTAGATGTGCTCCTGGGAGATCATGTAATCTTGAGCAATTCTCTCTGGATGAGAATAAATGTAATGTGATTCAGCAGATAGCCAGCAGCCCCCAACACTCCCTGCAGCTGGGATTCAGTGGGTCAAGAGACTGTACCCACTACATTCCCTGTGCTACTTGCCTCAAGTCTTTGGCTGTCCCCGCTGGGTCGTCTGGACTAGAACTCTGAGGGAAGGGCATTTACTTAAAGTTGGATTGTCTACAAAATAAAATTTGCCATTTGCCATTATAGTATGATTTTGTCAAGTTAGATGTTAGGGTTGGAAAGGTCCATATATTTATTCAAGGAGATATTTTGTGTTGCTGTTTCCATTTGCACAGGTTGCCACTATTGGGCTAGAATATCTGTTCCACAGAGTTTAGTGGCTTAGCTGAAACATCAATTCTCACTAGCGATGAGATCAGAAGTGTCTAAACCCATTTAGCATCCACCTCCAACCACACCATGCATACCTCACTGATAACTAACTCAGTGTTGTCCATGTGTGCTCAGAGTAGGTTTCTGTTGAACCTGAGCTCAAAGTTCAGGCATGTTCTTCTTGCTGTGTCCTGCCTGGGACTCTATCAGAACAAAACATTAGTGACGAATTGATCAGAAACAGAAATGAGTCAACAGTGGGTGTGGTCAGTGGACTGGAGAACTCACTGGACTATTGGAACTGGCCTCTGCAGGAGTGTGAGTCTCAGGGGACAGGAGATAGAGTCACATGGGATAGAAGACTTAAGGGTGAATGACTGAGCTAGACATTCAGAAATGCTTTATCGAGAGCCCATGAGTGTGAGCAGAGAGGTGGGGAGTTTAGAGCAAGGATGAGATGGCTGAACTTTGAATGGACTTGTGATAGGAAGCCCATGGAGTCTTCATCCAATGGCCTGCTATGATAGAATATTATACAATGGGCATCTTATAAGCAACAGGCATTCATTTCTTACAGTTCTGTAAGCACAACAGAGTTGGTATTTGGTGAAGGCCCACTTTCTGGCTCATAGTTCCCGTCTCCTGGCTGTGTCCTTATAGGGGGATGGGCTGAGAGAGCTCTCTGTGGTTTCTTTTTTTAAGGGAACTAGTTGCATTCATGAGGCTCCACCCTCATGCCCTAATCACCCCCAAAGGCCCTAATTTCAAATACTATCACATATGAATTGTGAGGGGATGTAAGCAGTCAGTTTATAGCGCATGATCAGGATAGCTTAGGGTCCCCAACCCCTGAGTCACATCTGCCTTCACGCTGTCAGCTCTGGAGCCTGGCTCCTGGCATTCAAATTCCATTTCCCCCACCCTCAGCTGTATTAAAGCAATTCACGTTTGCATACTTAGTGCCTGGCACAAAGTAAGCACTGGTCATTTCCCTACGTCTCTTCTTGCTCCCTTTCCCTCTGCTCTGCTGTTTATCCCATTCCTTTGCTTTCTTTCACTACTCTTTCTCTTTCCCTACCTGCTTCTCATGGGATGCTGACATATATGTTTTGGTTTATTATTTCACATGTGATGCCCTTTGTGCTTAATTTAAAATCAAGTAAGGGTAAGTCCCATATTCTTCTCTTTCAATTGCTCCTCTTGGGTCATTTATGGTCCTTCAGTAAGACTTTCCCATGGCTGAATGGCAACAAATAGAAACCCCGTTTTCCCCTTGACCTCTCTTCTCATTACCTCATCATTAAGGCTCTAGTAGTTTTGTCTTGACCTTAGAGTTGCCTAGATTAGACTGACTATGCCATGGTCAAGTACACAAGGACCCTGTCGGGCCATCACAGAGGTTTCTCCATTTCATGAGAAATATTGAAGTATTTTGAGAAGACTTCAAGAGGCACAGAGATGTTATTTTATTTTATTTTTTTAAGTTATTTTTTGCCTGCAAAACACACCATTTCCACAAATAATGAGCCTTCTCCAAAACGCTGGTCAAGTCAAACAAATTCACAGCTCACAAGACAATAGCTCTTTCTTCTCAAGGCCATCTCTTTCTGATGACTTACCAACATGGAGGAGGAGGTTTGTCAGAGCTTGGGAGTAAGTTTAGAGCAGTGGTCAGCAAACTCATTAGTCAACAGAGCCAAATATCAACAGTACAACGATTGAAATTTCTTTTGAGAGCCAAATGTTTTAAACTTAAACTTCTTCTGATGCCACTTCTTCAAAATAGACTCGCCCAGGCCATGGTATTTTGTAGAAATGCCACACTGAAGGGGCCAAAGAGCCACATATGGCTCTCGAGCGGCAGTTTGCCAACCATGGGCTTAGAGAGATGCCAATTTAAAACATGCAAGTCATTGGGAAGGGAGAATTAGGAAAACCCCAGGAAGACCAAACAGTTTTTGAAATCTAGTTACTGTTGAGGGTGGCGATCTACAATTGACAAAGAGCCATGTAAAGTAGCTGGAGCAAAATTGACTTGTGAAAAGCAGGGCTACATTCAGAAAAGCCTGAGACTGGACGTTTTCGTTCTACAATCAGGCTGAAGCATAAAATAGTCCCCACCAAAAGAAAGATGCTCTTTGTTACTCAAGAGCCAAGTGAGGACCATCTATACTAAAAAAAAGATAATATGCTAATTAGACCAGGAGACTTTCTGGATGTCCTTCCAGACAAAGCCACAGTGGCAAGGCTGAGGCAGAGGTGGTTAGTGGCATTCAGGCCAGAAAGGGAGGGCAGTTGGGGGTGATCAGGACGGATGAGGGGACAGTTAGGGGCAAGCAGGGCAGAAGGGGGGCAGTTGAGGGTGGTCAGGCTGGCAGAATTGAGGGGGAGTTGGGGGTGAGCAGGCCAGTGGGGAGGGCAGTTGGAGGCAATCAGGCAAACAGGCAGTTGGGGGCAAGCAGGCTGGCAAGGGATGGCAGTTGGGGGTGAGAAGGCTGGTGGTTGGGCAGTTGGTGGTGAACATGCTGACAGTCAGAGTGGTTAGGGGTGATCAGGCAGGCAGGCAGGTGAGCAATTAGGAGACAGTGGTCCCAGATTGGGAGAGGGATGTCCAACCACCAGTTTAGGCCCAGTGGAATCAGGCCTAAACCAGCAGTCAGACATTCCCTAAGGGATCCCAGATTGGAGAAGGAGTAAGCTGGGATGAGGGACACTCCTACCCCGTGCATGAATTTCATGCACTAGGCCACTAGTTTGTAGAATATAATTGCAGCTCCAGAATGTGTCCAGAGAAAACTGACATAAATCAGTGTTATTTATTTGAAAGCCTAACATCCATCAATTTCAGGCATTGCAATTAGCATTGAGTTAAAGAAATGACTGATCTTATAGGAACAGAAGTGGATCTGTAGATAGTGCAAAGTTGCAGTGAGAGGAGAGACTCCATCTATCTATCCACTTGTCTGTCCATCCACTGGTAACTCCCTGAAATGTACTGGTTGACTAGTAGGTGATACAGATCTGAAGAATCCATTGAAGCCTCAGAGAATTCATGGACAAGTGGTGAAAAATCCTGCAAATGATTACAGCCTGATATGATGAAACAAGCTGAAGGCAGCACAACCTGGGCAATGACACCTGTGTGGAGGAGTTGGAGAGCTTTGCAGAGAAGATAGGCTTTGTGCTGGAAGATTAGGGCTAAGCAGGAGTTGACCAGGTCAGCAGCATTGTTCTCTCTATCTGGAAGGCCTCGTCTCTTTGTTCTTTGGCAGAGGTGGCTGCAGGAGACAACCTTGGTGTCTGGCCCTGGGAGATCTGCAGTTTTAAGGACCACAGACCTTTCTGAGAATCATATGAGCATCCTGCTCCCACTGCAAATACACAAGCACACACAACTTCTCATGGAATTTCAGGAGGTTCCTGAACCCATTTGTACATCAGGGGGTGTGCCTCTAAGCTTAGGAATGAGAAAATACCAAGACAAAGATACTTTCCTGTTAATTACATCAGTACTCTATCCCCTGAAGAGAATATGAAATGTATGGTCTCAAAAAAAAAAAAAAAGAAAGAAAGAAAAGAAAAAAGAAAAAGTTGAACATCAGCAGAGAATAGAAAAGTGACTGCCAGGGCCTGGGGTGGGAAATAGGGAGTTTGGTAAGAGGTTGCAAACTTTCAGTTACAAGATGAATGAGATCTAAGGATCTAACGAATAGTATGGCAACTGTAGTTGACAAAGTTTTATATAACTATAGTTTGCTAAGAAAGTAAAACTTGCCGAAACCGGTTTGGCTCAGGGGATAGAGCATCGGCCTGCGGACTGAAAGGTCCCAGGTTCGATTCCGGTCAAGGGTATGTATCCTGGTTGCAGGCACATCCTCAGTAGGGGGCGTGCAGGAGGCAGCTGATCGATGTCTCTCTCTCATGGATGTTTCTGGCTCTCTATCCCTCTCCTTTCCTCTCTGTAAAAATCAATAAAAATATATTAAAAAAAAAGAAAGTAGAACTTAAGTGGTCTCACCAATAAATAAATAAATAAATAAATAAATAAATAAATAAATAAATAAGTAGATAGATAAATAAATAAATTGATAAAAGGTAAACATGATGTGCTTGATGTGTTACTTAACCTGAGGTAGGGAATTCTTTCATGATGTATAGAGATATCAATGATACCTCATTAAAGCTGGAAAGACTACTTATAAAAGCCACCAGTACCTCATTATTGGAAGTTGGTTATGATGGTTTTGTGACCAGCATGTATTTTCTTCCACAACATATAAATAACATAAACAATTATTCTCAAATTTCTTCTTTATTTTCATCATGATGTATTTTGGTGTGAAAGAACCCCTTAAAGTATCATCTGTTGAAATGGAAGGAAATACTTAAAGCTGAAAGACCCATTTCATATTTTCGGTCAAGACCTCAGGCATCAGGAACGATGTCTGAGCACCACCCTGCCCTATTGGTGGCACTTGCTCTGTAAATGTGTTGCACAGGAAGATGAAAAATGTGTCTGAAGCAGGACTGCATTGTGTTGACAAAGTTGCCCTATTATGGGAGTGAGAATGACTGAACTTGAAATTGGCAGATTTTGAAAAATCATGGGCATCATGCTTGCTGTGGAAATGTACCTTCAGGACAAGTTTTCCCCTTCAGTTTACCCTTTACTTCTACCCTCCCACCCAGCCACTAAGCCACTGTGAGTAGGAAGCTACAGCCCATGGGATTCCCAGTATGAAGTTGTAAGTACTGGCAATAGGTTCTCTAGAAACTCACATTTCCCTCGTTGTGCTTCAAAAATGAATTAAGGACACCACACCATTATTAGACAATGAGAGGCCTAATGCATGAAATTCGTGCAGGAACCCCTTTCATGTCCCACGTGGTTCAGGGTTCAGGTTCAGGGGTTGTGTTCTGGAGAAGGCCATACACAAATGAAAGAGACTAGAAAAATATTAATTTGGGAATATTGGGGGTCAGGCAGGAGCCCGCCGCTAGGGGGAAGGACTACTACTTGCTCTGGCTTAGCTATCCTTTTTATTAAGATTATAGGATTGCCGAGACCGGTTTGGCTCAGTGGATAGAGTGTCGGCCTTTGGACTGAAGGGTCCCAGGTTCGATTCCGGTTGGGGGCATGTACCTTGCTTGCGGGCACATCTCCAGTGTGGGGCGTGCAGGAGGCAGCTGATTGATGTCTCTCTCTCATCGAGAGACAGGCAATTCCAACAATAGCCTATCAACCAGAATTTACGTAAGACTAACAGGTGGAGGTTGCTTCAGCTACCAATGTCTCAACTAAACAGTGAGTGATTAGCTCTGACCTTTTAGAGCATTTAAGATTGATCAGCCTTCGGGTTCCCTGTCCATATCTCTCTATTAATGAGGAAAATGGGTGGCTTCCTGCACTGGGAGAGTGTGTCTCTCAGCCTAAACTCCACCCTCTCTAATCTGGGACACCTCAGGGTATGTCCTACTGCTGGTTTGGGATCCAGCTTAAACCGGCAGTCAGATATCCCTCTGACAATCTGGGACTGCTGGCTCCCAACCACTCACCTGCCTGCTTGCCTGATTGCTCCTAACTGCTTCTCCCTGCCAGCCTGGTCACCCCCTAACCACTCTCCTGCCAGCCTGATCAATGCCTAACTGCTCCTCTGCCGGCCCAATTGCCGCCAACTGAACTGCCCTTCCCTGCCAGCCTGATCATCTCTAATGGCCTCTGCCTTGACCCTCAGCACCATGGCTTTGTCCGGAAGGAAGTCGGATGTCTGGTCAACTTGGTCTAATTAGCATATTACCCTTTTATTAATATAGATAATGTGGGGTTTCTTTTCTTATTTGTTTCTGGTGAAAGCACCAGAGATATTCTTGTCTTCCATTTTAAATATCAAACACTACTTATTATAGTTTCAGAAAAATAACATTCCTTTCAAACTTCCAGTTTGTGTGTGATGTCCAATGGTGAGCAGACATATCTGAAGGCTTTTGCAGTCAGAGTGCTGATATGAGGCAGGTTGTTGCCCCTGGCAGACATGAAAGGCTCCCTGCAGTCCCTGTTGGTGAAAGGGACAGCTGGGGACCCATCTAAACCAGCAGCTCTTGTCCTCCTTGTGCTAGGAATTGCCCTGTGACCAAGCCTTGGCCAATGAGACAGAATGCAGCACTGTATAGACTCTGGGGCATCTAAGAGAGGGGACCACATTTCCCTCCTTTCCCTCCCCTGGGAAGGCGATTGTGATGAACAGTAGCCTGGCCGCTGTCTAGGACAGGAGTTAACCTGCACCGAGAAACTACTAGCTCAAGGCGGCAGAGGAGACAGTAAGAGCTTAGGCTCCAACAACATTGTGGTCACACCAGCCCTAAGCCTCCCTCTGGACTTTTTTTTATGATTAGGCCACTGTTATGAGGGTTTTTCAGTCTTAGCAGCAAATTCTGCCTCTCACTGATACACCACTGCTCTGTGGGCAGAGGTCTGTCGCTGGGCCCAGGGTGAGGTGTGTGCTCACTGTTCGTGTGGAAGTGATCATCAGTGTTATCCTCCTGATTGGCAGCTATCCCAGCACACCAGGCATTCCACTGAGCTGTGGCATCAGAAGGTCGGGGTCATCCGCCCGACGGAAAGTTCCAGTTGGCAGAGTTTAAGAATGGCTCTGACACTTCTGGTAAGATCTAAGAGAACCTCCAAAGCTTTGCCTTTGATCTGCCATGTGTCAAAATCTCCGGGTTTATTGAATAATGGAGCGAGGCAGGCAGGACTCCCCACTCTGTTGTAAATATTCTAGACATGAAAAGCATAACCCGCTTTTCTTTCAGTTATTGTCTGATTCTATGACCATTTGAATTTTCTGTGTCAAAAGACAAACATAGAACATTAGGACGAAGCTAGGTCTGTCTGTTACAAATGTAAAATAATATATATTTTTTTTCTCTTACCCTGAATGTTTTTCTAGTGACTCCTTTTGGAATGTTATTTTGAACTTCCAAAGGTTCTTTTAAAAAAAACACAAAAAAACAACTTTGTGTATTTCTTTTAAGCATCCCTTGAGAAAGTCAGATTTAAACTTAGCTGATACATTGGCTTTTTAAAATTGCTTTCTTAAAATAGTTGATGTAAATCTTGGTGGGAAATATTTAGGTGCCCCGAATGGACGGAAATAGAAATGTTAATGGAAATGCCATTTGTGAAGACAGTAGTGACGGCTCCATTCAGATGGACTGAATCAGATGGGACGGAACTTGCAAAGGATTCCAGGGTGAGTTGGGCTTTAGGGGCCCCAGGAGGGGGAATGGGAAGCCAGGGGAGAAAGTAAAAAAGCCACAATTATAAAATTGTTTGCACAGGGGAGACTCCTCGGCATGTGTGCTAACATATTACTAAAGCCATGGCTATTTTCTAACTCTTTTTTATGGAGCAACCTCATCTTTCAATGATTACAAGTATTATTAAATGAATCACTCTGGTAGGCCTGCTGTGGCCAGCATGACGTCAGCTATTTTGCTGTAGGTCAGTAGGAGAGGGAAGTCTCAGAGGTCCAAGCTAGATGGAGCCCAGGAACGACGCCTTGGTGCCTGTCTTTGTGATAAGGTTCTGATGTTTGTACATGTTGGCTGTGCCAGCATGGAGGTGGGACTTGGTGTTGGTGCTGTAGAGGTCCATAAGCCTACTCCAGACATCCCCCAAATTACCCCAAATAAAAGACAATGACATGATTTGTGGGAACCCCTTTCATGTCCCACATGGTTCAGGATTCAGGTTCAGGGTTTGGGTTCTAGAGAAGGCCGCACACAAATGAAAGAGACTAGGAAAGTATTAATTTGGGAATATTGGGGGCCAGGTGGGAGCCCAGCTCTAGGGAGAGGACTACACCTCCCTTTGGCCTTGCTATCCCTTTTATTAACACTATGGGATACACGCATAGCCTTTAGGCAGGGAATTCCAATAGGAGCCAATCAGCAGAAATTTACATAAGACAAACAGGTGGGTGCTGCTTCAGCTATCAATGTCTCTACTAAACAATGAGTGATTAGCTCTGACCTTTCAGAGAAATTAAGGTTGACCAGCCTTCTGGATTCCCTGTCCACATCTTTCTATTATTGAGACAATGATTGGTTTCTGGCAATGATTTGCTATGGCAGTTGAGATTGTTTTAGTCTTATTGTTGAGAGTGTTTAAAAGTGTCCATAGAAATGCAGTTTTGAAACATGTCTCCTCTCACCCTCATTTTCTTGATACTTTACCTCTCTTCAACCTGAGGACTCCCTTAGCTCATAACCCTCCACCAGGTGTTCCATGGCCACCAGAGTTCCCAGCAAGGGTCTTAGGACAGCACATTGCCATGCATCTTGCTAGGATCAGGAAGCCCCTCTATCTTTAGCAGCACCAGGCAGCCATTTAGCCCATTAATAAGTGTTATTGTTTAGAATCATAGACCCCTCCATAAGGAGGGCCATTTTGCTAATGGTGTGCTCTAAGTGAGGGACCGTAGCTGCCTGTCTGTTATGCTGTGCCACATTATTATTACTGTTCCCTTTCACTTGTAAACGTGTCCTGGTTTGCATGGTGAGTTATATGAATACCCTACTTGTAGGGGACAAAGGGCCACCTGGCTTTGTGGTTCTGACTCAGCTCAGAGGTTGGAGTGCAGTGGGGTGCACCTGCGCCCCAGCCAGCTGACAGTGGCCACAGATGCTGGCTCTGCTCACAAAGATGTGCTCATATCAGAGAGGTAGAGTATTGAGTGCAAACTCTCTCCAATGGCAATTTCCCTATATGATGCTGCTGGGGTGGTCCCTCAGGTTCAGACAGGGGCCTCACTTCAAGGCTATGAAGGTTAGATGTTCTTTCTAAGACTGAATTGAAATCTTCCTCCTGGAGGGGCACAGGGAGTCTCTTCTCCTTCTTACCTGATGACACTCAGGGATATTATTATGGGAGGTCAAATAATGCAAAGGTGCTATTAGACTCGAAGGTTAAGGGAAACCATTAGCTTCTGGTCTTCCCAGTTCTCCCCTGAGGGCAGAGGGGAGGTATGGCCCTAACATATCACTATATGCAGGGCCAGCACCTGCTTGTCTGGCCCAGGTCTAGTGCTCAGTTGTAGCATTAAATGGTCAGTGAGGGCACAGGGCTGAGTCCAGCGGGCTCATCTGCTGGGCATCTCAAACCTAGAAAGGCAGGTGCTATTACAGCCCCAGCCCCTTGTGTCCCTGGATTTAAAAATGTAGGGTCCCTTGATGTACTTCGAAGTAGCTTTTCTGTGACCTCCTTTCTCAGCTGATTCCAGAATGGGCTTCAGGTGTGCCTTCTCTATCACCTATGCTGCCCCTGAGGCACTAGTTCCTGTTTTCTGTATCTCTTCTATCCTGTCCTTTGGGCAATGATATTGGCCGTTGAACATACAACAAATATTTTTGAGGTTTTGGGGCTACCTGGTGAATAAGACAGGCACACGTTCATCCCTGGGGGGCTTTCATTGAGGGAAAGGAGATGAGGTCAGGCTTGAGCAAGCATCTTTGGTTCCATCTTCATCAAGGTGAATTGAACTGAGAGATGGGGCAATACCAGTCTTGAATAAAATAGAGTGGTACCTCAAGATACAGTTTAATTCGTTCCGTAACCTTGAGGCATGGGAAACTATGAGATGCTCGAGTCTCGGTAAACTGGTGGGTCGTGTGCAGCCAGCCGATCTGTGTGATTACTCCTATCTCAAATGTTGCTCGTATTTCAAAGCAAAAATCGCTCGCTCGATGGCTCGTAATCTCAAAAATCTCGTATGTTAGGGCACTCATATCTCGAGGTACCACTGTATTACAAGCTTTTTTGTTTTACAACTTTTCCCCAAATTTTATTGAAACATAATTGACAATAACATGGTATGAATTTAAGGTATATGACATACTGACTTGATACACTTATATATTGCAAAATTATTATCACCATGCCATTAGCTAACATCTCTATAATGTTACTTGATTACTATTTCCTTTTTTGTGGTGAGAATATTTGAGTTCTATTCTCCTAACAACTTTCAAGTATACAATCCAGTATTGTTAACTAGAATCACATTTTTGACTTTAGATTGCCCTCACTAATTTATCTTCTAACTGAAAATGTGTACCCTTTGTCCAATATTTCCTCATTTCTCTGAACCCCCAGCCTCGGAACCACCACATTACTCTTTCTGTCTATGAGCTCAGCTTTTTTAGATTTCACATGTGAAGTTATATAGTATTTGTCTTTCTCTGCTATTTCACGTAGCAGAATGCTTTCAAGGCCCATCTATGTTGTTGCAAATGGTAGAATTTCCTTCTTTTTTATAGCTGAATAGTACTTATAGGGATGGGCAAAAGTAGGTTTATAGTTGTTTGTAGGGAACACCTATATACTAGTATATAAAAGGCTAATATCTAATATGCTAAGTGTATGACCATCCAACAGATTGTTATGAGGCTCACTGACCATCAAGGGGCAGACACTCAACACAGGAGTTGCTGAGCTGCAGTGACTTGGCAGTGGTGGTTCTCGGGTGACACACTCAGAAACTAGAGTGGAGGAAGTCCCATTCCTCATGGGGCCTCACAATTCCAACATTGGTTGTGGGTTATGTTGTTGCTGGGGCACTATTGGTCTCTAATCTGGTTTACTGCACACTTGCTTTTGTGTTCCGCATCCTGTAGACAGCAACATTGCAGAGTACCCTCTCACACTTTGAGACCCCTCCGGTGTGTTGGAGAGCCAGTTTCGGCCCGATCCCCTCAGGCCAGGCTCAGAGACCCCACCTAGTGGAGGGACCCTGCTCACTCAGTAGACTCGGAGAAGGGACTTTGGGAGGTTGGCTCCAGGGTGTGTCCAGCCCATCTTGCCCAGTCCCACCCTGCTGGCCAAGTTCTAATTAATTCCCTTTTAATGTGCACAAATCTGTGCACTGTGTCATTAGTAATACAATAATTAACAAGAATAACCTCTGTGTTTTGTGTATTTGCAACTGAAAACCTACTTTTGCCCACTGTGTGTGTGCATGCTCGTGCATGTGTGTGTGACATTTTCTTTATCCATGCATTCATCAATGGACAGTTATTTCCATGCCTTAGCTATTATAACTCATGATGCACTAAACATGGGGATGCAGCTATCTCTCTTTGAGATAATAATTTTATATTCTTCAGATAACACCTGGAAATGGAGATTATTATGCTAAGTGAAATAAGCCAGTCATAGAAAGACAAATGTCATATGAGTTCATTCATATATGGAATTTAATGAACAGAATAAACTAACAAATAAAAGAGAAGCATAGTAGAAGCAGAGACATGAATACATGGAGCAGCTTGACAGCTGTCAGAGGGGAGGGACAGGGAAGACTGCTAAAAGAAGATGATGAGATTGGCCAAAGAACAGACTAGTATATGCATAGCCCATAGATACAGACAACAGCGAGGCTTTGGCCAGAGGGAAGAGGATAAGGGCTGGGAAAACAGGAAGGAAATGGGGATATCGGTAATAGTGTCAATAGTAAAAATAACATTTTTAAAAAAGTGGGATTGCCTATGGTAGTGCTATTTTTAATTTGTTGAGGCAGCTCCACACTGGTTTTCATAGTAGCTGCACCAGTCTGCATTCCCACCAGCCTGGACCGGGGCTCCCTTTTCCCCACATCCTCACCATCACTTATTTCTTGTCTTTTTGATGATAGCCATTCTAATAGGCGTGAGGTGATATCTTATTGTGATTCAGATCTGCATTTCCCTGATGATTAGTGATGCTGAGCATTGTTTTGTAACCTTTAATTAATAGCATTTTTCAAAGGCAATTTTGATAAAAGAAAACATTCAACCAATCCCTACCAACAACAACTTTAGTTATGTTAAACTCTTCAATCTTCCTTCTTCACTTCAGCAGTTCTGGACATACACTTACACATTCTGTGGGTATATAAGGGCCTCTCACATACTTGAGGATGGTATAACTTGTCTCCCACGCGCTGTGTGTCCAGGAACTCCGGGCTTACTCGAGAGACCCTTCAGCTCTTAGTCATTTGGTTTCTCTAGACATTTTGCCCCTGGTTGAGATATTCAGCAGCTTGCACACCTCTGCTTAACTTGCCAAAGCAAAAGCAAAGATAAAGAGGCTCTAATCCATTTGCTCAGATTCTTGGAGTGGATTCTGGACAGCACTGTTTGGGAACCCACTTCTGATATCACTGTCAAAGGTGTCAGCTGTCCAGAAACCTGCCAAGAGAAAATAACACAAAGATTAGCTAACTGCAGAGGGCCACTGTCAGTCCCTGCAAGGGCAGAGGTGATGAGACCAAGCAGCGCCTCCCTGCCAGGTGTTGCGCAGAAATTGTGTTCTTGAAGTTTTTCTTTGTGGTGCACCCCACAAAGCCACCGGAGGCAACTGGCTTGACCCTCTGTTGCAGAGCCTTACACTTTTTACTTATTTTTCATAACTGAGATGAAGCTCAGGTTTTGTTGTCATGAACAACACGAGGTGGAAGCAATACATACTTTAGGAATTTTGTGTCCTAAATACCAAAAAGATACTGCACCGTGTTAGTATCCCTAGGACAAGTACTTGGATTTCCATGGTCACAACTTTAAAGGCTCTGCATATGTTTGGCTATTTACAGTCCCAATTCTAGGACCTTGCAGTTTATATTTCTCTTTCCCCAGAATGCTGTTCTCTCATTCTTGGCAGACTCTCTCATTCCACGTATGTCTCTGCTCAGAGAGTCATCTTTCCATGGGGGCTTCCTGACTTTATCTTAAACAGCCTCTCCTTCACCACATAACTCCCTACTTTGCCACTGAATGTGCCAACCACTAGCTGCATATGGCTATTGAGCACTTGCTATGTGACCAGTGCCACTGAATCCTCAAGTGTCTACCCTTTAATTAAATTTAAAAACTAAAGGGGAATTAAAGATTTTCCTGTTGAACGACTTTATTGTTTGAATGGACTATATTTCACTTTACTGAAAATTTAGTATCAAAACGAAATATGCTGTAAGTGTAAAATACACTTGTGTTTCAAAAAATTGTAATGCATTTTGAAGATTTAATATAAAAATAGTGCAAAGCACCTCAATGTTTATATTCATTATATGTTAACCATTTTTGTACATATTTGGTTTTATAAAATATATCATTCAAATTAATTTCACCACTTCCTTTTTACTTTTTAAATGTGACTACTAGAAAGTAAAAATATTAATTGGACCATAATACTATATTCTTATTTCTTCTTGCTATCTGACATTATATATTTTAGAAAATTCTACATTGTACAGTATAAATATAGATATTATTTATTGTTTGTTTCCTTCTCCAGAAAGCCGCTAAGGTCTTATATTTTCTTAAGACCAGAATTGAAATGCCTTCCTGAGACCAATGTAGAAGAAACACCCTGGATTTGGCCCTAAAAAGTGAACAAATACTGAATGTAGCTAGGCATAAGTGAAGATGATCAATAACTAAGGAAGTTTAGAAAAAATAAAAGATTCCTTAAAAATTTTTTCCAAACCTTTTATTTTATCGTGAAGGTTGGAGGTTAAGCACTTGACTTTCTTTAGAACCCAACCCATGGGAGATGCTTCTCTTTCAAACTAGATAGATGTGTGGTGAGATTATTTGTAAACTGAAACTAAGAGGACTGCAACTAAATCAATGAAAATGGTCTCTGTCGTAACCCAAAGCCAGGCCGCTCTGTGTGCATACCTGCCCCTATATTTCATGGAAAGGTAGTGTTCTGATTTTGTTTTACCTCTAAATTCACACATATCAAATTCAGAAGAAAGAAAGGAAGAAAGGAAGAAAGGAAGGAAGGAAGGAAGGAAGGAAGGAAGGAAGGAAGAAAGAAAGAAAGAAAGAAAGAAAGAAAGAAAGAAAGAAAGAAAGAAAGAAAGAAAGGAAGAAAAGGAAAGAAAGGGAAAAAGAAAGAAAGGAAGGAAAGACACAAGGGAGGAAGAAAGAAAGGAAGGAAGAAAAAATCGCCGTTTTTGGAATGATCATTTAGCTAAGAGTGTTAAAGAAGATGTTGCTGGAGGCCATCCTGAAGGCTCAGCACTCACAAGATACACTGACCACCAGCAAATGCCACAGGATCTGGCCTGAGCACAGGATTATGGACTTAAAAATCTATTCCATGTTTGCATCCTATCCATTCATTCAACAGATCTATTCTGAGTGTCTTCCATGTGTAAGGCATTGTTTTATCTGCTGGGAATATAGCAGTGAAAACGTCAGGTCCCTGCTCTCAGGGAAAACACATAAAGGGATGATCATCTCTAGAGGATACAAGCCACAACGAAGACAGAGGCCCAGGGGAGAGAAGGTTAATCAGTGTCCCATGGGCTTTGGGGCCATGGGCTGTGGTCCTGCTAGAGACAGGACCGTCTTGCACCTCCTGCACTGGGCAGATGTGGCATGGGCTCATCAAATCTGATGTCTCAGTAAAAGAGGGCTGACTGACACTATGGGAGGGTGCTACCATATTTTGCAAGTTTGTGGAAAGAGTTTAGTGAAATAATAATACAAAGTAATTCATGCTATGACTGGCATACAAAAGGCTCTCAAGAAATAGCAATGAGGATGCTGACTCAAAAATCTCTTAGGATTCTTCAGATCTTTCTCCAGCTAAAGACCCACAAGCAACACACAAAACAAAACAAACAAAAAAACAAAAAACAACCTCTGGCCTGTGCTGAGCATTTCCGAGAAACCTTGAATGATTTGGGCTACAAAAGAGGCTGGTTTCTCTAAGAAAACCTAATGAGATGTGTGAGTCTCCCACCTGGTGAGTCGGGCTGGTCAGGAACAGCTGTGATATGTACAGGTCGAGTCCTCAGGCCCACCCATCTGAGAATGAGTCTCAGAAGCTTGCTGTCCTCAATATTTCTTTCCTAAGAAGCAGAACTTTTTTCTTCCTTGCAAGATCTTTTACAAAACCCCAATTCTCTCAGGGGTGTTGCTCTGTGCTGCAGTGGCAGCTCTGGTCCTTTAGCATACCCTACCCTTGGAAGTCCTGGGAATCTCTCTGGAGCTGCCCCTCAGATATATTTGGAAAACACTGTTGTGGGCAATGAAAGAGAATAGAATAATGCAGTTTCAGCTTGGCAGAAGTAACTGCTGAAGCTGTGTAAGAGGGCTTGAGAGCAAGTTGAGGAGGCGCTGTGGTGGAAATAGGTAGCAATAACACAGAGAAATCTCCGCATTTGACTTGGTGTGAACTCTCAGAGCCCGAGTGGGGTCACAGCCGTCCCAGGAGCTGGCAGCAGGTTTATTAATAGGATAAATAGAGCAGAGGTTAGAAACTGAGCTTTATTACAGTAAATGGCAGAACATAGTCTTTTATTCAGATGTCTCTGGCCTCTCTCTTTTCACTTTCTAAAAACGATATATAAGTTTCTATATTATCTTAAAATTTATAAAGCCTGCACTCACTCACTCTCTTTTGCAGATTTGTATATACTTAACTTTACATGGCACTTGATCATTTATACTTAATGTGAATTTTAATTTGTTCTACTTTTAAATAATTATATTTCTATATATAATACACTAAATGATTTTCTAATGTCTGAAGAAAAGCCAAACTTGGGACTCTGCTATGTTAATCTCTCTCTGAAAAGTAAAACTTTGTTATGAGAAGTTTCAAATATATACAGAAGTTGAGAAAATAGTGTCATGAACACTCATATACCTTTCATACACCTTCAACAATTTATTCATGGACAATCTATTTCATTTATATTCTCACTTCCGGTCCTCCTAATTGTTTTGAAGCAAGTTTCAGATACGTGTCACTTCATCTGTGTTTATAACTGATTCTTATTATTCACATAGTTATGCTCTTAGATATCTCATGACACTGAATCATTGCTCTTGGGAAAGTACAGGTTATGTTTGGGAGCCTCTGCCCACAACACTTTTGTCAACCAATGAATATGTGGCCTCGTCT
Source organism: Lasiurus cinereus (assembly GCA_011751065.1). Classification (NCBI taxonomy): domain Eukaryota; kingdom Metazoa; phylum Chordata; class Mammalia; order Chiroptera; family Vespertilionidae; genus Lasiurus; species Lasiurus cinereus. The sequence goes on along the minus strand of JAAGEH010000039.1, from coordinate 7,484,149 downwards.
TATGCATGTGTCTGTTTAAAGACACCCATTTAACATAAATTGTTGATTCAGAAACATGGAACTCACTGTCAAAAGCACTATAATTCCTATCTGAATGAGGTTTGTCTAACATTTATTTTCCTATAAGGCACATCACAGCTTTCCTATGCTTCTGCACTGGCTTCGGGGCCATTTTAACAATAAAGTCACCAGCAAAAGGCACAAGAATACAAAACTATGGCACTAAAGAGATTGTGAAAAGACACTTGTTGGCAGCATAAGAGCTAAAATAAGAAGGCAGCACATCACCTGGTTGACGTCAGGCGACCCTGTGCATGTTTGGTGAGCAGTTTTCCACTGCTGTGCTATAGCCTGGAAATGACTTTGAAAGCACCGGAATGCTGACTGTAACCGGTCCTCAAGTCTGCAAAGAGGGAATCCAGGAACAATGAGGAGCAACTACATCTCAGTAGGAAGAGGGTAAAGTGTGTGCTTAGCAACTAATGGCCAATCCAGTACTTTTGGATCCTAAAGACGTGAAACCGAAAAGAAAACTGGTTTGTGATATAAAAGCCTTTAATGTGAAGGCTTTATCTTTCAGGCAATAGAATCCAAGTATATTCTTTAACAGAGTATTGTGGCATGATTAGAAATTCAAAGAAATAAGAAATAGTAACCAACAGAATCATTCTTGAGTGCTCAAGAAAAGACTAAATTCAGATGAACTCCAACTCTAACCAAAATTTAAAAGTCTCTTAGATAGGAAACTAATAGTATGTAGAAAATCCCATTTTTCTAATAAGATTTTTTAAAAAAGAGCACACATGATTTGCATTCAAGTTTAAGCTTTACCTCACTTCTTACCTGGTGCTTTTATGGAGAAAAGGAAACAGGACTCCCAGGTCCATATTTTAATTCCAGTACTTTGACTTCACTGATAACCAGGTACAGACGTCCCTCATGGGGCTAATGTCTTTCTCATGATTCAAGTTCTGAATATTCTTCTGGCCAGTGAAAGCAAGGCCTTCCACACTCACTACTTCATATGCTTTTCTTTGGGTTTCTGGAATATGCATGTGGGAAAAGGACGGTGGCTTCCTGAAGCACCTTTGTCCATATTAAAGTGCCTTATCTAGAAGTTAATCTTCTGGTTTTTATTCCAGAATAAGGATGTTTCTCTTTAAGTCTCTGTATGTTGCCCAAAGCCCCAAAGTGTACACCAAACTTTATTATTATTGTTGTTGTTATGAATTGTTGACATATTGGCAATACTTTTCAGACACAAGGCTTTCTCCTAATAATAACTGTAGAGTCCTAAGTAAATTCGGTCTTGCACAACATGGTGTTTTAAAACTGCAATCGATAACAGGGATTACAGAAATTGACATGAGTCTCTCTTTACTTTAAATTGATAATTATCTGAAAAGCTCATGCACTATGTGCAGCAGCTTAAAATTAAACCCAGGTCCAACACCAGGGAAGTCATTGTCCTGTGGCCAGTAGTTTTCTAGGTGGAAAAGGCAATGAGATTTATGGGATGTAATAGGAAATGTCAACTTGCTAAAGTATGACATGGACCAATGGCATTGCATTGTTTAGAAATAGAAAATCTCCGGCCCCACCTCAGATATCTGAGTCAGAACCTGAGTTTTAACTCCACCCATGGACTGTCTGTGAGCACATTACAGTTGGGAGACACTACTGAAAAGGTTGCAGAAGAAGAATGTGTCTGCTACTACGAGGTTTCTGACCACCAGTTTTGCCCTCCATGTAGCTGACTTGTAGGAACTGGATGCAGAATCTAAGTACATTCAGTGAAGACGCTTGGCTGCTGGTAAGCCCCTCATCAATGTTAAAGCATGATGGGAAAATGAAAGTAGGTGAACATGGGTGCTGACACACCATCTATGTAGAGCGTGTTTCCTAGAACTAATTTCAATGTGTGGATTTTTCTTCCTAGACAAAATTTTGTTGCATGGCTCACATCTCTGTAGACCAGTGGTTCTCAACCTATGGTTCGCGACCCCTTTGGGGGTTGAACGACCCTTTCACAGGGTTTGCCTAAGACCATCGGAAAACACATATTTCCCATGGTCTTAGGAACCAACACACTGCTCCTCAGTGTAGCAAAGTGTAGCAATGTAGTTTACTGTTGTCATATGAAGACTGTTACCCATGCTACACCATGATTAAAGACAAAATTTCATTTATTTGTAATTAGAAATAAATATTTCACAATATATAATTACATATTGTTTTTGTGATTAATCACTATGCTTTAATTATGTTCAATTTGTAACAATGAAAATATATCCTGCATATCAGATATTTACATTATATAACAGTAGCAAAATTACAGTTATAAAGTAGCAACGGAAATAATTTTATGGTTGGGGGTCACCACAACATGAGGAGCTGTATTAAAGGGTCCCAGCATTAGGAAGTTTGAGAACCACTGCTGTAGACAAACAAGATCCTAGCTTCAGCTGCTTTCCCATTTCAGCTGAAATTGGACTGAACGAGAATGAAACAATAAAGAGACCTGAAATGGCCCCTTGGGATGCTTCCAAGTCCAATTCCACCCAAGTTGGGAGAAATCAATTTCACCCTTTCCGCTGTTCAAGTAAGGTCTCTTCTTTGGTTCCACCATGCTTCTCAGTAACATGGCTGGGTGACTGACGATGGTTGTCCTCGATGCTCCCAGGCTGGATTTTACAACTCGGTTAAGGATGTTTGACTTATTAATCATGGCTGATTAGTTCCCTTTCCTTCTGCCAAAAATCTAAAGCTTCCTGCTTTCCTATAATCTCCTGCATATGAATTTTTTTCTCTTGATGGAGTTGCTAAGCTGAACAGACTTCCATCATAAAGTGAAAGATCAACATAAATGATTGTTTCATATTACAAGCATTCTTTTTAAAGAAGCAAGGCGCTCTTATCCCAGGCTCCCAGAAGGATTTGAATATATGTTTACTTATCTCATCTTGCCCCAAATGTTTCTGGGCCTCACCAGTCTGGGGCTGATAATAGGGTTACATTTATATCTGTGCTCAAATCATAATACTTTGAGCTCAAGCAAAAATAGAGCCTCCTCTTCTGCTGTCCATCAGTTACTGTTTGGTGGTCCTAAAGGGTCGTTCGCAGGGAGCAGAAATTGGATGGTCAGCTGTAGTTTCCACACATCTGCTTCTGTCCAAGCTTGTCCTGTGACAAAGTGTAATTCCTAAACCTGTCTGCCTTCATTACTAGAGAAAAGCATTCAGGCATATTGGTGAATTTGTATAAAGGCATTTTGGGAGTATGTGATAACTAGTACTGTCTGAACTTCATCTCAGATAATGCCAAATGTAAGTACTGTCCTCAGACAACTTATGGTTAACCTCTGATTAAGGGTGACAATAAAGGCGGAGAGGTGGGATACAGAATTAAATCGATGGCATTTTTATACACCAATAATTAATGCTCAGAAAGAGAAATGAAACAAACAAGCCCATTTACTATTGCAACAACAAAAAATTAAGATACTTAGGAATAAATTTAACCGAAGAGAAAAAAGACTTGTACTCGGTGCTGAAACCGGTTTGGCTCAGTGGATAGAACGTCGTTGGTCTGGGAATGAAGGGTCCCAGGTTCGATTCTGGTCAACGTCATGAATGTTGGTTGTGGGCATATCCCCAGTGAGGGGCATGCAGGTGACAGCTGATCAATGTCTCTCTCTCGGCAATGTTTCTAACTCTCTATTTCTCTCCCTTCCTCTCTGTAAAAAGATCAATAAAATATATTTAAAAAAAGAAAACTTGAAAACTACAGGGCATTGAAAAAAAAGATAGAGGAAGATATAAACTGTGTTCATGGATTGGTAGAATTAACATCATTAAAATGTCCACATTACCAAAGCAATCTATAGATTCAATGCAATCCCTACTAAAATGCCAATGGCATATTTCACAGACCTAGAAAAAAACACTCCAACAATTTATATGGAAACAAAAAGATCCTGAATAGCTGCAACAATCTTGATAAAGAAGGACAAATTTGGAGGAATCACAATACCAGATATCAAGTTATACTACAAAACCACTGTAATCAAAACAACTTGGTACTGGCACAAGAACAAACATATAGATTAATAGAACAGAACAGAGAACTCAGAAATCGACCCAAGCCATTATACTCAATTAATATTTGACAAGGGAGGCCAGAGCATTCAACAGAGTCAAAGCAGTATCTTCAATAAATGGTGTTGGAAAAATTGGACAGATACATGCAAAAGAGTGAAACTAGACCACCAACTTACATCATACACAAAAATAAACTCAAAATCAATGTAAAACCTAAATGTAAGTCAAGAAACCATAAAAATCCTAGAAGATAAGCCTAACCAATGGACACAGACACCAGGAGGGTGAGGGCATGAGTGAAGTGGTGGTGGTGGTGGTGGGGGGGGCAATGGGGAGATAAAGACACAGATGTAATACCTTAATCAATAAAGAGAAAAAATCCTAGATGAAACCATAGGCAGCAAAATCTCAGGCATCTCTCTTAGCAATATATTTGTTGATACATCTCCCAGGCAAGGAAAACAAAAGAGAAAATAAATAAGTAAATGGGACTATCCTATCTAATAAAAGAGTAATATGCAAATTAACCATCAATCCATTACACCCACAAGCCATGCCCATCAGCCAATCAGGAGTGGGTATGCAAATTAACCCAACCAAGATGGCTGTGGCCACAGAGAGAGCAGGAGGGAGGCTTTAGTTTCCCCGGTGATGGAGGAAACCAAGCTTTCCACACATCCTGGCTGGCCCAGGCCTCTACTCTAGGCTACAAAGTTTCAATTATAGAAGATAAATAAATCCCCAAAAGATGGCAGTAACCATGGAGCTAGAGAGAGCAGGAGGCTAGGATTGCCCCTGGTGATGGAGAAAGCCAAGCTTTCTGCCTGCCCTGCCTGGCCCAGGCCTCCACTCAAGGCTGCAAAGTCTCAATTATAGAAGATAAATAAATCCCAACAAAAGTGGCAGTAGCCACAGAGCTGGAGAGAGCAGGAGGCTAAGATTTTGCCCAGTAATGGAGGAAGCCAAGCTTCTGTAGCCCTGGCCTGCCTTGGCCTCCACTCCAGGCTACAAAGTTTCAATTGCAGAATATAAATAAATCCCAAATATCAGGGCCTCCACTTAGTTTGTGGGGTAGTGGTTGGCCTGCAAACTACCATAGGCCCCTCTCCCAGGCTGCCCCACACTCCAGGGGAACCCCCACCCTGATCTGGGACACCCTTCAGGGCAAACCAGCTGCCCCCACCCATGCACCAGGCCTCTATCCTATCTAATGAAAGAGTAATAAGCATATTGACCATCACTCCAACACACAGGATGGCTTCCCCCATATGATCAAAGATCCTGCCCCATGTGGACACAAGATGGCTACCACAAGATGGCCAGCAGGGGATGGCAGTTGGGAGGGACCAGGCCTGCAAGGAAGGGCAGTTGGGGGTGATCAAGCCTGCAGGGGAGGGCAGTTAGGTGTGACCAGGCTGGCAGAGGAGGGAAGTTGGGAGTGACTGGCCCTGCGGGGAAAGGCGGTTGGGGGGGCCAGGCCTGCAGGAGAGGGCAGTTAAGGGTGAGCAGGCCTGCAGGGGAGCAGTTAAGGGGTGATCAGGCTGGCAAGCAGAAACAGTTAGGGCCAATCAGGAAGGCAAGTAGGCGAGCAGTTGGGAGCCAGCAGTTTTGGATTGTGAGAGGGATGTCCACCAGGATTGGACTTAAACAGGCAGTCAGATATCCCTCGTGGGGTCCCATTTTTGAGAGGGTAAAGGTTGGGCTGAGGGACACTCCCCCCCCCCCCAATGCACAAATTTCATGCACCAGGCCTCAAGTATATAATAATAAAAGAATAATATGCTAATTAGACTGACATCCTTTCAGACATCCTTCCTTCTGGACAAAGCAGTGCTGCATTGGCAGGGGCCAAGGCCCTTGCATGAATGTTGTGAATCGGGCCACCAGTATCAAAATAAAAATCTTCTGCACAGCAAAAGAAACCAACAACAACAAAAAGGGAGCCCATTGTATGGGAGAACATATTTGGCAATGATACATCTGATAATATCCAAAATATATACGGAACTCATACAACTTAACAAAACAAAAGGAAGACAAAATGGGCAAGGGACCTAAATAGACACTTCTCCAAAGAGGACATATATATGGCCAAGAGACATGTGAAAAATGTTCAAAGTCTCTTATCATCAGAGAGATGCAAATTAAAGCAATAATGAAGTACCACCTCACACTTGTCAGAATGGCTATCATCAACAAATCAACAAATTACAAGTGCTGGTGAGGATGTGGAGGAAAAGGAATCCTAGTACACTGCTGGTGAAAATGCAGACTGGTGCAGCCATTATGGAAAAGAGGATGGAGTTTCCTCAAGAATTAAATATGAAACTTTCATTTGACCCAGTGATCCCACTTCTAGGAATATATTCTAAGAAACCTAAAACACCAATCAGAAAGAATGTATGCACCCTATGTTCATAGCAGCACAATTTAAAATTAGCTAAGATCTGGAAACAGCCCAAGTGTCCATCAGCAGATGAGTGAATAAAACAGCTGTAGTACATTTACACAATGGAATACTATGCAGCTGTAAAAAAGAAGGATCACTTACCCTTTGAGACAGCATGGAGGAACCTGGAGAGTATTATTGTAAGTGAAATTAGTCAGTCAGAGAAAGACAAGTATCACTCATATGTGGAATCTAAAATACAAAATAAACTGATGAACAAAACAGATCTGAAGACATAAAAACATGGAAGGTGGAAGGTGGGGATGGATGGGTGGGAAGAGATCAAACAAAGAATTTATATGCAACTCCAGCTGGGTAATCAGCAGAACCCATGGATACAGACAATAGTGTGGTGAAGGCCTGGGTAAGGGTCAATGGGGAGAAAATGGAACATCTGTATTACTTTCAACATAAAGATAAATTTTTAAAAAGGCAGAGGGCATTGGCTTTGTTTTTCCTTTTCCAAATCTACATGTATTTTTGCAGCAACTCCACCTGTGCACTCAGCAAAGAACCTTCCATGCTGTCACTGGAAGTACAATTCTAAGGGCCCTGCAACAAATGAAACATCTGGATTGTTCTGAGAATAGGGAGCAGTGTGACAGTTTTATTGATCAACAGAAGCTTAGCACGGTAGTATATGGCACACCCTAGGTTCCCTAGCATTGGTCGAACAAATAGGGAAATCCATGTGTGCACTGTTGCTGTACCCTGGGCGCTCCCAGCCTCTAGGAGCTGGATGTGAGGACCTGACCATGCCTGATTCCAGTGGTGGGTAGAAAAGAAGGGAATGAGCAACACCATTTTTCTGACTTTGCCACTACATTCTTCTAATGACCTTCTGACTGAGGAGTTTGGATTATAAAAACAATGATTTTTATTTCTCTTACACTGTTTTCTTAGTTTATACATTATTCCTTCTTATCAACCTCTGGTTTAAAACAGTGGGCTTTAAAATTGTGATCCATATGAAAGCACATATTTTAATATCTCCAATTCCCTATTGAAAATTAATCATTCTCTCCAATCTAGCTCTCCCTCCTTTTTTTTTTTTATGGCTTCGGCAGGTGCCTCCGTCCACCAGTTGCCTAAGACTAAAAATAGCCTATCCTTTACTTCCTCTCTCATTTGTAGTTTCCAACCGACCTTATAAAACCATGGAGTCTATTTTCTAAACCTCTCTCAAGTCTATTCACCTATTTCCAATTTGGTTACCTGTCTACTGTCATCAGGGCTCCCTCGGCTAAGTGTACAGTTGTGAAGTGCAGCATGTGACATGTAGGCATATGACTTGTATTGTCATCTATTTAGAAAGTGCCCTGTATGGCCCACATAGACTCTCAGAGCGGCTGCAACCATCGTTTGTCCCTTCTGTCCATCAACCAGAGTAGTTTTTCAGAAAGAAAACCTAACCATCCTCCTGCTGCCTGCTTAAAATACCTCCTTGCCCTTACCAGGGTTTGCTAGGACTGCCATGACAAAGTACCAGGGCCTGGTGACCTAAACAACAGAAATTTATTTTTTCATCCCCGGGGTATGGGAATCAGCAGGTGTGGGTGCTTCTGAGGCCTGTCTCCTGGGCTGTAGACGACTGTCTTCTCCCAGGTCTCCATATGTCTTCCTGCTGTGTGTCCTCGCTGCCTCCTACGAGGATGCCAGTCATATGGAATTAGGGCTCATCTAATGAGGTATTGGGCAATAGGGCTTCCACCTATGAATTTTAGGAGATGGGGAAACACAGTTCAGCCTCTAACTCCCTGGGATAAAATCCAACCTCCTAACTATGGCCCTTCACAATGGGGTGCTCCTCCCCCTCTACCCCTGTTCTCACTCCTCCACCTGGCACTCTGCATCCCAGTGGTCTGCCCAGTCTCTTCAGGCCACCATCCTCTCCCACTGCCTGTTGGCCTTTACAGGTGCTGTTCCCTCTGCCTGAAACACTGTTCCTTCTCCCTGATCTTGTGTTCACCTGCGAGAAGACTACTTGTCCTTAAAACCTCACTTAGATGCACTGCTTATTGGCGCAAGCCTTTTGTGTACTCAGGTTTCTATGTTCCAAGGTGCCTCTCTTTTGATATCCTGTGAAATCTTATAATTTCACCAATTACAGCACTTTATGAATTATTTTATAATTACCAGTTGACTTGTCAGTAACCCTCAGCAGGCATAAATCACTGTGTTTATGGTCCTTGAAACCATGAAGTCTCTGAGTCTCACAGAAATAAGTTTTTAAATATAGCACGAGAGCAGAGGCCTGCGGGGAGGGGTGTGTACAGCTGCCTCCCACGCTTCCACTGTCGCCTGGTAGCCATGAGCTGCAAGCTACTGGGAAATCAATTAGAATATGGTATTCACATTCCCAAAAGTAAAAATTACAGGTTGGCCCAGCAAATTCATTTCTGGGCAAGACAATCACATTGAAAAGATTGCATTTTGTGGATACATATCTAAAGTATTTCAATAAACATCAGTCACATTTGCATTCAGATATTAACCTATTTATCCCAAATATAGCAGTGTAGTGGTTGTGATAAACATGAAATAGGCAAAATGGTTATTTATATTTGTCTTCAGTTTCCAATAGTGTTTGAATTCAGTGATTTTGCGTTTTCTTGCCTTGGCTGGCTCTCATTTTCTCTGGAATTGTAGTAAAAATAACCAGTCCCACCAGAAATTCTGTTTCATGCTGTGAAACTGTCTTTTTATTTATATCAAAACTTTCATCTTAACCTTTCTGTCTTGAATTGACTGACCTATCTATGTTGGATTATAATTAGTAAAAGAATACTTATTAAAGAGACAAAAGTTTCTGTGGTCCCAATGGAGCAGGCACGTGACCAGGAAACCTTTAAGGACAGCTCCTGAGCCCAGAGATGCAAGAATGGTGCCTTCCCACACCCACCTTCAAGGGTGTTTTAAACTTCATTATTCTTTTGTCCTTTAGGTAATGTATGTTTGTTTTTAAAATCAGAATACAAAAGTAAGCAAAAGAGGTAACCAATTTGAAAAACATTTAAATAGAATCATGCTCATTTGTTTTTCTTAGAAGACATGTGCACAAATATGCTTCTATACTATCATTTTATTCTTAAGTCAGCTTGTCCACCACATAGCAGGCATAGACACACATAGAGTCTGAAAGTCTTAGGTCTCCATTCCAATTCCTGAGATATGCACCCTTTGTGAAGATGTTTTAATATTTCAAATAAACTTTCTATTTTGGAATCATTTTGGATTTTCATAAAAGGTGCAAATGTATATAGTAAGTTCCCACATGCCCTCAGCAATCCTCCCTTATCCACACCTTGTTTTACTGGGGTGCATTTCATAGAACCAAGAAGCTGCTGTTGATATATTATGCTTAACTAAACCCCAAACTTTATCTGGATTTCATCCGTTTACCATCGAAGTCCTCTTTCTCTCCCAGGATCCAATAGGGGAACCCCTTGCACTTACTTGTCTTGTCTCCTGGGAGGACCTAGGAGAGGTTTCCAACCAGAGAAAGGAATAGGCGACAGGGAGAACACTCCCAGGTCTGTTTCCATGGCCACTGCGAAGGAGGTTGTCAGCATTTGCTGGAAGACATAGTCTAAGCCGAATCCAAAGACACATTTCCACTCCTGCTGTGTCAGGACCTTCTGTCTCCCTTGTTCTGTGGCTTTTCCCCAGGAGAGGCCCCAGGCTGCCCTGAGAGCCTCTCAGGACTTTAGGCAACAGCAGTTTGCAAACCTGCACACATCCCTGGAGTGTTTCATTCACTGCTTCCCCAAGCTTTATGCTCAACTTGCTACATTTGCTACTTAAGTACATTTTTGCATAGAGAAACTCTATTCTCCTAATTAAGAAATCCACCACAAGTTGCTAAGTACATACAGCTTACAAGCTTAATTGCAAATTCACTGATTTACTTGAAGAATTAAAATTTACCTCTGATGCCCGGCCAGTGTGGCTCAATGGTTGAGCATTGACCTATGAACCAGGAGGTCATGGTTTGATTCCTGGTTCAGGCACCTGCCTGGGTTGCATGCTGGGTCCCCAGTGTGGGGCATACAGGAGGCAGCCAATCAATGATTCTCTCTCATCATTGATTTTCTCTCTCTCTCTCTTTCTCTCTCTCTCTCTCTCTCTCTCTCTCTCTCTCTCTTCCCTTCCTCTCTGAAATCAATAAAAATACATATTTTTAAAAATGTACCTTTGATAATAACTACCTAGAGACAAAGCATTGGACTCAAATTTTTAAATTTCTTCCAGTTCTAAGGAGTGGATACAATTATTGTGTCCCATTCTTCAGATGAAAAATAGAGGCACAGAGAGGTTAAGTAACTTGCTGAACATCACATAGCTCCAATGGTGGAGAATTCTATCTCCATCACAGTCTGTGCTGACAGCCATCATTTTGATCTGCACCTAAAGATCGATACTTTCCCATGGTACCACACAGGGATCCTTGTCTAGACTCTGATTCCTGGGCTGCAAGATTTTAGTAATTATCAGTGACAACATCTTGACAACTATGATTCATTTCACTCTTGAGCTGTTATTCGTTCTAGTTTGTGAAAGGCAATCAACAATGACTGTAAGGCTTGAGCTAGAGTGTTGACTCAATAAATTGCATTGCTAAATCAACTCTCCAGAACATTGTACAAAAATAATGTTGACAGAATTGTACTGGATTCTAAGGGTTTATATCTGCTATATCGCCTGTGGATTGTATTATCCACCATGAATGATGGCACTGACACAGGCGATTATCTCTGTTCCCTCAGGCCTCTCTGTGTTCCTTTCTACTGGCGCCCAGTGAGAGGTTTACTGTGATTCATTGCCTTCTTAATTTTCAGAAGATACCAATTACAATAGGATGTAGTCATCTTGTGCTCAAGGTGCCTAAGTGATCTCTCCCCACCCCTGAAATTACAAATTGGAAGCTGAACTTGCTCAGTTTAAGGAAGGGAACACAGAAGTAGCAAGTGTGATGGAACCCCTAGATCTCCTGAACCCACACTTGCTTTGTCCAATGGTTTGCTGCCTTCAGTTGTACGACTAATCTTGCTTTCTCACACACACATATACACACACACACACACACACACACACACACACACACATATATATATATATATATATATATATATATATATGATTTCAGAGAGGAAGGGAGATGGGGAGAGAGATAGAAACATCAATGATGAGAGAGAACCATTGATCAGCTGCCTCCTACATGCTCCACACTGGGGATCGAGCCTGTAAATGAAGCATGTACCCTGACCTGGAATCCTAGTTCAAACTATGACCTCCTGGTTCACAGGTCGATAATCAAGCACTGAGCCCTTCTGAGCTGGGCCCAATTCTGCTTTTTTGATGATTCATTCTTTGCAGTCATTGGATGGCTGACTCGGATTTCACAAAACCAAACACAGCTTGAAAGTGCTCTTCCCTGTTGCACAGGACAAAGTGCCCGTGGAAGACTTTATGGGGAAGGTACATGTGCTTGACAGCAACCTAATCTTCTCTCAGCATAGAGACATGCAATTTATGGTGTCACACCCCTGCAAAGTAGGGATCAGAGCCTGAATAGTTTGTGAGAACATCTCCTAATTCCTTTTAATGGTCAGATGTCACAAATGCTTTTTAGAGGGCCCGAAAAGCACAGTACTTGCATATTTTGGTTGTCACTACATTCAATCGATGCACTCTGCAAAATATGCTTTTAATTTTCTACATAAAAGTACTATGTAAAAACTGAAGTTGGCTCACTTGGCAGACATTTCTAACTTTCTCGCTATCATCTACTCTAGAGTCTGGAAAATTGAATACTTACTCCTCGGCTTCCCTTCGGTTGGCCCTGTGAGATGCAAGCAAGTCTCTTAAAGGAAGTTTCTGGGAAGGGGGTGTAAATGCAGAATGGGGGCTTCTTTCTCCTTCTATCCACCTGCAGTGTTGGTATGATGCTGGAAAATGCAGTGGCCACCTTGCACCAATGAAGCAACAAGCATATGTGTTAGCTACTTGTATTCCTCATGCAAATGATATCTTTGGGCCTTTCTCTAATTATTTTTTACTTACAGTTCTCATATTTCTTCTAATAATTTATGAGTTATTTCTATTTTACTTTTTTTATTTAATAAAATTTTATTGTTCAGGTTATTACATTTTCCCCTCTTTTTTCCCCCATTGCTCCCCTCTACCCAGCTCCCAGCTCATCCTCTGCCTTTACCTACCCACCCCCCATTGTATTCATCCATAGGTGTATGATTTTTGTCCAGTCTCTCTCTGCACCTCCCTCACCCCTTTCCCCCTGAGAATTGTTAGTCCACTCCCTTTCTATGTCCCTGATTCTATTATATTCACTAGTTTATTCTATTCATCAGATTTTTAATTCACTTGACTTTTAGATTCACTTGTTGATAGATATGTATTTTGTTGTTCTAATTTTTATCTTTACCTTTTTCTTCTTCTTCCTCTTATTAAAGAGTACCTTTCAATATTTCATATAATACTGGTTTGGTGGTGATGAACTCCTTTAGCTTTTTCTTATTTGTGAAGCTCTTTATCTGACCTTCAATTCTGAATGATAGCTTTGCTGGATAGAGTATTCTTAGTTGTAGGTTCTTGCTATTCATCAGTTTGAATATTTCTTGCCACTCCTATCTGGCCTGCATAGTTTCTGTTGAGAAATCAGCTGAAAATCGTATGGGTGCTCCCTTGTAGGTAGTTAACTGTTTTTCCCTTGCTGCTTTTAATATTCTCTTTTTGTATTTTGCCCTTGGTATTTTAATTATGATGTGTTTTGGTGTGGTACTCTTTGGATTTCTTTTGTCTGGGGTTCTGTGCACTCCCTTTTTGAAAATCTATTTCTTTCACCAGGTGTAGGAAGTTTTCAGTCATTATTTCTTCAAATAGGTTTTCAGTATCTTGCTCTCTCTCTTCTTTTGGCACCCCCATAATTCTGATGTTGGTATGCTTTAAGTTGTCCTACAGGCTCCTTATACTGTCTTCACATTTTTGGATTAGTTTTTCTTTTTGCTTTTCCAGTGGAGTGTTTTTTGCTTCTTTGTATTTTGAATCTTTGACTTGATTCTTGCATTCCTCTAGTCTGCTGTTAGGTTTCTGTATATTTTTTATTTCAGTCAGTGTATGTTTAATTTCTAGTTGGTCCTTTTTCATCTCTTCTTGGGTCTCACTACATTTATCCATCTTTTATAGGAAATTCTTGAAAAATCTTATTACTGTGATTTTGAACTCTATATGCAGTCATTTGTTTTCCTCCATTTCTTTTGTTTGTGATCTGTTCCTTTCTCTCTGCATTTTCACTGCTTTCCTGAGTTGGTAGAATAGCTTTGTGTGCTAGATGTTCTATATGGTCCAGTAGCTCCACCTCCCCAGTTACCTCAGGTGGACTGTCTTGGTGTACCCCTTTGTGGACTGTGTGTATAGCTTTGTTGTAGTTAAGTCTTGATTATTGTTGGTATCACTTGGGGGGATTTGACCTCCAAGCCAATTGATTGTGAGGATCAGTTATGTTTATACCAGGAGAACTTCTGTGTTGGATTCAGCCTTATGATACAGGATTTGTAAAATTGCAAAAGTTCTCTGTTCAACGTGGATAGAGCAGAGTCTCAGGGCTGAGCAGAGACAGCTTTGGCCTCCCTTTAGCCCTGCCCTAAGTGGCCCCTGGTCCTCAGTGTTCCACAGTAATCTTTGCAGCTCTCTCTGTGTGCACTCTCACACACCTCCAGATCTCTGCCTTCCTGGCTTTCCTGAGTTTCCGTGCACTTTGGGGACTCATATGAGTCTGGGTCCCCAGGGTATCACCCAAAAATGGTGTTCAGTGCAGTTGGAAGTAGATTTCAGTACAGTTGGGAGGTTCTGTCTCTATCCCCCTAAAGAAAGCCAGTGGCCCAATCAGCAGTCAGCCCTCTGTGTGCGCCTCCAGACTTCTTCCTTTTTGTGGCTCCCCTAAATTTCCATGCACTCCTCCCTTTTCATGGCAGTCCAGATCCCTCATATGAGTCTCGTCCAGAACTGGGGTTCAGTGCAGTCGGATCTGAGGTTCAGTGCAATTGGGCGTTTCTGTCTCCCTCCTGCTAGAGGAAGCCAGCCAGGCACTCTGCCGCCTATCCTCTCCATGCACGTGTCTTTGTACCTCAGCTTTTATGCAGCTCCTCTGAGTCTCTGTGGGCTGCTCTCTTTATTTCTAGCTGTAGAATTTTCACTTAGCCAGCTTTCCTGTGCTTCTGGATGATTCCTGTTCTGTCTTTTAGTTGTAGTTTTGAAATTGTTGTGCGGGGCAGCAGTGTAGGTGTGTACCTATGCCATCATCTTGATTTCTCGAGTTATTTCTATTTTAAAGACAGCCACATTTGTGTATAGAATGGTACAAATTTATCCCTATTTTGATTACATAATGAGCTTATATTTTCTCCTATAGTTTTGCTTTAAAATTAATTATACAATTAAATCATTGTATCATTAATGATACAAAAATCTGGAATTTATTTTGGAGTATTATATGTGCAGAGATCTAATTTTGCTTTTACTGGTTAGGTAATTCTTTTTAACATTTGCTGAAATTTGTACTGATATTTTAAAGTGATTTTTGCCTATTTGATTGTTCTGTCCATTCCTGTTACAACATTTAATACTTTCACATTTTACACTATTAAGTTATTATGACTTTGACATCCACCCAGGAAACTGGAGTAGACATATATTTTCCTATTCCTTCTGCTGAGAACAACTAAAAATCCTGGATTTCTCTACAAAAGAAATATCAGAAGACATTCAAATGTGAGGAGAAGGTGGACTGGCTAGGGATCTCAGGATCCAAAAAACAGCATAGCGATGAATCCTCTGGGTTTTCTTTTTCCTGATATGTCCCAAACCCAGAACTGAAGAAACTCATAATCTAGAAACAACAACAGGTGCAGACAAAAATGACCTCAACAGAAGGCTCTTCTCTCCAGCTGCATATTTAGGAAGGGGCAATCCTGCCAGTAGAAAACTGTCAGATCACAATGGCCCCCACCAGCCAAACTCCACAGAAAAAACTGTGGGTACCCCTGGTAGCCAACAGAAATGACTGTGTGGAGAGCTCATCACTGCCAGGTTATAACAAGATATCCTAATGCTCCTGCCAGGTGAGGTCTGGGATTCTTCCAGAAGAGTCAGATTCTCATCATCATTCGGTGGTGAACAAGGCCAACTGACTCCCTCCCCAGGATGTGAGTAGAGGCTACATGAAGAGAAGTAATGAGGTGCTGTTTCTCCCTTTTGTTACAATAGTGCCAGGGAAGGAGTCCTTGCCTTGCCTTCAGGTGCCAATGTAGCCCATGGTGTTGAAAGGCTAAAGAGACAGTATGATCATATCAACTGACACAGTAAAAACATTTGGCAACTCCAAACCAATTTATGACAAAAATCTGAGAAAACTCAGGAATAGAGAAGAACTTCCTCAGTTTGATAAAGAACATGTACAGCTAACATCAAAGGCTGACTAAGATCCTTCTAAGACTGGGAATAAGGCAAGGATGTCTCTCTCTCCACTGCTACTCAACATCCTGGGGAGAAAAGGGAAATTATAATCAATTAAACAAGTTAAGAAAATAAAATAAAAGGCATACAAATTGGAAAGAAAGAAATATCATGAATAAAATTCTAATGAATTTACCAAAAAAAAAACCCCACACCTCTTAAAACTAAGTGAGCTCAGCATGGTTATATGACACAAGATCAATGGGCAGATGAACAAAAGCAGGTCTACAGGTGTGAGTGCATGAAACATAGTTTATTCTTGTATGGCTATTTACTAATTACTGTAATATTTACTTGTATCATACTGTAAACCCACTTTTCCCCACCTATGTATACAGAGTGATATATATATATATATATATATATATATATATATATATATACACACACACACAGATATTTAAATTTAAATAGAACCTATAATAATAACTCAGAACATAGAGGGCCTAGTCAGAGCAGTTTGGTTGGTTAGAGCATTGTCCCTCACCAAAAGATTGCCAGTTCAGTTCTGGTCAGGATACATATAGTAAACAATCAAGCAATGTTTCTCTCTCACATAGATGTTTCTTTCTCTCTCTCTCTCTCCCTCTCTCTAAGCATGTCCTAGGGGAAGACTAAAAAAATTGCTTAGAGGTAAATCTAGAAGAGGATATACAGAATTTGTACACTGAAAACAAAATTCTGGTAAAATAAAATTTACTGGTAAAAGATTTAAAAAAATGGAAGGATATTCTGCGTTCACAGATTAGAAGACTCAAATGATAAAGAGGTCATTTTCCCCAAATTTTATATAAAAGTCTTAATGTAATTACTATCAAAATATTAGAAAATATTTTGTATAAATAAAAAATTTATTCTACAATTTATGTGTAAAAGTAAAGAAACTAGATCACTAAAACAACTCTAAAGAAGAACAAATGGGGATGAATCACTTCACCCAATTTAAAGACTTGTTACATAGCTAAAATAATCAAGATTGTGTTTTACTGGCAGAAGAAAAGATACATAGTTCAGTGGAACAGAACAGAACTCAGAAATAGCCCTACACAGATTTTTTTTAATTTTTATTAATTTTTTATACATATCTCCCCATTGCCCCCCCTCCCTCCCAGGCATACCACAACCACCCAGTGTCTATGTTCATTGGTTATGCTTATATGCATCCATAAAAGTCCTTTGATTGATCTCCTACCTACCTCACCTAACTTTAATCTTCCTGCTGTAATTTAACAGTCTGTTTGAAGCTTTACTGTCTCTGTATCTATCCTTTTGTTCATCAGTTTATACTGTTCTTTATTATCCACAAATGAATGAGATCCTGTGATGCTTCTCTTTCATTGACTGGCTTATTTCACTAAGCATAAGGCTCTCCAGTTCCAACCAGGTTGCTGCAAATGGTAAGAATTCTTTCTTTTTATGGCAGCATAGAATTCCATTGTGTAGATGTACCACAGTTTTCTGATCCACTCATCTGCTGATGGGCACCTAGGCTGTTTCCAAATTGTAGCTATTGTAAATTGTGCTGCTATGAACACAGGGGTGCATAAATCCTTTCTGATTGGTGTTTGTAATTTCTTAGGCTAAATTCCTAAGAGTAGGATTACAGGGTCAAATGGGAGATCCATTTATAGTTTTTTGAGGAAACTCCATACTGTTCTACACAGTGGCTGCACCAGTCTGCATTCCCACCAACAGTGCACAAGGGTTCCTTTTTCTCCGCATCCTCGCCAATACTTGTCAATTGTTGATTTGTTGATGATTGCCATTCTGACAGGTGTAAGATGGTATCGCATTGTCGTTTTGATTTGCATCTCTCTGATAACTAGTGACTTTGAACATGTTTCGATGTGTCTCTTGGCCTTCCTTCTGTCGTCTTTTGAAAAGGTTCTATTTAGGTCCATTGCCCATTTTTTTATTGGATCTTTCATCTTCCTTTTATTAAGTTGTATAAGTTGGCTGTAGATGTTGGAGATTAAACCTTTATCAGTGATAACATTTGCAAATATGTTCTCCCATCCAGTGATCTTTCTTGTTGTTTTGTTGGTTTCTTTTGCTGTGCAAAAGCTTTTTATTTTGATGTAGTCCTATTTGTTTATTTTTTCTTTAGCTTCCACTGCCCTTGGAGCAGTATCTGTGAAGAAGTTCTTTCGGCATATATCTGAGATTGTGCTGCCTGTGGATTCCTCTAGTATTTATATGGTTTCCCTTCTAATGTTTAAGTCCTGTATCCATTTTGAGTTTATTTTTGTATTTGGTGTATGTTGGTGGTCCAGTTTCAATTTTTTGCATGTATCTGTCCAATTTTCCCCACAACATTTATTGGAGAGGCTATCTTGGCTCCATTGAATGTTCATGCCTCCTTTGTCAAATGTTAGTTGAGCATAGTGGTTTGGGTGGATATGTGGGTTCTCTATTTTCTTCCATTGGTCTATCAGTCTGTTCTTGTGCTAGTACCAGGCTGTTTTGAGAACAGTTGCTTTGTAGTATAGCTTGAAATCTGGAATTGAGATCCCACCAACTTTATTCTTTTTTCTCAGAATTGCTGTAGCTATCCGTGGTCTTTTGTTCCAGATGAATCTATGAAGAATTCTTCCTAGGTCTGTGAAATATGTCCTTGGTATTTTAATGGGTAGTGCGTTGAATCTGTAGATTGCTTTGGGTAGTATGGACATTTTAATGATGTTGATTTTCCCAATCCATGAGCATGGTATGCTCTTCCATCTGTTAACATCTTCCTCTATCTCTTTTTTCAGTTCCTGTAGTTTTCTGCATATACGTCTTTTATCTCTTTAGTTAGGTTTATTCCTAGGTATCTTAATTTTTTTGGTGCGATGGTAAATGGGATTGCTTTTTTAGTTTCTCTTTCTGTAATTTCACTGTTAGTGTATAGAAATGACATAGACTTCTTTTTTTTAATTAAATCTTTATTATTCAGATTATTACATTTGTTTCTCTTTTTTTCCCCTCCGTAGCAGCCCTCCACCCAGCTCCCACCCCTCCATCTGCCCTTAGCTCCCTCCCATTGATCTCATCCATAGGTTTATGATTTTTGTCCAGTCTCTCCCTGTACACCCCTCACCCCTTTCCCCCTGAGAATTATCAGTCCATTCCCTTTCTGTGCTCCTGATTCTATTCTATTCACCAGTTTATTCTGTTCATCAAATTTTTAATTCACTAATTTTTAGATCCACTTATTGATAGATATGTATTTGTTGTTCATAATTTTTTGTCTTTTACCTTTTTCTTCTTCCTCTTCTAAAAGAGTACCTTTCAGCATTTCATATAATACTGGTTTGGAGTTGATGAACTCCTTTAGCTTTTTCTTATCTGTGAAGCTCTTTATCTGCCCTTCACTTCTGAATGTTAGCTTTGCTGGATAGATTATTCTTGGTTGTAGGTTCTTGCTACTCATCACGTTGAATATTTCTTGCCACTCCCGTCTGGCCTGCATCATTCCTGTTGAGAAATCAGCTGACAGTCGTATGGGTGCTCCCTTGTAGGTAATAAACTGTTTTTCTCTTGCTGCTTTTAATATTCTCTCTTTGTCTTTTGCTCTTGGTATTTTAAGGATGATGTGTCTCGGTGTGGTCCTCTTTGGATTCCTTTTATATGGACTTGTAAATCTATTTCTTTCACCAGATGTGGGAAGTTTTCAGTCATTGTTTCTTTAAATAGGTTTTCAGTATCTTGCTCTCTCTCTTCTTCTGGCACCCCCACAATTCTGATGTTGGTACACTTGAAGCTGTCCCAGAGTCTCCTTACATTATGTTCACATTTTTGGATTCTTTTCTCTTCTTGCTTTTCCAGTTGAGTGTTTTCTGCTTCTTTATATTTCAAATTTTTAATTTGATTCTTGCCTTTCTCTAGTCTGTTGTTAGGACTCTGTATAATATTTTTTATTTCAGTCAGTGTATGTTTAATTTCTAGTTGGTCTTTTATCATCTTTAGTTGGAACTTTTCCATCTCTAGTTGGTCCTTTTTCATCTCCTAAATTTATCCATCTTTTCTAGCATATTCTTGAAAAACCTTTCAAGCGTGGTTTTCAACTCTATATCCAGTCGTTTTTTTTCCTCCATTTCTTTTGTTTGTGATCCCTTTCCTTGTCTCGGCATTTTCACTATGTCAGGGAAACTTTTGTGTTGAATTCAGCCTTGTGAAACCAGACTGCAAAGCTTCAGGAGCCTCTGTTGAGCTTGGGAGGGGTGGAGTCTCACGGCTTAAGGAACCGCCTTGCCTTCCAGTCTCACGTGACTGGGTAATGGCTGGAGCGGTCCTTGTGCACGTGCGCACTCGCACACTCACAGTGCTTCTAGACCGCTGCCTTTCCAGCTCCCCTGCGCACCAGGACCACGCGAGTCTAGGTCTCCAGGGTTTCGCCCAAAACAGTGGCCAAGTGGACTCAGAAGTGGCGCAGTTGGGAGGGTCTGTCTCCTGCCCACTCGTGAAAGCCAGCAGCACAATCAACAGTCTGTCCTTCACGTAGCGCCGTGCGCGACCAGACCTCTGATCTTTTGCACCTCCCCTAAATTTCCGTGCAACTCCCCTAAATTTCCATGCACCTCTCCCTTTTCACAGTCCAAACTCACCCCGTATGAGTTTCGGCTGGATCTGGGGTTTAGTGTCCTAAGAGAAGGGGTTCAATGTCGTTGGGAGTCTCCGTTTCCCTCCCGCCAGAGAAAGCCAGCCAGGTACTCCCGCACCCGCTCTCTCAGCACGCGCGTCTGCGTACCTCGGCTTTTTGCAGCTCCTCTGGGTTTCTGTGAGCCCCTCTCTTTCCTTCTAGTTGTAGAACTTCCACTCAGCCAGCTTTCCTGTGGTTCTGGATGATGTCAGTTCTGTATTTTAGTTGTAGTCTTGAAATTGTTGTGCGAGGCAGCAGTGTAGGTGTTTACCTATGCCGCCATCTTGGATTCTCCACAGACTTCTTAGCATTAATTTTGTATCCTGCTACATTGCCAAATTCATTAAGTCAATTAGTTTTGGAATGGAGTCCTTTGGGTTTTTTATGTACAATATCATGTCATCTGCAAATAGGGACAGCTTTACTTCTTCTTTTCCAATTTGGATGCCTTTTATATCTTCTTCTTGTCTAATTTCAATGGCTAATACTTCCAGTACTATGTCTAACAGGAGAGGAGAGAGTGGGCATCCTTGTCTTGTTCCTGTTATTAGGGGAAATGGTTTTAGTTTTTGCCCATTGAGTATGATGTTAGCTGTGGGTTTATCATATATGGCTTTTATGATGTTGAGGTATGCTCCTTCTATTCCCACTTTGCTGAGAGTTTTTATCAAGAAAGGGTGTTGGATTTTGTCAAATGCTTTTTCTGCATCAATTGATATGACTATGTGATTTTTATCTCTCAATTTGTTTATGTGATGTATCACATTTATTGATTTGCGGATATTGTAACATCCCTGCATTTCTGGGATGAATCCTGCTTGGTCATGGTGTATGATCTTTCTGATGTACTGCTGGATCCGGTTTGCTAGAATTTTGTTGAGGATTTTGGCATCTATGTTCATGAGAAATATTGGCCTATAATTCTCTTTCATTGTGTTATCTTTATCTGGTTTTGGTATTAGGGTGATGCTGGCTTCATAGAGGGTGTTTGGAAGTGTTCTTTCTTCTTGAATGTTTTTGAATAGTCTGAGGAGGATAGGTTTTAATTCTTCCTTGAATGTTTGGTAAAATTCTCCTGTGTAGCCATCTGGTCCCGGGCTTTTATTTGCTGGAAGCTTCTTGATGACTGCTTCAATTTCTTCCATAGTTATTGGACTATTGAGATGTTTGGCTTCCTCCTCATTGAGTTTTGGGAGGTTATATTTTCTAGGAAAATGTCCATTTCTTGCAGGTTGTCCAATTTGTTGGAATAGAGTTGTTCATAGTATTTTTTAACAATCCTTTGTATTTCCACAGGGTCTGTTGTTATTTCTCCTCTTTCATTTCTGATTTTGTTTATTTGGGTCTTCTCTCTTTGCTTCTTGGTGAGCCTGGCTAGAGGTCCATCAATCTTGTTTATCCTTTCAAAAAACCAGCTCTTTGTTTTGTTGATCTTTTGAATTGCTTCTTTGGTCTCCAAGTTGTTTATCTCTGCTCTCATCTTCACTATTTCCTTCCTTCTGAGTACACTGGGCTTTTCTTGTTGCTCACGTTCTAGCTCTTTGAGTTGTAGGTTTAGGTAATTTATTACCATTGTTTCCTGTTCTTTGCAGTAGGCTTGTAGGGCTATGAACTTCCCTCTCAAGACTGCTTTCACTGTGTCCCATAAATTTTGTATTGTTGTGTTGTCATTGTCCTTTGTTGCCATGATGTTTTTTATTTCTTCCTTGATCTCTCTGGTTTCCCAGTCATTGTTTAATAGCATGCTGTTTAGTCTCCATGTGTTTGATTTCTTTCTATTGTTTTTATTATAGTTGATTTCAAGTTTTATGCCACTGTGGTCGGAGAAAATGCTTGATATGATTTCTATCTTCTTGAATTTGAAGAGACTTTTCTTATGACCCAACATATGATCTATCTTTGAAAATTACCCGTGTGCACTAGAGAAGAATGTATATTCTGTGGCTTTGGGGTGAAATGTTCTGAAGATGTCAATTAATTCCATCTGGTCTAGTGAGTCATTTAGGATTGATGTTTCTTTGCTGATTTTTTGTTTAGAGGATTTGTCCAATGGTGACAGTGGGGTATTAAAGTCTCCTACTATGATTGTGTTGCTGTCAATCTTTCCCTTAATATCCTCTAAGAGTTTTTTTTTATGTATTTAGGAGCTCCTATATTGGGTGCATATATGTTTACCAGAGGTATTTCTTCTTGTTGGATTGTTCCCTTTAGTATTATGAAGTGGCCTTCTTTATCTCTTGTTATGTCCTTCACTTTGAGATCTAATTTGTCAGATATAAGTATTGCAACCCCAGCTTTTCTTTCATTTCCATTTGCCTGAAATACCATCTTCCATCCCTGCACCCTCAATCTGTGTGCATCTCTTTTCCTGAGGTGGGTTTCTTGCAGACAGCAGATATATGAATCATGTTTTCTTATCCAATCAGTTACCCTATGTCTTTTGATTGGAGCATTTAATCTGTTTACATTTAAAGTTATTATTGATAAGTATTTATCTGTTGCCATTTTTAGTCCTTACCCCCAAGTTCCTTCTTCGCTTCCTCTTTCTTTTTATTACAGCAGACCTTTTAACATTTCTTGCATTGCTGGTTTGGTGGTAATATATTCCCTTAGTCCTTTTTTGTCTGTGAAGCTTTTGATTTCACCTTCAATTTTGATTGAGAGTCTTGCAGGGTACAGTATTCTTGGATTCAGACCCTTCCTTTGCATGACTGTATATTTCATTCTATTCCCTTCTGGCCTGATGAGTTTATGTTGAGAAGTCAGTAGCTAGTCTTATGGGGGTTCCTTTGTAGGTAACTTTCTGTTTCTCTCTGGCTGCTTTTAAGATTCTTATTTTGTTGTCAGTGTTTGCCAGTTTAATTATAATGTGCCTTGGTGTCGATTTGTTTGGGTTCATTTTGCTTGGGACTCTGTGAGCTTCTTGGATTGGTATGGGTTTTTCCTTTCCTATATTGAGGAAATTTTCTGTCATTATTTCTTCACACAAGTTCTCTAATCCTTGTTCAGTTTCCACTCTTTCTGGAACCCCAATTATGCGGATGTTGTTTTGTTTCATGTCATCCCAAAGTTCCCTTAGGCTCTCCTCTTGATTTTTAACTTTTTTTTCTAGAAGCTCCTATACTTGGGTATTTTTTCCTACCGTGTCTTCTAGCTCACTGATGCGGTCCTCTGCTTCTTCTAGTCTACTTTTGATGTTTTCTATTGAGTTCCTTATAGCAGTGATGTCATTTTTCATTTCTTCTTGTTTATTCTGCGCCTCCTCTAGGCTCTTCTGCATTTCTTCTTGCTGCTTCTTCATTTCCTCCTGGGTCTTCTTCATTTTCTCTTGGCTCTTACTCAGATTGTCGATTTTGTCTTCCATTCTTTTCATCCACCTTATGATCATTTCTCTGAATTCTTTCTCTGGCAGGCTTCTTTCTGCTTCTATTTTATTTACTTCCTTTTCTGGTGAAACCTGCCTTTCTGTCTATGTGGGCTGTTTCTTTTTCTGCCCATGGTCTTTCTTGTCCGGGTGTCTGGTTATGTAGTTCTCTCTCCTATGTTGATTGAAAGGCACAAACTACAACATGACCAGGTACAGCACACAAGTCACTGAGTAGAAATGTATTCAAGATGTTAGTAATCACAAATAAGGTGACCACCAATGAAAGACAAATTAGGGGTAAATAGAGAAAGAAGAAAAGGAAAATGAGGAAAAAGAAAAGAAAGTAATGCCAAAATCAAATTGGGAGAGCAAGAAAAAAAATGAACAAAAAAAATAAAATAAAATAAGAAAATAAAAAGGAGAAGAAGGAGAAGAAAAGAGGAAGAGAAAAAAGTCAGAGAGAAAAGAAAGCGTATAAGAGAGAAAAGGGGAACAAAATATTGATATCAGGAGACAACTCCAATAGAACAGTCATTAATCCCAATAAAGGCCAGCAACCAGTATCTAGAGATTAATACAAACTGCAAATAGCAACTGGTATCGAGGGAGGTGAGGGAAAAGTGAGATGAAAAACAAAGCAAGCAAAAAGCAAAATAGAATAAGTAGAATAAACTAAAACAATCTCACAAAAAATTTCAAAAAATCGATATAATCACTTTTCAGGCAAATAGCAACAAAGGACATAGAGAAATAACAACTTTTTGGCTAGTGAAGACAAGAAGAGAGAGGTTTGTGTGGACTCGTTATAGGGGCTTTGAAATTAGATTTATAAATGGGGTGAAATTTTAACCAGGTAAAGAGAAAGAATATGGAGAATCTAAAGTTGGAAAAGGGAAAGAGAAACAAGACAACAAAATGGGGAAAGTTAGGAGGAAAGTGTTGGCATAAAGGTTGAGTTGAGTTTGAGTAAAATTATGCTAAAGGAAAGATGAAAATAGAATGTAGAACTCTAATCCCGAAATAAAATAAAGAGAAAACAAAATGACACTTGTTTTTTTCCAAAAAGGTAAAGTACTAGTAGTAATTAATAATACTAGTTTAAAACAAAAATGTAATAATTAAAAAGGTAAAATCAATTGAGGCCGAAAGAAAAAAAAAAGACTTTTAATTAAAATATGTAAAAATGAAAAATAAAAAAAAATTTAAAAAAAGAAAAAAGGAAAAAGAAAAAAAAAGAAAAAAAATAGAATGGTCCTTCACTTCCACTATTATTCTGCTTGGCACTTCTGTTTCCCAGTAGGGAAGGTATTGCAGTTCCCAGTGTTCCCCTCTTGGTGTTTTAATCTCTTCATTCTTTTGTGGTTATGCAAGAGTCAATTTGTGCATCATCCACTGGGTGGCAGTGTTTTGGAATTGATCTCTGAGACAAAGCACAGGACCTCTCTAGGCTGTGCTCAGATCCTGCTAATCTGTGGTTCTCAAAGCCAGTTTGTGGGGGTTTTGCAGCCGGGACACTGCAACAACTCCCAGGCTGTCCCTCTGCCCCAGAAAAAAACGAGTCATTTTCCAGAGCTCCCCTCTGTCAACAGCTCAGAGAGTTTGCCTCCACACTTAGGGATCACGCCCTGACCACCTCTGCGGACCTCTCCAGAGGCAGCTTTCCCGCAGCCCAGTTCCCACAGTGTGTGCGTCTCTGTTGTGTGGGGGTAGGAGACCTCACCCTGTCCCAGGGGAAATCTGACCCTTCTGAGCACCGCGTGGATCTCTGAATCTGCAGCCAGTGCATCCACGCCGCCTGGAAAGCCATGCTCTGGGTCCCTGGCTGCTCGGTGAGTGCCTCCGTCAGCCGCAGCTTTCAGACCTCTGCAGACATCCACCTCCCTCTGATGCCAGGCGAAATCTGACCTTTTCGTGTGCTCTGTGGATCTCTGATTCCACCGTGTGTCTGCGCTGATTGGAGAGCGGAGTTCTGGGTCCCCGGGTCCTCGGCTCCTTGATGGGTGCCCCAGTCGTAGGCTTCAGACGGCCACAGATATCCACAGACATCCACCTCCCTCTGCAAGATGGCGTGGTCCCTGCGTTCGCGCTGGTCCAGCAGTCCCTCACCTTCTCCTGGAGGATAACTGACTCTTTACTTGCCAACAAACACTCCGAGTGGGACTCTCAGCCGCTCTCTCTCCCTCTGCCCAGTGACAAAGCCCCAGACTCATCTGTCTACTCCGCCGCCATTATTTCCCCCCCTACACAGATTTTAACAAATGGACAAGAGAAAGGCCAAAATTCAATGAAGAAAGGGTAGTGACTTTTCACCAAATGTCAAGTGGTTCTGCATTGTCCAAAGAAAGAAAAAATAAAATTAGAAAATCCACACCTGAACCATAAAGCTAATAAAAGAAAATCTCAAAATAGATTATAGATCTACATGTAAAATGTAAAACTAGCAAATTTTAATAAGACAAGAGAGGAGAAAATACTTGGGACCTGGGGCTTGGTGGAGAGTTGTTTAGACAAAACAACAAAGCATAGGCAATGAATGGAAATGTTGATACATTAGATTTCGTCAAAATTAAAAACCTTGCCAGGCCAGCGTGGCTTAGTGTTTCAGAGTCAACCTATGAACCAGGAGGTCATGGGTCAATTCCCAGTCATAGCAAATGCCTGGGTTGTGGGCTCAAACCCCAGTAGGGGGTGTGCAGAAGGCAGCCAATCAATGATTTTCATCATTGATGTTTCTATCTCTCCATCTCCCTTCCTTTCTGAAATCAATAAAATTTTTTTTAAACAAAGCAACAATAAAAAAAGCACATTTTGCTCTGCAAAAGACGCATTTTGGATGATAGAGAAAAAACATACATAAAAAACAAGCAATAATTGCAAGAAAATGTTCTCAAACCACAAAGGATTTTTGCCTAGAATGTATAATGAATTCTCAAAAGTCAACAGTGAAAAGAAAAAACTACGAACAATTCAATTAGAAAATGGAAAAAGGCATGAAAAACATTATAGCAAAGTGAACTTACAGTTTGCAAGTAAGCTCAGAAAAGTATTTTCTACTAGTCATTAGGGAATTGCCAATCACCCTTGGCCCCCTCCCCCATTGCCCAGCCCTGATCAGGTGATCCAGGCATGCCAGCTGGCCAATCTCTTACCATCTCCTCCTCCCAACAGGCCCAGCCCCGATCCACTCCAATTGGGGCCAGGCCAGCCAGACACCATCTGTGCATGAATTCCTGCACTGGGCCTCTAGTATGTTATAAGAGCTAAAATAAAAAATAGTGACAATACCAAATGCTGTTGAGCTTGCAAAGAAACTAGATCTCTTGTACACTGCTGGTTGTAATGTAAAATGATACAGCCATTCTGGAGAATAATTTAAAAAGAGGCAGTTTCCTAAAAATCTAAATGTTCAACTTCTGAACCACCCAGCAATTGTGTATTTGGCATTTGTCCCAGAGAAAGAAAAATCTATATTTGCATACACACACACACACACACACACACATTTACGTGCGCACATACACACACAACCATCTGTACATGATTGTTTATGGCTGCCTTATGTGTAATTATCAAAAACAAGCTCAGGTCCTTTCCTGATGGGCCAGCCTCTTGTGTCTGGACAAGCCCACCCCCTCCTTGCCACACTCTGTTTGGTGGCATAAACTCTGGGGATGCTGACTGCAGCCATGAGCACTCTCCATCTGGTTTCTACCAGCCAGTGTGGCACCATTTTACTCTGTTGATCATCCATGCCATCTGGAAATACTTTCTTCTATTGGATTCTGCACTCACCTTTCTGATGTGCCTTCTGTCTTCATGGCAGATTTCTTGGTGTCCCTTTCCTCTACCTGTTGTCTTTCCCAGGAATCAATTGTAGGTGTCCCTTTTGCTCACTCACTCTCTCATCAGTGGCCCATGGTCACATTTGTCTGGGCCTGAGGAGTCCTCAGGACACTGGGATTTCAGTGCTGAAAATGAAGTGAGGAAAGTATGATGAGTGTTACTGTCCTCTGCATGCCTTCTCTGCTCCTTTGGCCTCAGGCACCCTCTAGATGCCAAAGGCATCTCTGTGTGGATGTTTCCTTCCATTCAGTACAGATCTCCTGTGCCCACTGACTTGGATTAGGTCACCACTATCTATTCACTAGCCTGTCATCACAGGGAACGACCTGATATGTCCATCTCCCTCAGCTCCCACACCCCTTCTTAGCATCTCATCCATCATCTGTCACTGATGACTTGCATCTTTTTGGTTGGTGTGATTGTCCCTAAGATGTGCACAATTATTGGATTTTACTTGGCCCAAACAGTATGATGATGCCTCCTAGTGTGTGAAGTTGGACATGTCCTTTGGCCAATGACAGGTCAGCATAAATCACACAGGGCATTGTTGTACAAAGAGCAGATGAGTGGTTTGCCCCCTCTCCTTCCAGATGTCAAATAATCACCCTCCAGGGAGGAGACCTTGTTGGTCTGCACCCCTGAGTGAGGATGATGTGAGCAGAATCTCCAGGCAGTCCGTGTGTAACCCAAAGAAGGAAGACGTCTTCATTTCTTTCTTTTTTTTAAATATTTTATTGATTTTTTTTTTTTACAGAGAGGAATGGAAAGGGATAGAGAGTTAGAAGCATCAATGAGAGAAACATCGATCAGCTGCCTCCTGCATAGCCCCCCCCTGGGGATGTGCCACAACCAAGGTACATGCCCTTGACTGGAATCGAACCTGGGACCTTTCAGTCCGCAGGGTGATGCTCTATCCACTGAGCCAAACCAGTTATGGCACATCTTCATTTCTTAAGCCACTGAGATGTGGGGATTTTTGTTACTGGAAGACAATTTAGTCCATACTGACAAATACACTTGGTCTTTTCAACTTTCAGTTTGGGCTGCTCAAATAACTTTCCACATAATACATAGAATGATCTTTGAAAATGTATGACTTGCATTCATTGGTCAGCCCCCTTTCAATGATGTCCTATCAACATAGGAAATAACAAAATCTTTATCATGGACTCTAGCTATCCAGCTTTTCCCTCCCTCCCTCTCCTCCTCCTCCGCCTCCTCCTCATCTTCCATGATGGGGAAGCCCTAGGGCCTTAGCAAAGGACAACTGTGGGGTGAGACCTCACCCCCACAGTGACCTTTCCTTCCCTAAGAGGATAACATCTAAGCCTCAGTTTTATTTTAGTTCCAGGCACAGAAAAGCAGCAAAACCAGATAAGTAACACCACTATACTACCACAGACCCTAGGATCAGCTGCATTGGATAATGATACCCTCTACCCTGGCACTGACCAATCAATCAGCAGAGACCTAGACTCTGAAAGGACACACCTGAAAAGCTCCTGAATATTCTATTGAGATCTTTTCCTGGGACGTCCCCCAAATCTCCCCCCTCCAAAACCTTAGGATGGAGGACCCAGAGGGTCCTTTCCCTTTTCCCTCCCCCAAAGTGGGTTATCATTACCTTCCTTACCCCCAAGCTCCAAGGGCCCTTTACCTCTATAATTCCTAAGCCCATTTCTTCTACAAATTACTTCTATCTCTGTGATTTTCCAAATCAACATTCTCCTATAGTTTGAGTCTTGGCTCTGAACTCTCTCCCAGCCAGAACTCAAGCACCCAGGTTATTGAACCCAGGTCCAGCCTGATCCCATGGGTCTAACAACTGGTTCGGTTCCTCTGCTCACAAAAGATGTGTGCAAAGACATAAAGGTGTGACAGTGCAGATAGGTATGTTTGCATCATAAGCACTGGGAGAGGAATAGGAAATGAAGCAGGAAGAGGTGTATGTTTCTGGCCTAGTTAGTGTCTGGCCTGCTCTCCTAAGGAGTCTCAACTTTATAGACAAAGTCCATTGGGATCATGAAGATTAGTAGTTAGGGGGTGAACAACAGCTTTTCACTGTAGACTTCTCATTTTAGCAACAACAAATATGGAGAATGGGATGGTAAAGTAAATACTGGAGGCCAAGAAAGCAATGTATCC
Organism: Lasiurus cinereus; assembly: GCA_011751065.1. Classification (NCBI taxonomy): domain Eukaryota; kingdom Metazoa; phylum Chordata; class Mammalia; order Chiroptera; family Vespertilionidae; genus Lasiurus; species Lasiurus cinereus. Next base: position 7,454,093 of record JAAGEH010000039.1, on the reverse strand, counting down.
CTTTATTTTTTATTTTTTATATATATTTTTTTACATATGGGGGTTCTGTCCTAGGTGTGGTCTTTTACAAAATTTTACAACTGTGAAAGTAACATTTATGATGAAAAACTTGGAAAAAATAGCAAAGCATAAATAATATAACAGGAATCTCTTCTAATGCCATAGTCTGGATATAGTCATCACTGAATGTTTTGGTATATTTCTTCCAATTGTTTTTAAATGTGTATTTTAAATTTTAAAAAGTGCAAATTCACCATATTTTGTTTTCCATACTGTTGAGTATGTAAATTGGCAATAAACATACTCTACATAAATCTTTGCCCACATCTTTGATTATTTTCTCAGGAAAAAAATCTTAGAATAGGATGATTAAACCAAAGGGGATTATTATATTTATGATTCAAAAATTGCTCTCCAGATAAATTGTCAAATTATCCTTCAAAAAGAGTCTGCATTTGTGACAGCTATGAAGAACATTTAGCTCACCTGGTAAGTAGACATGTTAACTCTTTACTTAAGCATGATGTAAGGATCACACTTCTGTTTCAATTAATTTTCTAGAAGCTTTAATTCCTGTATTAATAATAAATGTTGCTTAGTGTTTGCTATATGCTGGACAGCATGCTGGATGTTCTACCAATATACAGGGTGGGGCAAAACTAGGTTTACAGTTGTTTGTATAGAAAATAATACAATAAGTAATAGCCCTGCCATTGAGACTCAGTTGATTGGAACATTGCCCCAAACACTGAAAAGTTGCTGGTTTGATTTTCTGTCAGGGCACATTCCCAGGTTATGGGTTTAATCCTTGGTTGGGGTGCATGTGGAAGGCTTCTGATCAACTTTTTTGTCTCACGTCAATATTTCTCTCTCTTTCCCTCTCTCTTCCTCTCTCTCTCAAATCAATAACTAAATTAAAAAAACATTTAAAAATAATACAAAAATCAACTCTGTGTTTTGAGCATTCACAACTGTAAACCTAGTTTTGCCCAACCCATATATATTTTTTAAAATTCTTGCATTACCTTTATGATATAGGCACCATTATTGTCTTCATTTTACAGATAAGCAACTTGAGGCTCAGAGAGGCTAAGGGAAGTCTTAGGTCACATATAAGGAAAGGGAAAATTATAATCCCATAATCCCCCCAAATTCTTTAATAAGCCTTTGCTAAAAATCATATTGAAAGCCAGGGGCCACAAGCTTTGGTTTCCCATTTAATGAGGAATCTTAAAAAGAATAAGGTGACTGTTGACACAAGTGTTTTGGAGATAAATTGCTCAGCTGACTTGGCACCTCTGATAGATAATGAAAAGAATAGAGAATATTTACATATCAGTTACCATCAAATTTATGTTAAATCTACATGTATTTATATCCTGTCATTATAAAATTGAATTTCTAAGTTTATTTATTAAGAATGACAAAGGACTTCCTTGTAATATGACAAGTTGATTTTAACGGTTTCAAGGATTGCTGATTAATAACCTTGAGCTGTTGGCAGCGAAACGGCACCAGGTGTTAGACTGGGGGAGTCATCCTAGATCTAGCTTCAGCAACCCTAGCACTTTAGCTCTGGCCAAAAAAGAACTCAGAGTCAAGACTCAAACTTGAGCAAATTCATCTAGAAAGTCACAGTGGTAGAACAAGCCAGTTCTGGAAGAAGTGTGCCAACTGGGCTGCATAGGCTCAGAAAATAAGCTACAGAAGCAAAGGAAGGGGATTTGAAGCCTAAGGAAAGAAGGGAAAAGGTCACAGGCTTGGGAGGGGGAGAGGAAGATGAGGGGGAAGGAAAAGGCACAGGCATGCTCCAGAGAGAGAGAGTGCCTTGAGGGTTTTATTTTATTATTATTTTTTAAATATATTTTTATTGATTTTAGAGAAGAAGGAAGAGGGAGAGGTAGAAACATTGATGATAGAAACATCAATGATGAGGAAGAATCACTGATTGGCTGCCTCTTCATGCTCTCTACTAGGGATGAAGCCAAAAAGCTAGGCATGTACCCTAACTGGCAATCAAATCATGACCTCCTGGTTCTTAGGTCAACACTCAAGCCCTGAGCCACACCAGCAGGGCTATCTTGAGGGTTTTTAAGGCTGGGAGTCCAAGGGAGGATCGAAATAGAATATGCAATAGCTTTATCTCTGAAAATGAGATTTATTTCCTTAACTTCATCTGTCCTTGGATGTGGTTGTCAAGTAGCACTAATTTGATTTCTGCTATCTCCCAGAGTGATTTAAGCTATTTATCCTCTGGTTAGGGAGGAAAAGTATAAAACATTAACTGATTTGAGAGAGAGTAACAGGAATTTGTTGTTCCACATATTTATGCGTTCATTGGTTGATTCTTGTAAGTGCCCTAATCTGGGACAAAACTGCTACTGGTGAGATGGTGAGATCTCAGTGCTTGACTTCTTGAAGGAAAGCTTTCAGTCCAGAGACACAGCACAACACAGCAATTGAGAATGTATTGGCTGCAGCAACAGCACACTCAGGACAGGGAAGCACTGGGAAGTCAGAGAAAAAAGGGCCTTGGAAACAGGTATAGGGGGTTAGGCCAGGAGAAACTGCCACTGCTCATTGCTCCCTTGGTTGCAAGTTTTCTGAAGTCCCTTGAGGGAAGAAGGGGCAGAGGAATGGTGTGGGCATGCTTCCAGGAGGAGAGCTCTGGGTTCTTTGCATTGAGGATATTTATCTCTCTCTTGCAGGTGGGGAATCTTAGAGGAGGTCTTAGGGTATGGGAGACAGTTAGACATGAGCAGAGGAAGGAGGATGGGCCAGATACAGAGGTCATCAGGGAGATATACCCTGGGTGCCCAGTAAAGGACAATTGTAGGGTGACCTTTCCTCCCCTAACATATCCCTGGTCATATGGCCCAGACCCCTTGACCTTTCTTTCTTATAGATAATGCCCAGGCCTCAGTTGTATTTCAGCTCCAGGCCCAGAAAAGCAGCAAAACCAGACAGTGGCACCACCATACCACCGCTGACCTCAAGACAGCTGCATTGGATAATGACAGCATCCTTGCCCTCCCACCAGTCAATCAGTGGAGACCTATACCCGGAAAGGACACACATGAAAAGATGCTGACTATTCTACCGAGCTCTTCCCCTGGGATATTCCCTAAAATCTCCATCCAAGAGGCTCTCCTTCCTGGGAACACTCCAGAGGCTTTCCCTTCCCCTTCCCTTTCCCCTTTCCCATTTCTGAATTATCATTTCCTTCCTCACTCCTAAGCTTCAAAGGCCCTTCCTTTACTTTTGTAACTGGTTTCCTAAGCCCATTTCTTCTACAAATTACTTCTTCTACCGCTGTGATTTTTCAAATAAATTCCTCTTATAGTTTGAGTCTTGGTTCTGAATTCTTTCGTAGCCAGAACTCAAGTTGGTAAACCAGATCCAATCTGACCCCACCAGTCTAACACCTAATGTGTTCTGCCACCTACAACCAAGGGAGGGTCTCAATGGAATATGTATCAGTCTTCCAGGTGTGCTCCTTCAGGGTCGTGGTCTCCACTGATTGGTCAGCCCCAGGGCAGAGGGCTATTAGTAAATACAGCTGGTCCTAAGGCCTAAATGTTATTCCTATGGAGGAAAAGCCAGGTGGTCCAAACCACATGATCAGCAATATGTGAGGGGAGGAAAGGTTACCCTGGGGGCAAGGTCCTTGTTTTCCCAGTTTTGCCCTTTGCTAGGCCTCCCAGGGCTTTCTACTCGTGACCTTCTGTACCTGGCCCATCACCCTTGCCCTGCTCACCTCTGTCCAAATGCCTATTACAGAATCCACCAACCTTGGCATATGGGGAAGATATTCTAACCAACCGTGTATATACTTAGGTTTTAATTTTAATATTTTACTTTACAAAAAGCTTTTCAGAAAAAGATTTCCTTCGAACTAGAACATTTTATTATACTTTCTACTTTTCAACATTTATAAAAATTTGTATTTTTTCCTGTGGTAGTAATTGTCAATGTTTTTGTTTAAGTTGATTTAATGAACACTTTTCATCTTTTTATCATGTCTTCTCCATTTATCTCTTGGAAATCTCAATTCAGTTGTTAAATACTTTTTTCCCAGAGCATTTATGAAGTTTATGTATATTTTGTTCTTGCATATTTGAACATGTCTGTCTTGGTATATAACATTTGATTTTGTTCTTTATGTCTGAGTTGTAGACATATGTTGCTTAAGAGAGTTTTGATCCAAGATTGATTTTTCCCCCAGTCCTGTAGGTAGCTGAAAGTTGTGTTTTATTTGTTTATTTATTTGGGGGAGGGCTGGAGTGAGGGACAGAGGGGGAGCTGGGTGCTATCTGTAATCATCAAAGCCCAACAAATTTAATGGGTCATTTTGGTTGATCAGAGCACTGTGTGCCCATTCAATCATAAGACATATATCTATCTTTGTTCTAAAAATGCTTTTCTCCTATGTACTTAAATATTGTCTATCTGCTTCACTTGTTCCATTTCCTTTGTGAGTTCAGCAAGCGTGTGCCTTTTCTCTATGGATCTTTCACTCCTTTTCACATATTTTGTTCATTTCTTCTTTTCTAAGCTCTCCTTCATGCCTCCCTTCCTCAGCAACATTTATTTTAATGTTTGCTATTCCAGTGTGCTTCAGGTTTTGAATTTTTTTCCTCTTTTCCGCATTTTTCCTAGAGCTATTTCAGCTCACATGACCTCTTTCTGTTGCCCTATCTATCTTTTTTTATCCCAATATCTCTTGCTTGTGCTCTAAGAATCACAGACACCATTACCAGTTCTTTGACCTTGTGGGCAAATGTTTGCACTGTTGATCTGCTCCGCAAAGTAATTCTCCTGATACATACTCTCCGTCTGCCTTTCATTTATCATATTTCTTTCTTCCTTCTCCCTGGATATACACACACCTATTTCTCAGGCTGGCTCTTTCCCGATTATTTGTTGTCTCTAAACGGGTGCAGTTTATTTTTGGGGGCTCAATCATTTGCTAAAAAGTTGGATGAGGAGGATTCTACACAGGGCCTGAGGCATTTTTTCTCTATCGCCAGAGTGAGTCTGAACTTCACCTGTGTGTGTGAGTGTGTGTGTGTGTGAGTGTGTGTGTGTATGTGTGTGAATATGTGTGTGAGTGTGTGAGTATGTGTGTGTGAGTGTGCATGTGTGTGAATATGTGTGTGAGTGTGTATGTGTGTGTGAGTGTGTGTGTGAGTGTTTGTGTGTGAGTGTGTTTGTGTGTGTGTGTTTACTTTGGGGAGGGATTTTCATTTCAGTAGATGGTGACTACTACCTCTCTACCTTGATCCACAGACCACTGGCTTTCCACACAAATAACGTGCCTATCATACATGTTTTAGCCCAGTGTCCCTAACACGAAATGGGACTTGGGGATGCTCCCAGTGCCCAAACATTTCCTGTCCTCAGATGCCGCAGCAAGGGGGCTGCTGGCTGGGCTGTTTAGGTAAAGGAAACACACTGGGAGTTCTCCACGTCAGGCAGTGGGGTGCACCCTCTAGACTTCTGCTGCTAATTAACTATCTTTACTGGTTAGTAGTTGCATTTCATAATGTGTGGCTTGTGGTTGCTGGTGCACCCCAATTTCACTGAAGAGGATGCTGTCTCCTCTGTGTTTTTTATTATTCTTATTCTTAAGGCTTTCAATTGATTTTAGGAAGTAAAGTAGGACAAATATACTTTTACTCCGTGAAAACTGGAAAATCCCCGTATACATTTCTCCCCTTTATGTTTTAATATTCTTGCCAATGAGTATTAGAAAATCGAGGGCATCACACTTGTTTCCTCCTTTGTCTATTCTCTTAATCTACTAATTTTGAACTTAACTCATGCCATTCTTTCATTAAGAAAATATTTATTGAGCCCTCTTTGCACCAAAGCATGGAGCAATATTTGTAATTCCTACACTCTAAGTATACAGTTCAGAGGGAGGCAGACATAAAACAACCAATCAAAAACTCCCATGCAATTAACATAGAATTAGAAATTATGAGAAGTGGTCTCAACACAGTGCTCTTCTATGCAAACCCCTGTGACAATGGAAATGTGCACCTGCATTGCTTACTGTATTGCAGTCGTGATCATCAGGCACTCTAAAATGAGGTAATGTGCTGAATAACTCAATTTAAAATTTTATTTAGATTTAATTCATTTAAGGTTAACAACCCTTCCCTCCCCACCCCCCCACCCCCCTCATGCAGCCAATGGCTGCTTACTGAACAGGGCACATGCAAAGGGAGAGAACACGTTGCTATGAGCTAGAATGGCAGGAGGCATTTAGTCAGGATGGTTACACAAATGGCATTACACTTAACTGCAGGTTCAAAAGATATGAAAAGTGTATCCAAAGCAAAGAATGAGGAGCCAAGACACCTAACACTGAGGGCAAATAACATGCGTAGACCTGAAGGAAGAAAATGCCTGGCATGGTCGAGGGATGGGAAGGAGGCCTCTAATGGAGGGAAAAGCCACCTAAGATGCCATGTATCACCACCCACAGAAGGGGTTCGTCCTTCACCAGCATTAACTTCCTGCTGGGTTAGTGGGGTTTGGGATGCCTGAAACCAGACTGACTTCATACTGCCAAACAATAGTTTAACTGCTGCTCTGGGCTACCCCCATGCAAAATAGATTACCTTTAAAATAATGGCATTTCCCACACCATGCAGTGTGCTGCTAGGAAAATAAATACCTGTGTGTCATATTAGGAAGTAAAAACAATGAAGAAAGCAAGTAAGAAAGAAAGCGGAGATGAATCATCATTGCACTTCAGAAGGAAATGAGATTTGCATTCAGGTCTTCTTTTGCTATTTTTATAGCCTATCCAATAACATTGGTGCCAGTTCGTTAAAACAAAACAAGAAAAATTGTTTTAAAAAGTAATCTGTGCTTCGCCTATTCATCCTCACAGAGGATTCTCAAGACAGTGAAACTATGCTGTGTGATACTGTGTCATTACACATTTGTCTAAACCCATTAAATGTAAAACTCCAAGAATGAACCCTAAGGTAAACTATGGATTTTGGGTGATATAAAGATATTAATGTAGAATAGTCAAGCGTAACAAATGGACCACTCTGGTGGGGTATGTTGATCATGGAAGAGGCTGTGCATTTGTGAGGATGGAGTTTTTTTATGGGAAGTCCCTGTATCTCCAGTTCAATTTTTTTTTTGTGAGCCTAAAATTGCTCTAAAAAATAAAGTTTCTAGAAGACTTTTTAAAAAGCAAAATAAAAAACTTTATGGGTGATGGGTATGTTCATTATCTTCATTGTGATGATGATTTTGCATTATGTATATGTGTCAAATCTTACCCAATTGTACACTTGAAATATGGACAGTTCATTATATTTTACTTATAGCTCAAAGCTATTTTTTTTAAATTGATGTCATATGCTCATTTATGAGGCTTTCATAAACTGATCTTGGGTGTAAGCTTTCTTTGAAATGCTACAAAGTCAGCCCCTAGGACAGGAACATAGCCCAGCATCCTGCACCACAGTGATGCTTGAATTACATGCTGAATCTCTGTGCGTCTTTTGTAAAAAAATCTAAAGCTAATGTGATTTATAAATGTATCTCCTTCTGTTTATATATGCACAGACATAATTTTTTGTTACAGGAAAAAAGAAAAAAAGATCACATTCTGTTAAAAGAGCTCAGATTCCTATAGCCTTTCCCTCCATGAGAACCGGAGAAAAGCCCCTGACTGGTAAATTCCGTATGGAACCACGCAGGGGAAGACAGACAACTGCAAGAAGAAGCAGGGCCTCCATAAACTCTGGCATGGCCTAGAACTGAGGTTTCTGAAATCTACAGGGTTAACCATCCTGGAGGCTCTGGAATCCCCACGTGTCCCGTGTGGCAAGCATGCACAGCCTCAAGGAGACAGGGAGGCCCCAGCTGGTGGTTAGCAGAGAGAGACCCTGACACAAGCTAATCCAGGAGCTGAGACGCTCGTGCTCCTGGATCCTGAGCAGAAGAAGACCAAGCAGGAGTGTGGCTACCAGCCTGTTTGGCTCAACACTGTGCAGCCGAAAAGGCCAGCCTGGGCTAAAATGCAGGGTCCTGGGTGATGAGGGGGTTGGTGGGAGAGCCTTGGGGTACCAGGGCAGGGCCTCTGTTCCTTGGAAGAGCAGCTGGGCTTGTGACTGTCTCCCCTTGGGTGGGCCCGGCCTGTGCTTGCCCCGGTTGCTACCTCTTCCCTCTCACTCCCTCTTCATTTAACTCAGTGATTCTTAAACCAAACCCAGAGCTTGGCTGCCAGCTCTGATGCACGGAGAGCCTCTTGGTCAGGATGCTATTTGCCTCGTGAGAAACCAGCGCCCATTGCAGCAAGTGTGTGAGGGGTTCACCAGAGACCAGTGGGCTGAAGGGGTGGAGACATCTTGGCTCCTAGAGTCTGGCAAGCCATTATCAGAAGAGTTCCCAGAATAGGGTACAACCATCGTTATTTTTTATTTTGTTTATTTTTGTTAATCCTCACCTGAGGATATTTTTTCCCATTGATTTATAAAGAAAGAGTAGAAGGGAGGAAGGGAAACAGAGAGAGAGGAAAGGGGAAGGGGGGGAAGAACATCAATGTGAGAGAGACATCCATTGGTTGCCTCTCCTATGCGCCCAGATTGTGGACAGGATCGAACCTTCGATTGAGGTATGTGCCCTTGACAGGAAATGCTAGCCCTGCTGTGCTGTACAGGTCAATACTCCAACCACTGTGCACATAGTCCAGGCCACCCTCATGCTTTTCAGCAGCCGTTATTAACAGGGAAGAAGGCTCAATATCGTGACAAAAAGAGCTGGATTCCTCTAATGTTGGCTCCGAGGTGCCTCTGTGCATCTATTTTTAGTGCATCTAATTTTACAGGGATCTTTAGCAGATTTAAATCTTAAACAGGGGTACTGATAGTTCTAAGTTAAGATGGTGGAGAAGAAAAAAAGTCAATACAGGGCTCTGAAAAGAGGAGAGAGGAAGGGCAAGGGAGACAGAGACAGCAGGTGAGGAAATGGGATAGAGGGGCAGGGGAAAGGGAAGCAGGACAGAAGGGCAGGACGAGGGCCACGTGTGGGCCTGGTATGACCTGCCGCTGGGGTAACTGCTCCTGTACACAGTGCTATGGCGAAGCAGTTGTCAGTTTCTATCCTGGCTCTTGGAGTAGCCTTCAGCTCTGGAGCCATTTTGAACAAGTCTCTTCTGTTTTGAGAAAGAGCCAGTTCTGTTGTTTTGCAGCCTTGGGGTATAAATTCTGCAGTGCAGATTTATTTTCTCAAAGCAGTTCGAAGGGTTTTACATGTAAGAGAGAACAGAGCGTTTTCTGGGGATCACAGGGCTGGCAGTCATCATACAAACTATCTTCAAGAATCCTTTTGACACTTAAGAGCTGTCTCCTATTTTTCCTGTGAGAGAGGCGGTCTGACATTCTGTAATGCCGGTAGCCTACCTTTCTAATTCTGCATTTTATTTTACATGTTCAAGCTTTTCAGTTACGAATTAATTTCAAAATTTGGGAAAAAATGGTCTTAATTGTATCCCAACAATGGAGGTGGAGCGCACAGTAGGGAGCCTTTGGGGACTAAACCTCCAGGCAGCACCTGCTGTCAACTTTAGAAGCCCCTCTGAGTAGCAGGAATGGGGTCTGCAAGGAGCCCAGAGGCACTACCTGTCCCAGGGCAAAGGGTGGGGCAGGGGAGTTTCCTCCGTGGACTGCTGAGTCAGCACTTTTAAAGCACGTACAGAATTACCACTCAAGGAAAAAATACCCTAGCATTTGAGAGGAAGTTTTTCTCTCTATGAGTAAGAAATAAAGATGCAGAGGTGGGAAAAGATCTACATGGGAAACCATTTATTTTTCCCCCTCAGACTGCAGGGCATCTCAACATATGAATAGAAATAAAAATGGCAGAGAGTGCCTTCTGCTAATTCTATTTAATTTTGGGATGTATCCTGACAATAATGACATTTATCAGATGCAAGGACAGGTTTTGGTTTAGGAACCAATGCTCATTTTAAATTAAATCTGTCTTTTCCAGATAAGCGATGACATAATTGCTATAAATAACATCATATTTCTTTTCAAATGCACTTGTCTTTTTGTTCAAAGGGAGTTTGTGCATTTTTAAAAATAAAACAAGTCTGTACTTGGCAGGCATCTGCAGCCCAGTCTCTGTAAAGAACAACTGATAACACTAATGTAATTCAGATAATAGTTTTCATTTATTGTTTCAATCTGTACTGTTTAAACATGGCCATATTCATAGGTTTGGAACGAAGGAAACATGGAAACAAAGAAATAATCTGCAGGAGCTTAACATTAAGTTGAAAAGACAAAGTAAAGTTGTAATTAATTAATTGGTTAATTAACCAATTACTAATTTTTCACCAAATATTTATTGCCAGACAGTATGCTAACTAATGCAGATAATAGGAATATATGAAAATAGACTTGATCTTTAAACTTGTAAAGTCTTAGTCTAGTGCCTGAGGCAGACAGAAATCAAGCACCCATTACAAGAAAAGCTGAGCGATGCCCTTGCAGCATTATGAGAGCACAGATTTGCAGTTACTGCCTCACATTCGCATGGGGATTTGTAAAGCGCCATGGCATGAAAGGAGCGTTCTAGGGGTTTCAGATGTGTCATGATTAAGGAGTGGTGAGTTAATTGCTTTAGGAAGCAAACTGATTATCTTTAAAAACAAGAATGAGATTAGAAGTCTGAGACCAGGTAACATCAGAGAAGCCCGAATCTGTACCAGGAACAAAGGTTTGGCAGGAGAGGCGTCTGCATGGAGCCATGGATTGGGGTGCCGAGCAGGGGGACCAGAGCAGCCAAGCGCTATCAGTAGGGCAGAAGGAATTCCTGCTCCATGGGTCAGGCTGCAGAAAGCCTTGACTGCCAGGCCTCAGTCCCTGTATAAAAGCCTAAAGATTGGAGTTCCCCCTAAGAGTTGATGTCAGATCACCTAGAGAATGTTTTTTAAAGCTACAAGTGTCCAGGTTTCAGGTTAACCTAGTCATTTGCAACCTGGGGTCAATTTGCACCAGAAGGCACTTGACAATTGCTTTAAAATATACTATAGTTCATAAAAAATTTGAGGTACAGCAAGGCCAACAGACCAAGAAACAACTGCCGTCCAGAGGGAGACCATCACTCACAATTCCTCCAAGGATGGGGCATGCCACACGTAGCACTAGGGTCAGTCAGAAGGCAGAAGGGGGACTGCAGGCATGAGCCTTCATTGTGGTTTCCATGGAAGGAACAGCGAGGCATAGTAAGGAGGTCTAGGATTGGCTACTTTGAATCATTTCAGCAAGTTCTAGGCTACAGGGCTGTCCCAGGTGCCTGGTACCTGGCCCTGGAGTGATTGGGGCATATGGGTGGTGCCTGGAGTGTGAGAACTCGATGAAGAAGGTAATTGGAGTGCGTGCTCTGGTTTGGTTGGTTTGTAATTGAAAAGCACTCCGAGGATAAGTTGCTCACTATCTCTAGGAGTTGGCTAATCCTGGGAGGGTCAGGTCCCTCCAGGATCGGGAAGGCTTAGATGTCAAAGCATTAGAACCATAAAAAATAAAGGCCATGGTTTATATAGCAATGTCTGGAGATATTTTTGGATGTTGCAGCTGGGGCGGGGATACATGCTGTTGACACCCAAATGAATAGAGGCCAATGATGTTGCTAAACATTCCCCAATGCACAGGACAGTCCCCAGATCAAAGAACTGTGCAGTACCAAGTGTTAACAGCTCCAAGGTCAAGAAGCCCTGGAAAATTTAAAAGTCCCCAAGGACAACTCTGGAATCTTTTTATATAATTTTGAAACTCCCAAGGGGATTCAGAAGCTCAATGTGATTTGAGAACCAGGAGGGATAGGCAGTGGGGAGCCATGGAGGAAGTCTGAGTAAGAAAGTGAATTAGGGTAAACGTTTTAGAAAAACAATCAGAAGTACATATTCAGTAAATAAAGAAGGACATGGATGGGGAAGATGGGCAGAAACTTCAGTGGATGTTTGAGTGAAAACGCTGAGGCTAGAGGAAAGGAGTGGACCTGTAGAGGACAAAGGTGGCCTCACGTGTATCTTTAACATCTCACCTCTTAATTGAAGAGAGCTAGAGCAGCTGTCCAAAATGTTAACATTTTACAGAATTGAGGATTGCATACATGGATAAATATTATAGAATTTTAGTACCTTTCTTAATCTTTGAAAAGTATCCCAGCAAACACTTAAGAAAGTCATGCATATGGAGCATCTAGAATTGATATAAAAGGTGAGATAAAAATGTTGAAGGACCAACTGACAGAACTCGGTTGACAGAAAAACCTATTTTGTTCTGAGAAAACTCATTCCATCTTTAGACAGGTCTGACAGAAAAAGATACTGTAGCTTTTCTGCATTTCAGTGTTCGGAGGGGGCTGTCATTGCCCCCCAGCTGGTGTCCCATTGCCATGTCCTCTGTTGTACACGGTCACCCTGTGATGCTCCTCATCTGGCTGGCAACCCCTGATGCATGAAGCATACCACATTTTCATGGTACTTGTACTGCTCACACAGTACTCAGCACATGCATGACACAGAATACATGTTATTTATAACTCATGATCAGTAGGGTCAGGTTCTTTCCTCTCGGGTGTGGGAGAGCTGCAGTCTGGGATTATGAATATGTTATCCAAGAAGCTTAGTTCTGTTACTCTCCCTTGAAATGCTGAATTCCATCAGAAGGGACATTTCTCTGTGTTTTTCACTATTAGAGACTCCAGTGAACTGCCTGAGATTTTATGCAAGAATTTCTTGACGATGAAGGAATTAACCAGCCACCGTCCAATCACATGCTGTCTAGGGACACCTCTTAATGCCAGTGCTTGCCAATGTTTATATGAATCCAAATGGTGGTTGTGATTTTATCTTCACAACACACATTAAAGCACTAATCATGGTTATAATTTTCCATGTTGTTTGGGTGATGATTTGATTTGTGTCTGCCAGCCAGAAGGTAGGCCCTGAGGTCAGACCAATATACTTTGCTCACTGTAGCATCCACTTATCACAGTGCTTCCCAACTCGCTGGTGAGAGAGTAAAGTGAACAAATAAGAAGAGAGCAAAGAAAGGTATACAAAAAAGAGAAAGCATGAAACAAGATGTCAGGAATAATACCTAAATACAACATGTGACAAAAAAAGCAAACAAGCTATTTAGTCTTTAATTGCAATTTGTAAATTATATCGTGTTTTAAAAATTCAATGCATGATATTTAGTATTATTATTAGTTGGTACTTAGTGAGCATTTTCTATGTGCCAAACGCTATACTAGTAATTTTAATTATATTATTTCACTTAATTCTTTAAACAGCTATAAGAAATAGGTATTAGTATTCAGTTTCTTTAAAGATAATACAGAGTAACTGCAATTAGTCAGAAAAGGTAAAATAAAATTGATAAAGACTTAGCCATAAATTGACACTTAAAGGAAGATGAATGAAAATATTTATATTAAAGTAAAATAAAAGACACAATATTTTACACAGAAAAAGGCAATTGTATTATGCCATATTATATTTCAAAAGGCACACCCCACCACGAAAATATAATTTATACATATAACTGAAAACATTCCATGGAAGTACATAAAAGACACCAAATAAAAATAAAAGGAGAAATGAACAGAAACATCATAATACACTTTAATATGCCACACTTAGTCCTTAATAGATGCAGGAAGTCACAAATAATTAAGATTATAATGAATTTAAGTAAGAAAGTGAATAATCCAAATTTGAGTCTAAAATATGAAGTCCTTTTTATTTTAAAATGCCCATGATACATTAATAGGAACTGACTACATATTTATTCACAAAATCAATTTAGTATGTGTAATTCCCAAAGCAAAATTTTATAATAGCATGATTTAAACAGACTACAATAAAAAACAAAACTCAAAACTACAAATTACTAATGCCAATTTAAATAAAACAAATTCAACCTCATAGTATTAAGAAAAATTGTACTTACAAAGTGAGGTAGTATAATTCTGAACTATGAAAATATTGACGAGGAAGTTGACCATGAAAACTGCAGGATGTTACACTCAGAAGCAATTGCACAGTCCTAACTATTTTCATTATTATCAAGAAGGGATAAATGTCAAATAATTAACCATTTGACTATAATATGTTAAAAGAATAGCAAAACAAGCTTTAGGACCCAGCTGGCATGGCTCAGTGGTTGAGTGTTGACCAATGAATCAGGAGGTCATGGTTCAGTTCCTGGTCAGGGCACATGCCTGGGTTATAGGCTCGATCTCCAGTGTGGGGAGTGTAGGGAGCAGCTGATCAATAATTCTCTTTTATTATTGATGTTTCTATCTCTCTCTTTCCTTCTCCTTTCCTCTCTGAAATCAATAAAATGCATAATATCTGCAACCCAGGAATATGTCCTAACTGAGAATTAAACCATGACCTCCTTGTTCATAGGTTGACACTCAACCACTGAGCAACACTGGCTGGGCAATAAAAATATATTAAAACAATGACAACAAGCTTTAGGAAGACAGAAAAGAGGAAGTAATGAAGAAGAAATTCATTAGGAAAGGGAAAACTTAAAATTAATTATAAAAGTCTGATATTTGGACCTTAGTAGTAACTGAAACAACAAGATAAACTCTACAAATCTAATTAAAAACATAAAAGAAAAGACACAAAGGCACATTAGTTACAAGGGAACAACACTATAAATGAGAGGGAGTTTAAAGCTTTATAACAGAATACAATGCACTGCTCTTTGTCAATAAACTTGAAAACCTCAGTGTAATCGATGATTTTCTTGGAAAATATAAATGACCAAAATTAACTTAGGATGAAGCAGACAACCTGAATAGAAAGTAACTAGAAAAGAAATTGCAAGTGCTGTCAAAGATTTACCTCTAAAAAAGGTTCTGACTCAAATGTTTTATAAACAATTTTTCCCAACTTTGAAGAACAGATAATTCTCTACTTGTAAACTATTTGAAAGAACAGCAGAAGCTCCAAAGCTTGTTAATTAGTTTTCTAAAACTATTATAATCTGATCCTAAGTCTTGATAACCATCACACAAGAGAAGAGAAATACAAACTACTTTCCTACTGTATAATCAGAAAGAAGACATTAGGAACTCGAGTTCGATATTACATCAAAAACTCAAGCTGAAGTTGCATTTTTTTCAAAAGAACAAAATAATGTGTTTATATTAGGGAAACTACTATTAAAATAGGTTACATAAACAGGCCGGGGGAGGGGGAATCATCTAAGCATTATAATAAAAGGTATGTTAGACAAAGTCAAATATAAATATTAGCACAGTGGGGATAGGGGGGGGAATAATTCTTAACCTGAGGAAAATGATTTATTTTAACCCAGTGAAGATTGAACGTGATGATGAAACACCAAGTTAGTTTTCATTGGAATCGGGTAAATACCTGCCACACATCTGCCATCACCACAATTATACCGCATGTTATGGAAGTTCAATCCAAAGAAATAAAACTAACAACTGAAAAAAAGATAGGTAGTTAATGGCAACTAGACAGAGTTGTCATTTTCACTTGAGGAAGTTTTCTCTTTTGAAAACTAAGAGAATCTATGAAAAATTTATTCAAACCAGTAAGTAACACAGAAAGTTGGCTAAAACTAAATAGGCTCCAACTACCA
Source organism: Lasiurus cinereus (assembly GCA_011751065.1). Classification (NCBI taxonomy): domain Eukaryota; kingdom Metazoa; phylum Chordata; class Mammalia; order Chiroptera; family Vespertilionidae; genus Lasiurus; species Lasiurus cinereus. The sequence continues at coordinate 7,438,422 of JAAGEH010000039.1, read as the reverse complement.
CTTCCATAGAAGGTTTGGACCTTTCAAACAACCAAATAGAATTCTGTTAAAAGAGATAATTATTCAAATTAGTAAACAATATAAAAAATAGTTGGGGAAATTTGTTTATAAAACATTTGAGTCAGAACCTTTTTTAGAGGTAAATCTTTGACAGCACTTGCAATGAACTAAATATAAATGTTTAGGGTTTATGTAAAAGACACTACAAAACTTTATCAAAATATATGAAAGGATCAAAAGTTTTATTCCTGAAGAAAAGGCATTATTTATAAATGTATTTCTTTCCCAAATAATAGATAAGTTTAAGGTATTTTCAATAAATTTCAAAATGATATAATTTTGTGATGTGATAAAATAATTTTTTAAAATATATTTTTATTGATTTTTCACAGAGAGGAAGGGAAAGGGATAGAAAGCCAGAAATATTGATGAGAGAGAGAGACATCGATCAGCCGCCTCCTGTACACCTCCTACTGGGGATGTGCCCGCAACCAATGTACATGCCCTTGACCGGAATCGAACCTGGGACCTTTCAGTCCCCAGGCCAATGCTCTATCCACTGAGCCAAACCGGTTTCGGCTGATAAAATAATTTTGAAGATTATCCCAAAACATAAAGAATGAGGATAGACAATTTTCTTTAAAAGATGAACAATGCAGGCATTGCTAAATGTTAATAAAATTATAAAATTGGGGCAATGTCATAAGATGGATAAAAAGAGGAATGGAAAAAAATAGAAAGCAACCAAAGTGGATATAACAGAAGTAACCTTTCAAATAATTGGAGAAATGATATATTAATTAGTAGATGTGATTGGAAACTTGGTTATTGGTTTTAAAAAATCAATTATATTATTAACAGCAAAATAACATAAAAAAACAAATTCCAAATGGATCAAATATTTGGGAAAAAAATGACTACAGAGTTAAAAGAAAATATGAGTATTAAAGACAGAAGAAATTATTAAGTAAAATATTTAAAATAAAGAACAATAAAATAATTCTAGGATATATAGAAATTAAAGACTTCAATCCCACTAAATAGCAACACTATATTGGAATAATACAACATTTATGATAAGCAAAGGGCTAATATTAGTATCCTCTACATAGAAAATATATGCATACACACATAAATGCATATACATATATACATGATTATATACATACATAGCAAAAATTAAGACAGTCACCCTCACATTAAATATTGCCAGTTTTAAAAAAAGAAAAATGCAAATTTTTAATAAACATAAACATTCAATCTATAGTTATAAAAATATAAATGAAACAATCTATAAGTTATCCAAATGTCAAAGATAAATATATGCCATTTCTTTGTATCTCCCAGTGCTCAGATTAGCGTTCAAAGCTACCAATGAAACATTGGCAAAAGAGCAGTGAAGGACAATTAGACAGTGGGACTGGAGATCCCAAAGGTTATGACAAATTCCTCCTCTTTCTTTCACTTTCTATGTGTGAAACTTTGCAGTGTTTTTATTTTTCTGTGTTACAGTTTCTTCCTCTAACCTGAGGAAAACAGTATCTCAACCTTTAGTACTATAGGGATACAATGATTTAACACATGACAACAGTGCAGAGCATATAGTAAGTGCTCAATAAATGTTAATACTTTTAAAAATATCTTTTCATACAGATAAGCTTTGATCTAGTAATTTTACTCAAATGCCCTGAGAAAATAATCAGAAATTTGTACAATTAAATAGTAGCTTTATTTATAATGCCAAGGAACTAAAAAACAACTTAAATTTTGAACATTTAGGAATTGATGTAAGGAATTATGGCCCATGATAACAAATAGATTTTAGAGTACTTAAAGACAAGAGGTAATACACAAAATAAAACAATTTGGATAAGCTAGATACAAAATTATAAATAAAGTAAAATATGGGTTTTATTTTCCAGATATGTATGTATATACTTTTCACAGAGATATATAAGTATAGAATTGAATATTATTTGTGGTAATCTATGGGTTGTAGAGTGATGAATAAATTCTATCTTAATATTTTTCTGCACTGTTTTCACTTTTGAAAACACACATATAGTTTTATAATCTGAGGGAAAAGTCACATCCGTAACATTGCCACACTGTCACTTATCCCTAATTTTCCATCCTGCACTTCCCCCACCCCTGCTCTGACCACCTGTGGGTTCCATCTCACTGCTCTGACGGATTTGCCCGGTAGGCCTCACTGACCATGTCCAGGTCAGCAGAAAGCAGCCTAAGGACTCGTTCAGGCTGGGGTTGCCACAGGTACTTGCAGTCTTCCTTTCAGCCACCTCCCCCATCATCTGCTGCATTAATGATGCCACTAAATACCATTGAACCATTGAAAGCTGTACTTTAGGTGCTAATAAGCCTCTAGTTCAGGCACCCAACTCCACAAACCTCCCTTACCATGAGCCCAGGAACCGGGCACTGGAAACTATGTCAGGACATGGCCCGGTTTCCAGGCGGACCTGCCCAAGTCCTGTACGATGTCCCAGTGTCCTTCACAAAGATCACCCTTGTTACCCTCTTGGTAATTGAAAACTCCAACTTTTGCAGCTCTAAGGTTGCCAAATTTAGCAATTAAAATTGCTGTATGAGATAAATATTGCAAGAGACCCACTGAAAAAGTTATCCCAATTTATTTGAAATTCAAGTTAAACAGGAGTCCTGCATTAAACTGGCAACCCTAGACAGACTGTATCTCCTTCTCCCACTATCTCATTCCACAGATGAGGATTCCAAGGCTCAGGGAGGTTTGGGAACCTGCTCTGTCTAATCAGCAGAGCCTGAATTAGAAACTAATCTCTTGCTTTTAGTCTAATTGCACTCAGAACCAGCCTCATTGGGGTCTCATTGCTTTAGGGTGTGTGTGTGTGTGTGTGTGTGTGTGTGTGTGTGTGTGCGCCCGCGCGCGCACGCTCATGCATGTGTTAAGGAGCTTGGTGCAGTTGAATTTTTGTTTTGCGTCTGGAGTGGTGTCCCCTCTGGTTAATGTCGGTCCTCAGTTAGATAGCTAACCACTGGGGGTTTCAGAGTTCAGAAGTGGGGATGCAGGTCAGCCTGCCTTTAGGCTGGAAGAGCTCCTCACCCGAATGCTGTGCTGGGAACCAGGGAAAGCTGTACTTTAGGTGCTAATAAGCCTCTAGTTCAGGCACCACTGCACAGGGTGGGGAAGCAGGAGATGCTCAAGAGATGCTCAAGGCGTACACTGGGGAGATGCTCAGGGATGCTGTAAGCAGTCTTGCCCCACCCACCCTCCCGCCTGCCCCAGAGCCTGGGGTCCCTAAGTAGCACAGGTGTTCTGTTCACGTGCTGAATGAGTAAATAGTACTTCCAGCTAAGCCGGAGGTCTGGCTGCTGCAGTGGGCTTATTCTCCTGCATTCCCAGTGGCCTGTGGCAGGAGGAGGAGACTCTTACCCAGCGCTCAAGGATGAACCAATCAGGGATGAATCAGTCAGAATGGAGGGGTCTAAAGTGGCACTGGAGAGGGGGAAGGCGGAGGTCCGCCTTCCATGGGGCCTCATTTGAGTTCCAGACTAAGTTCTGAGGACACAGTATTTGATGGATGTAAACAGGCTGTGGGAATCCAGCAGGGAGCAGTCACAGCTCCCGCCTCACTCAGCCCCTGGCCTGCAGAACTGTAACCATGAACTGTTGCATTTAACTGGCCCCAATTGAGTAGCTTGCATGTTGTCACAAATTATCCCCTCTTCATGGAATGTGCCACAGGCACGAAATCTCACATAGCAGATGACCTTAATATTCGGAGAGGTCTAGAGATGGTGGAGAAAAAGCCACACTTCGCCATTTTTAAACTTGGTGCCTAGAGCATTGGCAGGGGCGTCACTCCTTATATACCTACATCATCACCTTCATCATCTTTCTCTTGTGAGCTGAGATCTGCAAGGATGAACTCTCCTTCCCCACATTCCTCCATGATCTTGGTTTAGCTAAGCCAGTGATTGGCAAACTCATTAGTCAAAAGAGCCAAATATCAACAGTACAATGATTGAAATTTCTTTTGAGAACCAAATTTTTTAAACTTAAACTTCTTCTAATGCCGCTTCTTCAAAATAGACTCTCCAAGGTCATGGTATTTTGTGGAAGAGCCACACTCAAGGGGCCAAAGAGCCACATTTGGCTCACAAGCCACAGTTTGCCAACCACTGAGCTAAGCTAATGGGCCCAGGAGCCAGGTGGGCACACATAGATGTGTCTACTGGAGAGGAGGCTGTGGCCGGGTGCCACACAGGTTCAGGGCCAGTTCACCTTGGAGCTGGAGAGGCCACTTGCTCTCCTGTGTCCCTCCCCTGCCTTCTTCTCGCAGTGGAGGGACTGGTTAAATGCTTGCTACACTTCAGGAGACAGACCTGGGGTCTCCAGACCCCACTCTGCCTCAGCTTCTTTCATAGCCTCAGAATCCAGTCCTGTGGGACAGGGCTGGCTGCTGGGAGGTGAGTGTAGTTTCCAGACACCTCTGCTGCTGGGATGCAAGCAAGAGAAAGTGGAATCCAATCTCCCTGGTCAGCAAGGTCTTCCGTCTGTCTGTCTCTCTGTGGTCAGAGAAGATGAGCAGCATCTTCATGCTGAAGAAGGTGTCCAGGTGGGGGAGCAGGAACATGGGTTCTCAATAAAATGTCATAAGATGAGCTTTGCGAGATTCAGAAAGCAGCTGAGTAAAACCCCTGGCCCTATGCAGAACTTGTGTTCATTGAAAAAGGAGTAGATTTGCCTCGTATCAAAACCAGCAGCTGCCTGGGCTGGGCTCTTTTGTATGATGTTAATGCCAGGATACTGTGACTATTTGAGAAAAGAATTATTGTAGGATCAGCCCAGGGAGGAGTGGCTGACTTTGGATGCAAACATAACTTTAAAGTGATGCAGCACTTGCAGGGTTTACTGTTTGGTTTTTTGCAGTTCTTGAAGCCGCTTCATTTACTAGGTCATATAACCAGACAGGAGTGTCTATACCTCAAAACTAAGTTCCCAGATCTGACTCTATCTCACATTCAACCTGACACCTCTCATTCACTACTCTGAGGCTAACACACATTCAATTACCCATCTCCCTCTCCCCCTTATTCTCCCATTTCATTAGCATCTTCCCTGCATTGTATCAGGCACCAAGAACACAATGGTAAAACAGCTGGCTGAAGTGTCAATCCTAGAGCAGCTTGCGAAGGGAGACATGCTCACAAACAAACAGGAGGGAGGAAGGACCAAAAGGCGATGCCAAGACAAAGTCTGGGCTCAATGGCACGTCTGGGGCTGAGCAGCCCAAGCAGATCCTAGGGCCCTTTCAGTACATAAGCAGTGGGAATACTGCATAAAATATAAGCACAAGTCTTTAAATGTAGGAGAACTGATAATAAAGGATGCCTCCAGATACAAACAAGCAAAGGAAAAAAAAATTTAAATCCAAGTGGTAAGAGTAACCAAAAACCCCAGGTTCACATGTGACCCTTAAGAGCCAGGTGACAGGTTGCTACACTTCAGGAGACAGACCTGCGGTCTCCAGGCCCCACTCTGCCTCAGCTTCTTTCATAGCCTCAGAATCCAGTCCTGTGGGACAGGGCTGGCTGCTGGGAGGTGAGTGCAGTTTCCAGACACCTCTGCTGCTGGGATGCAAGCAAGAGAAGGTGGAATCCCCAGGTCTGTCTCCTGAAGTGTAGCAACCATTTAACCAGTCTTTTCGAACACCAGGTTGGAAAAGAAGTCACCCCTCTTAGTGCAGAGGAGGCAAGAGAGTGATGAGGATGGACCCTAAGTAAAACACAGAGTGTTTAGGAGGCCCTGACACTGCACTCACTGGCTCAGGAAGGTGGAGAGAAGGCTCGACTTGAGAGTGATGCCTTGGATGGAAAAGCAGTACTCTGAGTGCTGAGTGCTTTGTCTGCATTGCATCAGAGGTGTGGTCCAGCTTTATAAAGCTGTACAAGAAGAAAAACCTGCAACCTGAGAAACAGACATAGAAATGGGTTCCTGGCCCTGAATGATGTAGGGCCCACTGCCTGGAGGCAGAGTGGATTAATAATATGACTGGTTTATTCATTAGGAGGATACCTCTGGGAGTAGAGAGGGAATGGACAGAGGAATTAAGGAGCCCATCATGGAGTTCTAGGTAAATGCATGCAACAGCTCAGTTACATACTGGAAAGCACAGCAAGGCCTGATGGTCTCGGGTTCCATCTCCTCTTAAACATCAGATATTCTCACATCTTCTTGTCTATTTCCCTGGATGGCACCAGGCCACCCATCCCTTGGTGCCTGAGGCCCTTCTGCTTCATGGTCTAGAGGACTCCTGGGTCCAACCATGCCCACTAGTCTCCCACAGACCTATAGGTCTTTTTCACATTCTCTGTCTCCTTCCTCCTCTTCCTACCAACCTCTTGCCTCTCTGCTCTCTCCCAGACCATAATTAATGTGGTCAGATAGTACTTTTTATTCTATAATCTTCGGAAAAAATCATAGTACTTCTATCAATAAACATAGTACTTCTGACTGACAAGCTCCTCTGCATGCCCCCTCCTCACCAGCATTTTTACATGTCCTGCTCTAGACCAGCTCTCCCTCCAGAACACTTTCCCACACCTCATGCAGCTCAGAGCCTCTGGTGAGGCTGTGTCTTCCAGTTCACACGGCTTCCCCTGGATGGTGACTCCATGCCCCTTTGACAACACCTCTTGTTGCTACTTGACTATGACACTCTCTTTTCTCTTTTCTCTCACCTGCTGACCCCTTAGTCCCACCCATGGCTTCATTCAAGATATTGGCTTAGCGCTTTCTGGCTATTTCAGTCCTGAGAAAGTTCTAAGTGACTTCAGCATTCAAGTGGGGGGGCTGACCAATGCCCTGGAATCTTCTCTGAGACCTTGTCATTCCCAGGCCACTGACACCAGCCATGTGCCTAGCTGGACTCAATTCTGCTCACTGACCAGAATTCCTCTCCTTAAAGTGTGCCAGTCAACCATGCCATTAACCTTCGTGTGTGTATGTGTGATTATTTTAAGGAGAATGGATATTATTTTATTGATGTAAATATACTATATATTACAATAGAGTAGAAAGTAATAAATGTTTGATAACATTACATTTGAAAATGTAGGGTCATTTTACTTTAATAAACAGAAAACAGTAACACAGCTTTTCCATTTTTGCAAACGAAGGGTGGTATTGTATCTATGGTTTATTTTCCTCATTAGAAAATCCTATAAATCAATAAGTTCTAAAGAAAAGTTTATAGTTTTTAGTTTTACTATCATAGGGAGATGCCAAACAGGCAAAAACACATTTCAGCTGAGCATGACTGAGATACTACAATGCTATCAATGTTTAATGTCCTGTGTGCCCAACCCTGAAAGGTGCTTGTCCCCAGTCAAGGCTGGGCCAGGGAACCTTGGGCACAGAGTTAGTATTTCATCCTCATCTGGGAGGATACAAGAGGGTAGGAGAGGAGCTCTCAGTACTAGGCAAAAGAGGGATCACGGCCCATAAGAAATTCCAGTTTTGTGTTCTCATCTATCCTGTCTGGTTTGATTGCTCTTCAAGGGTATTTGCTATGTCTTGTGAGCACAGGTCAGGCACTTAAGAACCAATAGGCTTCTCGTCACTAGGAGACTCCCGTGAAAGCGTAGATGGACCTCAGAACAGGAAAGATTGGCAGGAAGATTGGCACAAGCCCGTGCTGACATGAGGCAAATGTCCATACAACAAGGAACACTATAAATCACTCATTATTCTCCTCCCTCCTCCAACATGTCTATCTGTGGTTAGTTCCTCATTGTCGGTAGGAACCATCCAGCTTTGGGATACACTTTATCAAAGAGGCAGATGGACAGCCAATGTTCATACACACAAGTGAAAGAAAAAGGTCACATTCTGGTGCAAAGGGAAGACTTTGAGTCAACTGGGAGCCCCTGGGTCCTGGTATTGGAGACTGAGATTGGATAAACCTTAAGGAAGTCAGGTTCTCAGGATCCTACGGCCCAGGCTCTTTCTGAGCAAACTCTCTCATGGCTGCAGAAAGCCTTTGGCTTTTTTAGCCTGACAGTTAACCCCACTCTCAACCCCCTCTCCTGGTCTGAGAGCCTCTTATACAGTTGAAGCTTAGCCTTAGTACACCCCAACACCACCCCATTAGACTGGGAAAGTCCACACAGATTGGAGTAGAGAGCTATTGCCTCAAGCCCTATTAGAAGTATCTCTACATCTCCACACCTGGTAGAGGACTGGATAAACTACTAAAGGGAAAGGATAAATAATGTTTTTGTGGGCCTGCTCTTGTGGGATTTGTGTATCCAGTAATTGTAAGGAATGTCCCCTGGGAGTGTGGAAGCAAGTAAGGGATAAAATGTGAAGGGTATGGAATGAATACTCAATCCCAGAGAAATTCCTCTGAGAGTACTTATTACCCCTTAACTAAAAAGCAACTTACTTTTCTTTGTGATATTTCTTGGCCCCAATATGAATCAGGGAACGGAGAATCATGGTCAGCAATTCTCCAACTAGATTTATTATGCCAAAGACAGAAGAAATGGGATGAGACCCTTTATGTTCAATTTTATGACCTTGTACCAGAATAAGGGATTACAAAATAATATGTAGACTCCTAACCACTGAAGAGGGGCCCCAGAACACCAAACCAACCTTGCTAATTCTACATTTGAAACCAGAAGTCTCTTGAGTTCCTCCCTCCCTCAAGGCCAAGTGCTTCCCCAATGCCACCTCATCCCAATAGCCAGCACTCCTGGACAGGATGCTACTTTTTCCTCTGATAATCCTTTAATCCCCTCACCTTTTTCCTTGCCCTTCCCCTTATCAAGATCCATCATTCATTCTCTGGATCCTGTCCTACACCTCACCCATACCCAGGCCCCAGGCTGGCCAGTATTGTATTGGGATAAGTTACTAACTTGGGGAACAGAAAGGTTGTTCCCCTCTGAGAAATTCCCAGTGAGGAAAGAGATGCCTAATGATTAGGTATATACCCTTTTCCTTGTCAGACATGTGTAATTGGAAGGCACATTCAAAGTATTAACAGAAGACCCAGAGGTCTTTCTTATCCTGATCAGGGGAATAGTCGATACCCACCACCTTGCTTAGGCAGGTGTACAGATCCTCCTAAATGCCCTACAAAGAGGCAAGGAAAAGCCCTAGACCTCACAATGTCTAGAGAAGAAGCAGACAAAACTAATAGGGATAATGAAGATCATCAGTTCTACTAAAAAGGGGCACAAGCCATCCCCAAAATGGATCCTAATTGGGTCTCTAGGAATAATATAGGAGAAGGGCAACTTAGCCATTTTAGAAATATATTCCTTAAGGGAATACAGGTAGCCAGCAAAAACAAACAAGCAAGCAAGCAAGCAAGCAAACAAACAAACAAAACAACAATAGCAACAACAAAAACTATGAATTGGAATAAGATCCAGGAAATCAGCCAGGATCCTAATGAGAATTCCTCTACTTTCTTAGAAAGACTTAAAGAATTCCTGTGAATCTATATCAATATTCACCCAGAGTCTATAGAAGGAAATGCAATAGTTAAGCCCCACTTTATATCACAGCATGCTCTAGACATTAAGAGAAAACTACAAAAATTAGGGATAGAACCTATCACCCTGACCTACACATTGGTACTTGGCCTTCTGAGTGTTCAACAACTGAGACTGTGAGGTAGAAGCCAAGAAGACTAGGAGGGCCAAAAGAACAGCTAACATTTTGGCTTTGGTGGTTCAGGGTCAACCAAACTCCCCTAAGGGGCCCTACAACACCAGTGAGTCACTTGGTCCTCAGAGAGGGGCACCCCAACATCCCTAGAGTCTTGGGTTTAACCAGTATACCATGTGCAAAAAGGAGGGTCATTGGAAAGGAGAACCCCACAAAGGAAACTAAATCGACTACTGCATCCAAGCCCATTCCTTCAGAAGATGCAAAAGGAAGAAGACTGAAGGGGCCCCAGAAAACCAAATTGGTTTCACTAATTCTCTTGATAAGCTTTTACTCCCTCTAAAGACCCCCAGAACTGCCTCTGAGGACAATAGGAGATCAAAAGGTTGACTCCTTAGTTGACACAGGGCCACCTGCTCAGTCTTAAACACTCAACAGGAGAAATAGAAAATAGTGGGGATAGAAGGAAACCAAAAGATCCTTTGTTGAGCCCCTAGAATGTGACCTATATAGAAAAACCTTGTCCCACTCTTACTCTGGATCCTGGAATGTCTGGTCCCTCTATTAAGAAGAGATTTATTAAACAGATTAGAAGCTTCAATTTATCTAGAAAACCAAGTTATTAAATGGCAAGTGTCCAAGGAAAGGAACCATCTCATAGGTCTAATCTTGCAAACCCTAAAGAAACAGGATGGACCAATCACGTTCAAAGGAGTCAATTCATCAGTGTGGGCAAATGAGAAAATAGCAAGAATCAAAAGGGCCCATCCTGTATTCATTAAACTGATACTTTCCCTTCTTAGTTTATTATTTTCACTTTTCTCTTACAGGAAGATCCCTCCCTGAGATGCAATAACTCATAACACAAGTCCTAAATCTATGAACATCCAGGTTGGGACTTTTTTACTTTCCTCTCAGTCATTATCCCTGAACTTCTCACAATCAATTTTAAACATCCATGAGCCCTGGCCATTCAAAAGGTAGCAGAGATAGACAACCTATCAAACTGTTGGATATGTACCCCAAAAACCGTTCTTTGAGGACTCTCTTTTCATAGCTAATACCTCTAAGTTTAGCCCCCCTAATGCAAAGCAATGGGTTATATGCAGGATTTGACTATACTCTACACACCAGTACAGCAAACAACTGGGGTGATGGGTTAGGGGACTGAAGGGTCACCTGCAGGCTGCACTCAGTGGGTTGGTTAAAAAGGAAGAAGCAGTCAGATACCCAGTTTCTATGCATTAGAAACCAATTTGGCTCAGGACCACTTTTAGGAGAAATCTCTCCCATCTGGAGAATAACATTGTAGAGTACAATCACACCAACCATAGCCTCACCCCGATAAACAACAATACTGACTAGGAAGTTATGTCCATTAATAGCTTAATTTATTGGGAAAATAGATTAATAAATGGCATTGGCCACTGGGAGGCAGATGTTCTACCATTAAAAGATTAATTGGCAATGAAATATGTGGTATTAGCCAATTGTTGGGGGTACCCTGAAAACTAGATACTAATGGCATTTAGCCAACACTTTACTCACTGAGCTAATAAAAACTTTGGCTCACCTTATTAATGTATGGAAACCTAAGATGTCACTTTAATCATTCAGATAATTCTGACAACAACTATCCCATTATTACTTCTTATACAGGGATGATTACTTACTGGGAATATGCCCAGTACAGTTTAATGCATGGAAACCATGGGACCCTTTGGTAGAACCCTCATTGGTTGGCACTAACACCCTACACATTTATGGTTGGGTACACAGATTTGCCACAGCAACTTCACTAAGGGCAAAAGAAACTTCTGGCTATGTGGTATCTATTTTATCTTCAACCTACCCAGAGGGTGGTGAGGGACCTGCACTGTCACTAGGGCAATCCCTGAAGTATACTTACCCCACCTGGAGCCCTCGGGAAAAATTTCCAATCTTGTCTTCTTTCTATGTACTGCATTCAAACAAAACAAAACAGTGAGTAAAAGGAAGTCCAGGAAAGTCTTTAGAATTCTCAGTTAAATCTCAGAGTTCTAAGCACTGGCAACCCTAAAATGGACAGGAGTGGTTAGGACACACAATATAGCAGGACTCTTCTGGTTCATAGGGACCAGTAACCTAGAAAATGGAAAGAATGTATTTATCTTTCCATTTCAGTTACAGTCTATTAGAAACATCTCTATCCTATTCCAGGAGTTATGAAGGTCACCATCATGGCTCTAGAAGCATAACACACAGCTCTCTACTCCTGGGCTGAGCTGGTCTTCCAGGATTGAAGGGCACTGGATATATTAGCTGCAAGAGTAGGAGGAACTTGTGCCATGCCAGAGGAGGAATGTTGATTTTACATAAACAGATAAGGAAAAGTAGAAGAGTCTAGGAGTCCTAAAGAAAAATATAACCATCCTAGAAAATACCAAACCCTGGTCCTAGACCCCCATCCTAAACAAAATATTCCAAATTTAGGCCCACTTTTAAGCCCACTTATTTCGGTAGTCATAATAAGAAGTCTAAGCCCTCCCTTTAATCCTTGGATCATGTCTATGAAATTGATTACAAAATTTGTAAGTCAGTGCTTAGAAACAATTAAACTGCAGATGGTAATTTCCCAGGGTTACAATTAGGACTACAGCCAGATGACAATCAGACTTACTTAAGGATGGTTAGGAAACTTTCTGTTCCTCTAATCAAACCCCACAAGTGCCCCATTTAATCAGGAAGCAATTACAGAAGACTGACCTTTGCCCTTCAGAGCCCCTCAAGAATAAGAAGCAGTAGATAATGAGAGGGGAGATTTTGTCAGCATGGCTGTAGGTCCCTGGCTGTTGAAACCTTGTTTCCATTTCAGTTACAGAAAAAAAAAACAGAGAAAGAGAACTAACTTAATAAAATCAACCAGAGCCCGCCTGAGCCATGATGGTGCTGGGTCTAGCCTCCAGCACCCTCATCACACCTGATCATAACCATTAGGGTGCTGACTGCCACTGCTGGGCCATGACAGGTCCCACCAAAACCATATAAGGAAAAAAAGGGTGCCACCTCATTACCAGAAAGAGACTGATCCATTTCTGAAAACGAATGCATGTGCCTTCCCTCATTATGTTCTCCCATAATAATCCCTTGGACTTTTCTAGAATGAGAAGCTGATCTGTGAGTCTGACTCCTGCTTCTCTATTCTCTGGCATTTGAATAAAGCTTGGGTTTCTAAACACTCAGCTTCAATTTCATTTTGGGCTCAGTGACACCAAATGGAGAAAGGAGCCTTAGAAAGAGAGAGGTTTTTGCCCAGGCACTGGGTCCCCACAGTAGGCCCTAGGTAACTTAAATTGGTAACACTTTGCATATAATGCATATGTATATGTATATGTATATTTAAATATATGTATGTATATATATATGTGTGTGTGTGTGTGTGTGTGTGTGTGTGTGTATGATATTTATATGTATATTTTTTTCTGTGGTTGCCATAACAAATTACTGCAAACTTGGTGGCTTAAAACAGAAATTTATTTCTTACAGTCCTGGGGCATGAAGTCTGAAATCAGCACCACTAAATTGAAATGAAGATGTCAGCAGGGCCACTGTCCCTTCAGAGGCTTAAGGGAGAATCTGCTCCTCACCCCTTTCAGTGCCTGGCAGCTGCTGGGATTCTTTGGCTTGTGGCTGCATCATGCCAATCTCTGCCTCTGTTTTTACATTGCCATCTCCTCCTCTGTGGTGTAGTCTCTCCCTCTCTCTCTCTTTCTCCCTCCCTCTCTCTCTCTCTTGCTCTCTCTCGCTCTCTCTCTCTTTCTCTCTGTCTCTCTCTTTCTGCTTCCCTCTTATAAGGAGACATGTGATAGCATTTAGGGTCCAACCCAATAATTCAGGGTAATTTCCCCACCTTGAAATCCTTACTTCAATCATACTTGCAAAGTCTTTTTTCCCACCTTCAAATAAAGTAACATTCACAGATTAAAGGGGTTAGGGTCTAACTATTTTGGGGGTTTGAGCCTATTGTACCCTATGATGTGAAATACTTATGATAATGCAACTGAAACACACTTAAGTTAGGTAATTTGCCTGAAGTCATACATAGCTATATACATGTCTAATGTCTTTTATAGCTATATGATTCCAAAAACTAACTTCCTTTTTTTTTTTACCAGAAAGGCCCCAAACAACACGAAAAAATTAAAATAATAAAAAATGTTATTGTTGCTTTAATTTGCTGTCATTCTTTATGTGTATTAGAAATATTTTAATTGCTTTGAAAAGGAACTGGAAGGTTTGTGTGAGGCACATTCAGAAATGTTGAAATTTAGCAGCCAGCACACCAGCTGTGTCTTCTTGTCAAACTATGTGGTCAGTCTCCAAAAGAGCTACCTACGCTAGTAAAAGAGAATATGCACATTGACTGTCACTTCATGGCACCCACCAGCCAATCAGGATTGAGTATGCAAATTAACCTCATCACCTCCGTGGAGACTGACAGCAGGGAGGAGGCAGCTCTCACCATGGCTTGCTTGCCCGTCACTATGGCGACTGAAGAGCAGGCAAGTGTGTCCACAGGCAGCACCCAGCATGGCCTGCTTGGCAGCCATGACAGTGTGGAGCAGGCAGGCCCTGCAGAGAGCAGAGAACCATGGGGAGTGGGCCTAAGCCATCAGTAGGACAACCTCTGAGGACTCCCAGATTGGAGAGGGTGCCGGTCAGGCTGAGGGACAATCCTTCCCCCACTGCATGAATTTTGTGCACCGGGCCTCTAGTAACAAATATGATCTGTTGTCAAAGAAAACATTCCACTGCAAGAAGTACTTAACCATAAATTTCCCTTTAAGATTCAATAAACATATAGAAACAATTTCATTCAGACTTAAGATGGACAGAAGAGGGAAGAATTTGATTTTTCCTCATAAGAAGGTTTTCAGCATATACTAAAATTAAAAAAGTAAAGCCCTTTTTATGTCTTCTTTATAATTATCAAGTAAGAGAATGAATTGTATAGGTGATTTCTGCCTCCCATGTAGCTAGCAAATCTCTATGCAGTTATTAATGAATTATAACTAAGGGCTATGCAAATGACTCTTTTGATAACTTACAAGTATAATTACATTCTGATGGTGATGATATCATTTATTGAGTGCTTAGTACATACTGGAAATTGATTCAGGGCTTTATAGCAGTCACACCATAAAGTAGCCAGTATTATTTCCATTACCATTAAGGAACTGAAGAGAGGTCAAGTAACTTGGCCAAGGGCACATAACTAGTAAGAGATGGGATAGGTATTTAATTCTAGGCTGTCTGATCCCAGAAAAGTCACTCTTAACTACTGCACTATTGAAGCATAGCATAAAACATAGCACAACATAAAAACACAGCAACCCATATGTTGCAATAGGTAATTGTTAGTATCATTTGTCTAGGAGTTTTATGACTACAGATACTCCTACACTAGTAAGTTTGTATAGGGGCACAAATTTAACTCTGCTGATGAAGCTAGGTGAAAAAATAGAAAGTATACCCAACAACCTTTACATATTATGAACTCTTTTTTTTAAATCCATTTTTTTCTTTTTAAAATTCCTATGCCTTGATATCTAGGCATCCAGTAGATGTGTCAGAACTCACTGGGGTCTCCATTTCTCAGTCAGTTACCTCCTTCATACAACGGAGTCCATTTGCTCCCACATGGCAGACATCGATGGAGAACTTGGAAAATCCTGTGGCTGGTATTCAGACTCTTACTTAGATGCTGAATCCCGTTTGTTGGGCATTTTGGCTGGGTCCCAATCTGACCTTCTGGGCTTTGCCCTCCAGAGACAAGATACTCCTAGCTCTAGTCCCCACTTGGAGTAACCAACTTTGAGTCTGTTTCCCGCCTTCAATTAGTTAATAACCCTTCTGAATGCCCATGTTTAATATTTTAGTACTTGTTGATAATGATTTTCTCTATAAATGGAATTCTAATGGGGTATAACTTTTAAATCTAAATACTTTGTTTTCAAGTTAGCATTTTCCTAATGGCTAATGATGCTGAATATCTTTTCATGTGTTTATTTCTCATATATATGTGTGTACCCAGGTGATATATATATATACACACACAAAATCTTTGGTGAAGTATCTATTCAAATATTTTGACCATTTTTTTTAACTTGGCTTATATGTTTTCCTAGTACTAAATTTTGATTATTCTTTACATAGTTAGGATACAAACTATTTGCTAAATATATAATTTTAAATTCAAGTTTGTAGCTTCTCTTTTCATCCTGTTAAATAGTGTCTTTCTTAGAGAAAATTTTCACTTTTGATAATTTTTAATATATTTTTTATTTGTCTTATGGATGATGATTTTGGTGTTGTATCTAAGAGCTCTTCACCTAACCAAAGCCATGAAAATTTTCTTCTCAACTTTATAATTTTGCATGTAGATCTAGGATGCATATGTTAGTTAATTTTTTATAAGGTGTGAAGTTTAGATAGAGGTTTACTTTTTTACATGTGAATGCTGAATTGTTTCAATACCATTTGTTGAAAAGACCATAAATTAGCTAACCACACTCAAAATGTAATAGACAAATTGAATAGTCCTAGAATGTTTAAGGAAATTGAATTAGTATTTAAAAAATTGCTAAGAAAATTCTTCAGGCCCAGGTGATTTCACTAAAAATTTTTACCTAACACTTTTAAAGGAAATAACACCAATTCTATATTTCTCTCTGAAAGTAGAATGGAGGATAAACTTCTCAACTCAATCAATGAGACTATCATTACTATGATTCTAAAACATGTCAGAAACAGTACAAAAAGAAAGGTACCTATAGCCTAACATTGCCCATTAACATAGATGCAAAAAAAAAAAAAAGAGTAGCAAATGTACTTAACAATGTATACAAAGAAGAAAGAAAAAAGCACCACAAATCTATGGAATATATCTTGGGAATGTAAGCCTAATTCAATATTTAAATATCAATCAATAAAATTCACCAAAATAGCAGTCTAAAGTAGAATGAATTCTATACGACTATATCAATTGATGCAGAAAAACCATTTGACAAAATTCTACATCCATTCATGATCTGAATTCCCAGCAAACTAGAAATAGAAGGAAACTTCCTCAATCTGATAAAGAGCAACTAAATAAACCCCTTACTACATTGCAATTCGTGAGGAAGCACTTATTGCTTCCCCCCAGAAGCTTTGGAGCAAAGCACGTGATGTCCCTGCCAATGCTGTTCAATACCAAGTCCTATGTTCTTGGCTGTGCCCTGAAAACAGCAAGAAAGAAACATGGGCCAAGACTGGATTGGCTCAGTGGATAGAGTGTTGGCTTGTGTACTGAAAGGTCCCAGGTTCGATTCCGGTTGGGGGCATGTATTTTGCTTGCGGGCACATCTCCACTGTGGGGCGTGCAGGAGGCGGCTGATTGATGTCTCTCTCCCTTACTCTCTGTAAAAAATCAATAAAATATATTTAAAAAAAGAAAGAAAGAAACATGGGGGCTTTTCATCTTGAATGGCACAGAGACAAAACGAGAGTAAAAATAACTGACCAGTTGGAGGAAATGTTTCAGAATGGAAAAACAAAATAATGAGAATATATAATGAAAAAAAAATGCCCTGTTATTTTTTTCTTGGGGAAGGAAAATTTGAGAGGATATTTAAGAGGATATTGATAAAAGATGAAAATAAAGAAAGTATATTATTTGCTGAAATTTTCTGAAATGCAATTATGTAAGTTTCCATGCAATAAAAATGAATCTAAGGAGCAAAACTACCAGAAAATACCATTTATGAGAAAGTAAATAAGAGGTTCTTGCTTTAAATTCATATAAAGTAGAGAGGAAAGAGTTCAGACACCTTGATAAGATTAATAGAAAAGGTGCTTACTTGTTTCTAGAAATGTATTTTTATATCTTGCTGTAAATATTTTAAAATGTAATGCCATGGTAACAGTAGTGTTATGCTTTAAATAAACTTAAAAGTTCTATTTTTGATAGAAAAAACAATAATTGAGTGCAAAATCATGCTTATCTGTGTTTCTCACTTGAATACTCTGACGGGACGTTCGGCTTTTGGCACCAAAGCTGTTGAATGTAGTGGTTAAGACCTTGTTCTTTTTTTAAATTGGAATTCTGGCCACAGTTATGGTGGTGCGACCTTGGACAAGTTACCTAACCTCTTGTGTTTCCGTTTCCAAACTGTACAATGCAGAAAATAATAATAATAAATAATAATAATAATAATAATACCTGCTTCACGGACTGTTAGAGGAACTAAAGAGGTAACACTTTAAAGTGCTTAGACAAGTGCTTGACATGAAGTAAAGGTAGGTGTTAGGTATCATTAGCTGTCATTATTACCTATCACCTGGTGATAAATTATCTGAATTGAATAATTAGTTCCTAGGGGGAAAATAACAAAATAAAAATTATACATTAAAAACTCATACTTTTAATGTAACAGTTTATATGACCTGGATACTATTTCTTGCTTCTGGGAACTATGAATAGTACTCAGTGGGAGGTAGAGTTAAAGCAAGGGGAAATGAGAATAAAATACAGATTTTTAGGGAAACCAGGCATTGGCTGCTCTTTGAAGACAGAACTTTATTGGCTCGATACTCACAACCTATCAATCCTGTTTCAAGGTGAAATACAAAGATAATAATTCAGTTCCCAGGACAGAGATGGGCTACCTCTACTGGGAAATAGAAGTTCATGATATTGTGAATTTGTTTTTTGTCCTCTTCCACATATGGCCTTTCATTTTCCCTTAATGGACCCCACTTTCTGTGATTGCCCAGAGGAAGTAGCTTAGGCCAGCCAAATTATTAGGTTTTTGAGGACAAGGTCTTTCTCTATAACAGGTGCTCACCAAAGCCATTTCTATTTTCCTGGTCATAGAGCTAACTGACTGTCTTACAATTAAAGGTTGCCCAGTAGCTGTTTTTTTTTTTTTTTTTTTTTTTTTTAAATTGGGAAGGGAAAGGGATAGAGAGGTAGAAACATCAATGAGAAAGAAACATCGATAGGCTGCCTCCTGCACACCCCCTATTGGAGATGTGCCCGAAACCTAGTTACATGCCCTTGACCGGAATCGAACCTGGAACCTTTCAGTCCACAGACCCACACTCTATCCGCCGAGCCAAACTGGTCAGGGCTGTAGCTGGGTTCTTAAATGGGATGCAAGTGAGTTATATAGTTCTCAAGATAAAAATTGCTCCATGATATCTTTTCTTTTTTTTTCCATCAAGAGGAGGCCTCAATTTCATTGTGTAAATATACCACAGCTTTTTTATCCACCTATCTGCTGATGGGCACTTGGGCTGTTTCCAGATCTTGGCTATCTTATCTAATAAAAGAGTAAAAGCAAATTTAATGTACCTCCACTACACCCACAAGCCACGCCTACCAGCCAATCAGAGCAAATTAACCCAACCAAGATGGCTACGGCCACAGGGAGAGCAGGAGGAAGCCAAGCTTTCTGCACATCCTGGCCTGCCCAGGCCTCCACTTAAGGCCACAAAGTTTCAATGGCTGTGCCAGCAGAAGCCTTGGCTCCGCTCCAGGCTACAAAGTTTCAATTACAGAAGATAAATAAATCCCAGATATCAGGGCCTCTGTTTGGGTTGCTGGGGGGCATGAGCAGCCTGCAAACCACCACAGGCCCCTTTCCCAGGCCACCCCATGCCCCAAGGTAACACCCGCCCTGAACCAGGACACCCTTCAGGGCAAACCAGCTGGCCCCCACCTGTGCACTAGGCCTCTATCCTTCTAATAAAAGAGTAATATGTTGATTGACCATCACTCCAAAACAAAATATGACTGCCCCCATGTGGTCAAAAGATCCTGCCCCCATGTGGACACAAGATGGCCAGCAGGGGAGGGCAGTTGTGGGCGATCAGGCCAGCAGAAGAAAGTAGTTGGGAGGGACCAGGCCTGCAAGGGAGGGCAGTTGGGGGTGATCAAGACTGCAAGGGAGGACAGTTGGAGGTGATCAAGCCTGCAGGCTGGCAGAGGAGGGAAACTGGGGGTGACTGGGCCTGCAGGGAAGAGCAGTTGGGGGGAGACCCAGGCCTGCAGGGGAGGACAGTTAGGGGTGACCAGGCCTGCAGGGGAGGGCAGTTAGGGATGACCAGGCTCACAGGGGAGGGCAGTTAGGGGCAAACAGGCTGGCAGGGGAACAGTTAGGTATCAACAGGCTGGCAGAGGAATGGTTAGGTGGTGATCAGGCTGGCAGGCAGAAGCAGTTAGAAGCAATCAGGAAGGCAGGCAGGTGAGCAGTTGGGAGCCAGCAGTTCTGGATTGTGAGAAGGATAGCCGACTGCCCGTTTAGGCCCTATATTGGCCATCTCTCAAGAGGTCCCAAATTGGAGAGGGAGCAGGCTGGGCTGAAGGACACCCCCCTTCCCTTGTGCATGAATGTTATGCGCTGGGCTTCTAGTTATAAATAATGCTACTATGAACATAGGGGTGCATACATTCTTTCTGATTGGTGTTTCAGGATTCTTAGGATATATTCCTAGAAGTTGGATTGCTGGGTCAAAAGGAAGTCCCATTTTTAATTTTTTGAGTAAACTCCATACCTTTTCCCCCCCATTTTCTCCACATCCTGTCAGCACTTGTTGTTGGTTGACTTATTGATAGTAGTCATTCTGGCAGGTGTGAGATGATACCTCATTGTAACTTTTATTTACATGTCTCTGATAATTAATGACCTTGAGCATTTTTTATATGTTTGTTAGTCACCTACACAATGGATTGCTATTTGGCTATGAAAAAAAGAGAATCTGACCACTTGTTACAGTGTGGATGGACCTGCCTGCCCTAACCACTCTGCCTGCCTGATCCCCCTAACTATCATCCCCTGCCAGCCAGGTTGCCCCTGTTAACTTTTTTTAAAAATCTTATCCTCTTCACACAAAATTGTATTTTACTTCTTTAATAACTTCTCCCTCTCACACAATTTTTCTCTATTATTAGTATAGTTGGTGCTGGATTTTGACAAATGCTTTACCTTTTGCATGATTATACCATTGATATGATCATATAATTTTTATCTTTCATTTTGTTTATGTGATATATTGCATTTATTGATTTGCAGATATTATACTAAACCTGCATCCCAAAAATAAATCCCAATTGATCATGGTGTATGACCTGTTTTATGCATTGCTAAATTTGGTTTGCTTCTATTTTGAGAATTTTTGCATATATGGTCATCAAAGATATTAGTCTATAATTTTCTTTTTTGTGATGTCTTTGTCTGGTTTTGAAATGAGAGAAATATATGATTCACAAAATAACCTTTATTCCTCTTGAATTTTTTAAAAATCATTTGAACAAGCGTTCCTTTTTCTCCGCATCCTCACCAACACTTGTCGTTTGTTGATTTGTTGATGGTTGCCATTCTGACAGGTGTAAGATAGTATCACATTGTCGTTTTGATTTGCATCTCTCAGATAATTAGTGATTTTGAACATGTTTTCATGTGTCTCTTGGCCTTCCTTCTGTCATCTTTCAAAAAGGTTCTATTTAGGTCCGTTGCCCATTTTTTTTATTGGATCATTTATCTTCCTTTTATTAAGTTGTGTAAGTTGGCTGTAGATGTTGGAGATTAAGCCTTTATCAGTGATAACATTTGCAAATATGTTCTCCCATACAGTGATCTTTCTTGTTGTTTTGTTGATGGTTTCTTTTGCTGTACAAAAGCTTTTTATTTTGATGTAGTCCCATTTGTTTATTTTTTCTTTAGCTTCCATTGCTTTTGGAGCAGTATCAGTGAAGAAGTTCTTTCAGCATATGTCTGAGATGGTGCTGCCTGTGGATTCCTCTAATATTTTTATGGTTTCCCTTCTAATGTTTAAGTCCTGTATCCATTTTGAGTTTATTTTTGTATTTGGTGTAAGTTGGTGGTCCAGTTTCATTTTTTTGCATGTATCTGTCCAATTTTCCCAACACCATTTGTTGGTTGGTGGGAATGCAGACTGGTGCAGCCACTGTGGAGAACAGTATGGAGTTTTCTTAAAAAACTAAAAATGGATCTCCCATTTGACCCAGCAATCCCACTCTTAGGAATTTATCCTAAGAAATTACAAACACCAATCAGAAAGGATTTATGCACCCCTATGTTCATAGCAGCACAATTTACAATAGCTACAATTTGGAAACAGCCTAGGTGCCTGTCAGCAGATGAGTGGATCAGAAAACTGTGGTACATCTACACAATGGAATTCTATGCTGCCATTGAAAAGAAGGAACTTACCATTTGCAGCAACCTGGATGGAACTGGAGAGCCTTATGCTTAGTGAAATAAGCCAGTCAATGAAGGAGAAGCACCACATGCTCTCCCGCATTTGTGGATAATAAAGAACATTGTAAACTGATGAACAAAAAGATAGATACAGAGGCAGTAAAGCATCAAACAGACTGTGATATTATAGCAGGAAGATTAAGGAGAGGTGGGGTAGATAAGAGATCAATCAAAGGACTTGTATCTATGCATATAAAGCATAACCAATGAACATAGATACTGGGGGGTTGGGGTATGCATGGGAGGGAGGGGTGCAATGGGGAGATATGTATACATGTAACACAATAAAAAATTATTTCATAAAGTATAAAAAAATATAAATAAATAAATAAAAATCATTTGAGAAGTATAAGTTTTATTACTTCTTTGAAAAATTCACCTGTGAAGCCCTCTGGTCTGGGACTTTTGTTTGTTGGGAATCTTTTGATACTGGTGCTGCACCAACACATCCCTGGGTGAACCTGAAGAGAAAGGGAGGAAGGCGATGAAAGATTAGAAAAGCCAGGTAGAACTAGGTGGGACACTGCCCTGTGATTAGAGAGAAAGTGCCATGGCCTGCAAGCCTAGTCTTTATTTTCTAGTCAGAGCACACAAAGCAAAACAAAGGAAGTAGTCAACATGTTTACAATGTTCTTGTGAGTCTCACCTTGTTTTGGCAGCACTTGCTGCACCTCCTACAGCACATTAGCTAGGGAGTAACCAGGGAGGGCTATAAGGTTAAGTTTAATTATGCTAGGAGGGCTCTGCCCTCCAAGCTGGGACTTGTTTGTGGCCCTGCCACAGATCAGTCCAAGTCTTGACCCTATAGCTGCTCCGTACAATTATTAATTCATCTCTGTTGGTAGTAATTAGCCTATTTGATTTTCTGTCTCTTCTTGATTCAGTTATGGAATAGTGTATGTTTCTAGGAATTTATCCATTTGTTCTAGAATATTCAATTTGTTGGCACACTCTTCATAGTATTTCCTTATAATTCTTTTATATTTCTGTGTGGTCAGTTGTCACTTCTCTTTTATTTCTGATTTTACTTATTTGAGTCCTCTCTCTTTTTTTTCTTGATGGTTAAAGATTTATCAATATTGCTTATTATTGTTTTCATTAATCTTTTGTTTTGTTTTTTAGACTCTATTTCTTTAATTTCTGTTCCTTCTTTCTACTCACTTTGGGCTTACTTTGTTTTTCTTTTTCTAGTTCCTTTAGGTGTAAGTTTAGATTGTTTATTTGAGATTTTTCTTGTTTCTTTAGGAAGGCCTGCATTGCTATGAATTTCCCTCTAAGGACTGCTTTGCCTGTCCATAGTTTTGAAGTTGTGGTGTTCTGATTTTTATTTGTCTCAAGGTATCTTTTGATTTTTTCTTTGATCGCATTATTAACCTATTTCTTTTTCTTAAAAATATATATATATATATTTCAGAGAGGATGGTAGAGGAAGAAAGAGATAGAAACATCAATGATGAGACAGAATCATTGATTGGCTGCCTTCTGCATGCCCCACACTGGTGATCGAACCTACAACACAGGCATGTGCCCTGACCAGGAGTTGGACTGTTAACACTCAACCACTGAGCCACACCAATTTGGGCAATACATTCATTTTTCAGTAGCAAGTTATTTAGCTTTTGTGCGTTTGTACATTTTTTTTCAATGTATTTTTCTCTAATTTATTTCTAATTTAATTCAATTGTAGTTGGAGGAAATACTTGATATGATTTCAATCTTCTTAAATTTATTGAGATTTATTGTGTTGCCCAACATGTGTGGTCTATTCTGTAAAATGTTCCATGCACATTTGAAAAGATTATACTAGTGTGTCCTGCTGTGTTGGGGTGAAATGCCCAATTAAATCCATGTGTACTAATATGTTACTTAAAGCTGCTGTTTTCTTGTTGATTTCCTGTCTAGAAGATCTACCCATTGATATCAATGAGATAGTAAAGTCCCTACTATGAATGTATTATTGTCAACTTCTCCCTTTATATTCATTAATATTTGTTTGCTCCTATCAAATATTTAGATGCTCCTATGCTGGATACATAAATGTTTACAATAACTGTATCCTTTTGTTGAATTTACCCCTTTATTATTATGGAATGTTCTTCTTTGTTTCTTATTATAGCCTTTGTTTTTTAAAGTCTACCTTATCTAATAAAGTATTATAGTTTTGTTTTTTGTTGTTTCCATTTGCATGAATTATCTTTTCCCATCCCTTTACTTTTAGTCTGTGTGGGTTTTCTTATTTCTTTATTTTATATTTTTCATCACCATTTACCTCCCCTCCACCTTTCTACCTTCACCCAGCACCCTCCCCGCCTTGCAATCTTCATACTGTTGTCCATGTCCATGAGTTGTTTCTTTCTTTTTTCTTTTTCTCTCAATCATCTCCCTTCTACATCCCCTCACTTCTCCTCTCCCACCAGAACTGTCTGTCTTCTCTCTATCTATGAGTCTGCCCCTATTCTGCTTATGAGTTCAGTTTGTTCATTAAATTCCACATATGAATGAAATTTCTCTGACTGTATTATTTCACTTACCATAGTAACTTTCTCTGACTAGCTTATTTCACTTAGAATAATGTTCTCCAAGTACATCCATGCTGTCACAAATTAATTTTTTTTTTTACTTTTTATAGCTGAGTAGTATTCCATCATGGAAATGTATCATACCTATTTTATTCACTACTCTACTGATGGATATTTGGGTTGCTTCCAAATTGTGGCTATTGTAAATAATGCTTAAAAAATGTGCATATATAATTTCAAATTACTGTTTCAAGTTTCTTCAAATAAATTCCAAGAAATAGAATTGTTGAATCATAAGGCAGTCCCATTTTTAATTTTTTTGTTAACTCTGTAATGCTTTCCACAGTGACTACACCAGTCTGCATTCTCACCAACAGTCCTTGAGGGTTCCCTTTCCTCCACATCCTCACCAGCATTTGTTATTTGTGGATTTATTGATGTTAGCCATTCTGGCAGGTATGGGGGTGATATCACATTGTTGTTTTAATTTGCATTTCTCTGGTGATTAGTGACTTTCCAGACTTTTCATATGTTTATTTGCCATATTTATATCCTCTTTGGAGAAGTATCTATTCAGGTCCTTTGCCCATTATTTTAAAATTTAATAAATCTTTATTTTTTCAGATTATTATAATTGTTCTTTTTTTCCCCTCATTACTCCCCTCCACCTGGCTCCTACCTCACCCTTTGCCCTTACTTCCCCCACATTGTCCTCATCCATAGGTGTATGATTTTGTCTAGTCTCTCCCCGCACCCTTTTCTCCTCTTTCTCCCTGAGAATTGTCAGTCCACTCCCTTTCTATGCCCCTGATTCTATTATATTCACCAGTTTATTCTGTTCATCAGATTTTTTATTCTCTTTATTTTTAGATTCACTTGTTGATAGATACGTATTTGTTGTTCTAATTTTTATCTTTACCTTTTTCTTCTTCCTCTTCTTAAAGAGTACCTTTCAGTATTTCATATAATACTGGTTTGGTGGTGATGAACCCCTTTAGCTTTTTCTTATCTGTGAAACTCTTTATCTGACCTTCAATTCTGAATGATAGCTTTGCTGGGTAGAGTAATCTTGGTTGTAGGTTCTTCCTATTGATCACTTTGAATATTTCTTGCCACTCCCATCTGGTCTGCATAGTTTCTGTTGAGAAATCAGCTGACAATCATATGGGTGATCCCTTGTAGGTAATTAACTGTTTTTCTCTTTGCTGCTTTTCATATTCTCTCTTTGTCTTTTGCCCTTGGTATTTTAATTATGATGTGTCTTGGTATGGTCCTCCTTGGATTCTTTTTGTTTGGGGTTCTGTGCGTTTCCTGGACTTATAAGTCTATTTCTTTCACCGGGTGGAGGAAGTTTTCAGTCATTATTTCTTCCAATAGGTTTTCAGTATCTTGCTCTCTCTTCTTCTGGAACCCCCACAATTCTGATGTTTGTACACTTGAAGTTGTCCCAGAGGCTCCTTACACTATCTTCACATTTTTGGATTCTTTTTTTCTTTTTTCTTTTCCAGTTGAGTGTTTTCTGCTTCTTCTTATTTCAAATCTTTGACTTGATTCTTGCATTCCTCTAGTCTGCTGTTAGGTCTCTGTATAATATTTTTAATTTCAGTCAATGTATGTTTAATTTCTAGTTGGTCCTTTTTCATCTTTTCTTGGGTCTTGCTAAATTTATCAACCTTTTCTAGGAAATTCTTTTTTATATGTATATATTTTATTGATCTTTCACAGAGAGGAAGGGAGAGGGATAGAAAGCTACAAACATCAATGAGAGAGAAACATTGATCAGCTGCCTCCTGCACACCCCCTATTGGGGATGTACCCACAACCAAGTTACATGTCCTTGACCAGAATGGGACCCTTCAGTCTGCAGGCCAACACTCTATCCACTGAGCCAAACCAGTTTGGCTCTAGGAAATTTTTCAAAAACCTTATAACCGTGGTTTTGAACTCTATATTCAGTCATTTGTTTTCCTCCATTTCTTTTGTTGGTGATCTGTTTCTTTGCCTCCACATTTTCGCTGCTTCCCTGAGTTGGTAGAGTAGCTTTGTGTGCTAGATGTCCTATATGGCCCAGTAGCTCTGCCTTCCCAGTCACCTGAGGTGGACTCTCTTGGTGCACTCCTTTGTGGACTGTGTGTACAGCCTTGTTGTAATTAAGTCTTGACTGTTGTTGGTATCACTGTGGGGAATTGATTTCCAAGCCAATTGGTTGTGAGAATCAGCTTTGTCTATGTTGGGGGACCTTCTGTGCTGGAGTCAGCCTTATGATACAAGATTTTCAAAATTGCAAAAGCCCCTGTGTTTACCTTGGATGGGGCAGAGTCTCAGGGTTGAGCAGAGTTACTTGGCTTCCTGTCAGCCCTGCCCTATGTGTCTCCTGGGTCTCAATGTCCCTTGGTAATTGCTGCAGCCTTTTCTGTGTGCACTCACGCTCTTGAGCCTCCAGACCTCTGCCTTTCACATCTTCCCTCAGCTTCTGTGTGCTCCTAGGACCTGTATGAGACTGAGTCCCCAGGGTCTCACCCAAAACTGGAATTCAGTGCAGTCAGAAGTGGAGTTTAGTGCAGTTGAGAAGTTTTGTCTTCCTCCCACTAGAGAAAGGCAGGGGTACAATCAGCAGTCAGTCCTCTCTCTGTGTACTGGCATGCGTTCCTCCAGACCTCTTTCTTTCGTGGCTCCCCTGAGTTTCCAAGCACTCCTCCCTTTTTTTGATAGTCCAGACTCTCCCAGTATGAGTCTCGCCCGGAACTGCGGTTCAGTGCAGTTGGAACTGGGGTTCAGTGTAGTTGGAATTTTCTGTCTCCCTCCCACTAAAGAAAGCTCTCTGCCACCCATCCTCTCCACGTGTGTGTCTCCATACCTCAGCTTTTTGCAGCTCCTCTGAGTCTCTGAGCCCTTTTCTTTTCTTCTAGTTGTAAAATTTCCACTCAGCCACTTTTTCTGTGATGACCATTTTGTCTTTTAGTTATAGTTTTGAAATTGTTATGCAAGGCAGAAGTTTAGGTGTGCACCTATACCGCCATCTTAGTTTCCCCCCAATGAGGTCCCTTTGTCCATTTTTTAATGGGTTGTCTCTTTGGTGTTTGTTTGCATGTATCTGTCCAATTTTCCCAACACCATTTATTGAATAGAATATCTTTAACTCATTGCATATTTTTGCCTCCTTTGTCAAATATTAATTGACTATAAAGGTGTGGATTTATTTCTGGGCTCTCTGTTCTGTTCTTTTGATCTATATGCCTGTTTTTATACCAGTATCATACTGCTTGGATTACAATGTCTTTGTAGTAAAGTTCCTTCTTATATCATACATAGAATAAACTGAAAATGAAGTAAAGATTTAAATTTTAAGTAGAAAGTATAAAAAGTCTAGAAGTAAACATAGGCAATAAAATCTCAAGCATTTTAATAGCAATATATTTTTATATCGATCTACTTGAGCAAGGGAAACAAAAGAAAAAATAACAAATGGGATTACATCAAACTAAAAAGGTTTTGCACAGCAAAGGAAACCACCCACAAAATGAAATGACAACCCACTGAATGGGAGAACATATTTGCCATTGATACATCTGAATAGGAGTTAATATCCAAAATTTATAAAGAACTTACAAAACTCAATACCAAAAAAACAAATAATCCAACTGAAAATGGACAAAGGACCTGAATAAGACTTCTCCAAAGAGGACATACAGATGGTCCATAAACATATGAAAAGATGGTCAAAGTCACTAATCATTAGATAAATGCAAATTAAAACCATGATGTGATATCACCCCACACCTGCCAGAATGGCTATCATCAATAAATACACAAACAACAAATGCTGGTGAGGATGTGGAGAAAAGGAAACTCTCATGGACTATTGGTGGGAATGCAGGCTGGTACAGCTACCATGGAAAGCATTACAGAGTTAGCAAAAAATTAAAAATGGAACTGCCTTATGACCTAGTGATTCCACTTCTGGGAACATAGCTGAAAAAAAAACCAACAGAAACACTAATTTGAAAGAAGATATGCATTCTTGTGTTCATTGCAGTGTTATTTACAATAGCCAGTATTTGGAAGCAGCCAGGTGTTATCAGTAAATGAATGGATAATAAAGCCATGGCATATTCAAACACTGGAATACTACTTGGTCATAAAAGAGAAGGAAATCTTATCCTTTGTGACAGCATGGATTGACTTGGAGAATATTATGTTAAGTAAAAGAACCCATTCAGAGAAAAATAAATACCATATGATTTCAATTTTATGTGGAATATAATGAACAGAATAGAAACAGACTAATAGGTACAGAAAACAAACTGAAAACTGTTGTGTTTGGGGGTGAGGGAAGGGCACTGGGGTGAAAAAGGTAAAAGAATTAATTAAAAAAAAACTCAAAGACATCAGTATGGTGATTACCAGAGGGAAAAGGGGATGGAGGAATGTAGGAGAAGGTAAAGGGTTGATGATGATTAAAGGAGGCTTGACTTGGGGTGGTGAACACACAATACAATATATAGATGACTAGAGGCCCAGTGCATAAAATTCATGCATGGAGGGCTATGTCCTTCAGCCCAGGCTGCACCCTTTCCAATTCTGGACCCCTCAAGGGATGTCTGACTGCCCGTTTAGGTCTGATCCTGGTAGGACCAGGCCTAAATGGGCAGTCAAACATCCCTCTCACAATCCAGGACCAGGCTCCCAACTGCTCACCTGCCTGCCTTCCTGATTGCCCCTAACTGCTTCTGCCTGCCAGCCTGATCACCCCCTAACCACTCCCCTGCCAGCCTGATTGGTACCTAACTGTTCTCCTGTCAGCCTGATTGCCCCTAACTGCCCTCCCCTCCTGGCCTGGTCCCCTCCCAATTGGGACCACATAAAACTAAAAAGGTTTTGCACAGCAAAGGAAACCATCCACAAAATGAAATGACAACCCACTGAATGGAAGAACATATTTGCCATTGATACATTTGAATAGGGGTTAATATCCAAAATTTATAAATAATTTATAAAACTCAATACCAAAAAAATAAATAATTCAACTGAAAATGGACAAAGGACCTGAATGAGACTTCTCTAAAGAGGACATACAGATGGTCAATAAACAATGAAAAGATGCTCTTCCCTGCAGGCCTGGTCCTCTCCAACTGCCCTCCCCTGCAGGCCTGGTTCCCCATAACTGCCCTCCCCTGTAGGCCTGGTCCTCTCCAACTGCTGTCTCCTACAGGCCTGTGTCTCCCAAGCTGCCTTTCCTTGCAGGCCCAGTCACCCTCAACTTCCCTCCTCTGCTAGCTTGGTCACACTAACTGCCCTTCCCTGCAGGCTTGATTGCCCCCAACTTCCTTCCCTTGCAGGCCTGGTCTCTCCAAACTGCCCTCCCCTGCTTGCCATCTTGTGGTGGCCATCTTGTGTCCACTTGGGGGCAGCTATCTTTGACCACCTGGGGCAGCCATATTGCGTGTTGGAGTGATGGTCAATTTGCATATTATTCTTTTATTAGATAGGATAGAGGCTTGTTGCACAGGTGAGGCCAGCTGGTTTGCCCTGAAGGGTGTCCCAGATCAGGGTGGGGTTTACATGGGGCATAGGGATGCCTGGGCAAGGGGTCTGTGGTGGTTTGGTGGCTGGCCACCCCCTCTCTTGCCCCTCGGCGATCCAAGCAGAGGCTAGGGCCAGCTGGAAGTATCTCGGATTTATTTATCTTCTATAATTGAAACTTTGTAGCCTTGAGCAAAGGCCAAGGCAGGCCAGGGAGGGTGGGAATCTTGGCTTCCTCCATTGTTCGGGGAAACCCAGGCCTCCAGCTTGCTCCAGCTCTGTGACTGCTGCCATATTTGTTGGAATTTATTTATCTTCTATAATTGAAACTGTAACCTTGAGCGGAGGCCAGAGCCAGCCAGGGCAGGTGGGAAGCTTGGCTTCCTCCATTGCTGGGGACAACGCAAACCTCCTGCTTGCCCCAGCTCTGTGGCCACTATCATCTTGGTTGGGTTAATTTGCATACTTGCTCCTGATTGGCTGGTGGGCATAGCTTGTGGGTATAGTGGAGGTATGGTCAATTTGCATGTTTCTCTTTTATTAGTGTAGATGTATTATAGAATTGGTCCCCTGATATCTGTATGATTTTATTAACTAATGCCACCCTAATAAATTTAATAAAAAAGGGATTACTGACATTTTATTGCTCATATTAATGTTGTTTCTTCTCTCTTCTCCCTTTTTTTTTGTAAAGAAGTCTCTTTAACATATCTTGTAATACTGGTTTAATGAAAAACTCACTTAGCTTTTTCTTATCTGGGAAAGTCTTAGTCCTGCTCGATAGATCAGTCTTTATTGTAAAACTTTCCTTTGTATCATTTTGACTATTTCATGCTAATCCCTTCTGGCCTTAAAAAAATTTTTGTTGGGAAATCATTTGATAGTCTTGTGAAAGCTTCCTTGTAGGTAACTAACTGCCTTTCTCTTGCTCCTGTTAAGATTCTCTCTTTATCTTTAATCTTTGCCATTTTGAATATGATATGTTTTGGTGTAGGCCTCTTTGGGTTCATTTGATTTGGGACTCTTTATGCTTCCTGGATTTGTATATATATTTTCTTTACCAAGTTAATAAATTTTTTGAGTCATTATTTCTTCAAATAGGTCTCTTCTCCTTTTAATGACTTTCCCTATGATGTTAATGTTTCACTTGATGTTGTCCCAGAGGTCCTTAAACTATCCCCATTTAATTTTTGTTGTTGTTGTTATTGTTCTGAATTGGTGTTTCTTGCTATCTTGTCTTCCAAATCGCTGATTCTATCATCTGCTTTAATCTGCTCTTGATTCTTTCTACTGTATTCTTTACTTCAGTTATTATATTCTTAATTTCTGACTATTTTTCATGATTTCTGTATTCTTTTTTTATGCTTACTATCTCTTTGTTTAAGTTCTCACTAAGTTTCTTGAGCATGCTTATACTCCGTATTTTAAACTCTGTATCTGGTAGTTGGCTTGCCTCCATTTCTTTCTTTTCTCTTTCTCTCTCTCTTTTCTTTCTTTTCTTTTCTTTTCTTTCTTTTTTTTTTTTTTTTTGAGATTTCTCCTGTTCTTCTGCTTGGAGCACTTTTCTTTGTCTTCCCATTTGAGTTGCCTCTTTGTGTTTGGTTCTGTGTATTAAATAGATTTGCTGTGTCTCCCAGTCTTGGTAGAGTGGCCTAATGTAATAGGTGCCCTGTGAGGCCCAGTGGTAAAGGCTGCCTGATCACATGAGTTGGATGCTCCAAGTGTCCCTTGTGTGAGTTGTATGTGCACTTCTGTTGTAGTTAAGCCTTGATTGTTGTTGGCATGCCAGTGGGTGTACTTGACCCTCAGGCTGACTGGCTGTGTGGATTTCCCAGTATATGAGCTGCTGTACTGGTGGTGAAACACACAGAACAGTATTCACCCACTGGACTCTGGTTCCTGCCAAGACTTTGCTTTGGGTGTGCCACTTGTTGAGCTATTAGAGTAGTACTCTTTTGCAGTCTGAAGCTGTCCACCAGGTGTGCTGGTTCTTAGGACTCTTGGCTTTTTCGCCCTAGGCATTGAATGCAAGTATTGGGAAAAGCCAGGGAAATTACATCACAGAAAATAATCAAATATGTGTTACTGATTATAAGGAGTATGAGAGCCATCAGACCAATCAAACATAGAATAGAGTTTATAGAAAGCTCCACCCTTAGATGTCTAAGAAGAATGGGTAAATACTATTTTGAATAGTTTAAAGGGGCAAAGTCCCTATATAAAAATATTGGACAATGAAAATTTAATGCCCTTTTAATACTGTGACCCCATACTTCTAATTCTTTCCATCTTGGGTGCCCCAGTCAGACTGAAGTTATTAGCACTTTATAGACCTTTCTTGCTTCTCATCCCAAGGGAATCATAGAAATGAATCACAAGTTAGATTTATAGCCACTGAATTTATTGAGTGAGATCCAAGTGTTTGTTTGTTTTTTTCTAAGTGAAGGACCCTCCTCACCTAAATAAATATAAAATTGAGATAATGGTCTTGAGCTTCAAGGGGGGAGTAGGGGAATTTGGTTTCAAGCCTCCCAGTTCTGCAAACATTGAAATCATCTCTATATCAGACCACAGTAAAAATAATGAGAGTGAATTATACTAGACATCAGTCAAGATGGTTGAATCTTTTCCCTGACATTATCTTCAAGCAGAATTCCCCAACATGTGAGTACTTTTAGATAGCATAAGTTGTTTTTATACTATAAAATACTTTCTCCAAAAGATACACTTTACAAATTCAAGAAATCATAATGTTAAATGTCAGTTAACATTTCTGTTAGCTAGGATGGTTTGTTTGTTGTTTTTAACATTACACAGAGCTCTGGGGAAGTAGCTTGAGGGCTGATAGAGGAAGATGTGGGAAGAGAGGAAGATCCCCATTTAACTATGAATCAAAACAGTTCTGCTTTTAGATCTAGTGGGGGAAAGAATTTAGAAAAACTGTTTTAAGAAGTATTTAAGCCATTGCTTAAGGGAAAGAAAATCTGTCATAGATTAAGAACCTACTGTGTGTCAGCTACTTTATATCCGCTACATTAGATAACCATTATTACAATTCTCACCAAACAGCAACCTATTTACAGATGAGGAAACTGAGGCAATATTTTGAAAGTCAGACTGCTCTTTCAGATAGAGCCAAAATAAATATACATGATTTATGTCCTCTTGAATCCAAAATCATTCTTAAAGATTAAGTTTATTAATCTCTTCATATATATTTAATAAAGATAAACTAGTTTATTAAAAAAAAATCCCTATGACGATGATAATGATGTTGATAATCCAATTGGTGTGATAAAAATAAGTATAAAATAAGTATTGCTACAGCACTGTTTCCCAACTGTGTTTGAAAGTAATAATTTCTGTGCTTGATAAACATACAGATTCTCAGGCTCTAACTCAAAGCTTTGCTATCAAAATTCTCTGGAGATAAATTGAAGTAGTTTGGAGACTATGTGTTAGGCTAGCTATGTGATAAATGCTTTTCACTCATTATCATATTTGATCCCTGCACCAATTTTACAAGATCAATGCTATTACTTAGCTCATAATACACACAAAAATCAGAGAGAAGATAATTAACTTCTTTATGCTGATAGCTTTGGGCAGAGTTCCCCTTATGTATATCTAATCCCAGGTCTTGGTCATTTAAATAGAAGGGCTCCATTGGCTGCCAGGAAAGTTAAATGACAGTCCCCACAGCTGGCATCCTGTGCAGGGCAGAGACTATTCCAATATGGCCCTTTGCCCTACCTTCCTCTTTCCCTAAAGATTCACTTCCAAATTTCTCCTTCCTCCCCAGCGTCTCACGTTTCTCTCTTCCACTGACTTCTTCTCCTCCACCTTGAATCATAAGACCAAGATTTCAATGAGTTTGCACTTCAGGAAGGGAGATATGACTTGTAGACATGGTAGGCTATAATACGTGCCACTGAAGATGTGCAGTGAGCACCATAGGACTTCAGAAGTGAGAACTAAGCAATGCTTTGGAGTATCAGATATGGTTGGCACGGGCCAAGTTTCCTGGACCAATTGTGGCCTGTAGGTAGGCTCTCTTCTGGCAGAGGGGGATGAGATTATCAAGAGATCATTTCCCCCTATTTCTTTTCTTTGTAAATTGGGTCTCTGTAACTTAGATCAAGTCATCTGTTTCAAAATAGGACAGAATTACAACCAGCTGGTACTGATTTTCCAATCTTGGCCTCTACAAAGGGGCTGAAATTTACCAGAAAGTCCTTTTCTTGTCCAGGGCACCAGGGTAAAGCTCCCTCATGGGGTGATGTGGGTGAAATGAAGCTTTTGCTTTCCTTTTAAATTAGGTTAGTGACCACATGTCACGCTGTTATGGTATTTTGAATACAGCATTTGTAAGTTGAAAATAGAAGGAGGGTACAGAATGTGCAACATTTTCTATCTTATTGTTCCATGTCCATAAACAAACATTTAAAAAGTAAAATTCTACATTCTTCAAGGTAGCAGCTACAATAGCACTGTTCTCTCTACCACTGGCAAGGAGGGGTAAAAAATAAACTGTTTAGTTACCTCATTGATCATATTCATCTCTGTTCCAACATGGGGCCTCCTGACAGTCCTCCTCACTTCTAACAGGTCACAGTCCTACAAGTAAGTAAACCTGTGCGGCTCCCCACCTGTTATGGGCTGGCCTGTGTCCTTCAAAAGAAAGTGGAAGTCCTAATCCTCCGTACCTGAGAACATGGCCTTATTTGGCCATAGGGTCTTCAGATTTAGTGAAGTTAAGATGAGGATGTTAAGGTGGAGCCTAATCCAATAAGGAGATGGCCATGTGAGGACACAGCGGCAGGAGAGAGAGGCACGTGAAGATGGAGGCAGCAATTGGGGCGTACATATGCAAATCTAGGGACAGTGAAGGAGAGAGGCATGGATCAGATTCCCCTCAGAGCCCTCAGCAGGATCAGCACTGCCAACACTCTGGTTATGGACCACTGGCCTCCAGAACTCTGGGAGAAAATACACGTCTGTTGTTTTAAGCCACCCAGTTTGTGGTAGTTTGTTATGGCAGCCCCAGGAAACTAATAGACCATCTTTATGAAAACTGTCCACAAAGGAACTCTGTGTAATATTACACATAAAATTTTAATGAAGATACTTAATCTGACAACTATTATTAATATGAACAGATTATTGCATGAAAGATAGAATGAGAACTTATAGGGGGTAGCTAGACTACTTGATGGAGGAAAAAGAATGGATTCTCAGAGAAGTTTGGTTCATCTTGAGAAGCAACAGAGAGATGCTGTAGTCCAGAAGTGAGCAGACACTGGCCTCCAGCAAAAAGCAGCCCATAGCCTAACGCTGTACAGCCCTGAGCCAAGAAAGGATTTTAGATTTTTAAAGACTCTTGAAGGTGAGTCCATCTCTTTTTTTCATTCCATCCAGAGAAGATATCCAGGTTGAAGGAGGAAGGAGACTCAATCCCCAAAAGACTTGGTGGTGTAGACTCTTCAACCCCCAACTCACATTCTCCTGTGACAGAAATGAACCTTAATTATGTTCGCTGAGAAGTTAGTTATACACAGAGAGTTGTGTTGTTACTCTATCCTAACAAATAGAATTATTCTCTATCTAAACCTGATCCTCATTCTTACCTGAACCCTAATTCTAAGGAAACCAGGAGACTATGCAATGGAGACCATGTGTGGTCCCCAAAGCTTAAAACACTTCCTGTCTGGTCCACTACAGAAAACGTCAGCTAACTCTCAGCTAGTCCAGTGGTTTATAACATTATTATTACTGTTATTATTATTTAGTGTAGATCACTTATTTTATTTTAAAAGATATGTAAAATAAATAGAGAAACCAAGATGCTCTAGATAAAACAGGACTCATAGTCTTGAATTCTGACATTCTGCCCCAGGGTTCCACAAACTAATTGAGTAGCCCCAGGGTTCCACAAACTAATTCTAGTGATCTTGGTGACACTCAATTAAGTACTTACAGTGTGTCAGCAGTACTGTGCGGACACTGCATATACACTCTTGAATTTAATCCTCAAAATAATCACATGAGAAGTAGTGCTATTATCTCAATTTTTATACACGAGGGAAGTGGAGCTCAAAGAGATTAAATAATTGCCTTATATTTATATCTAGTAAATGGCAAAGACAGAATTCACATTCATGTCTCTCTAGCTGCAAAACCCACACTCCTACCTATACATGTTGTTTTTCCCAAAAGAAGCTACTTTTATCTGCGTCACCTCCCCATGGAGGGTCCCAGGTCCATGGAGGCAAAGGGGTAAATCTAGGACCACAGGCTAGTTGGTCTTGAGTCCCGGGGCCTGCGTCCTGTCATGCTTCTCCAATGTTCCCAAAGGCTTGTTGTCCTGACCAAGGCTAGGTTAGTGGAACATGGTCCAGATAGGCTCTGGGATGGAGGCATGGTCAGGGTAGGGGTTGAATTTGCTACCTTCTCATTTCCAAGCTCATCAGTCTACTGGGACGGAGAAAGAGATTCATGTAACATGGTGATTAGTGGACTATGTCTATTTCTCAATTTGTCCTTGTCTTTGGTCACAGAAGAGGAGCAGCCCAGCAAAAGCACATGACCCACATCACAGGAGAGGCCCAGGGGTGTTCTGTTTTGCAACACCTGCCAGCAATGGTCGACCAGGACCTGGCCAGCCTCTCTCTGACTTTGCCTCTCATCCTCTCTTATCTCCTTCTTGTTCACCGGATTGAAAGCATGGATCTGCTTTCCCATTACTCCCTAAGAGTCTGCCTCTCCATGCCAGCAACTCAGAACCGCCTTAATTGAGGTCAGCTGACTTGTTTATCATTTATTTATTAAATTGTTTATTAAAGTGTATTTGACATACATTATTACATTCATTTCAGGTTTTACAACATACTGATTCAATATTTATATTCCTGACAATGTGATCACCCTCAGTTACCATCAAAGTGATTATAATGTTGTTGACTGCTTTCCCTATGCTGTACATCATTTCCCTGTAACTTGTTAATTTTATAACTGGAAATTTGTACCTTTTATTCTCTTTCACCTTTTCATCCCCATTCCCATTCCCTTCCTCCCTGGCAACCATCAATTTTTTCTCTGTATCTTGAGTCTATTTCTGTTTTATTTGTTTGTTCCTTTGTTTTCAGCCTATTCCTTCTTAGCCAGCTGTTAGGACCATTGCTCACAGGTTTTACCCAAAGGGTGGTGTTGCCAGGAAATGGAGTCCTGCTCCTGTGGGCAGGCCTCCTTCTTTCAGGTGAAATGCCAAGTAGGACATGTTCCCTCTCTTCTCTGCTGTGTGATATATTTGTGTGTGTTGACAATGCCAACACAATCACAGTCACTAGTGGCTTTAAACTATTGTCTTTAAGGGACAGAAGTTTGTATTAGTGGTAATAGAAATAATAACATAATTCATTAATTGATTACTTTATATACATATAACCTTATAAGGAAGGTGCTATTATAATCTCCATTTCTGTAGCTGGGAAACCCAGGTGCAGAAAGATTAGGTAACTTGTCCAGGAACCCAGAGCCAGGAAACCATGGAGCCAGACTTGAAACTTTGCAGCCTGGCTATCAAGCCTGAATTTCAGTCTCTTCTTTATGCTCCAGGCATGAAGGTTTGGGTCACAATGTGTGACTGCCTGTGTGTGCCAGGCCTTCTTTGTGGTGCTTTATAGACATGGTGGGAAATTACTGGTGGGTATTTGTCTATACATTTTCGCTGCTATTCCCTGTGATCTACCCATTAGACAGCTAGGCCATCCATCTTTACTGCTCCAGGGAAGGAAAAACCAGCAATATATAGATAATCAAGGAGTCATATTTTTAGCTTTTGAGTCCCAAGTCCCAGGCTCTAGGCATAAGCCAGAGATTTGGGAGATTAGATGAAAAGCTGGGAACTTTCTCCAGACCAGATAAGACTATTTAAATTTGGGAAGGAGCAGAGCCAGAGAAGCCAAGAAAGCTGATGTGATTTTAGGTCCCAGGGGAGGACCCTGCGCACTTCCCACCTGCCCTGCAGCACCCCTGCTCCAGGTGGGCAAGACCCAGCAGCAGATAGGACTGAAATGCAAAATCAAATGGTCCTATGTCTTCCCCGGGATTTGAATGACAACATCCTGATTTGACTATGATTATGTTCATAAGTCATTATGTTTCCATAACCAAAGTGGAGCTTAAATAGAAATTAAGTATGTCTATAGAAAAATAAGAACTTAGAACTATATAGGAAACCTGCATTTTTTACACAGCCAGACGTAGGCCCATGTGTACCTACCACATATTCATTATCTCTAGTCCATGACACTGACCCTAACAGTCATTTTTTTTTTATGATCTGAGTATTAAAGCATTTGATTGCAGAGTGGAAAAGTACTTGCTCAGGAGACAGAGCTCATAAGTAAGGAAAAGGTACACCAGGGGACAAGTGACAAAACAACAATGAAGGAAAAAGAAAATAAAAGATGTCATAAGCAGTAGGTAGAGTCTGCAAGACAGAGCTCCTGAATTACAACCATCCCAAAGAACATTTCTCTGTTTCCTCCAATAAAAGTGAGCATTTTCAGGATATACTTACATTTTACTTGGAACTAGTAATCATTTCCTTGATCCTTCTTCCCAGAGTCTAACTTGGGCTGGACATTGTGAAAATGTAGACAGCCTCCACAAAGGAGTTATTTCTACTGAGTTGTTGCTCAAAAAAAAAAAAAGGCATTCTGATCAGAGTTCTATCATGGAAATTATGCTTTGGGACAAATATGTTATGAATGAGTATTCATAAAGCTATGCCAACATGTATGCTATCGCAGCATTCAATTATTTTAACCTGCTGTGAACTCCCTGTGATAAATCATGGGAAAACTAAAGAGAACTATCTTTAGTCACTGCACTGTTTCACTCGTTCAAGTCATTCACAGCTCTAAAAATACAATTTATATAATTGGATTCCTGAAATTCCTCCAGTGCTTACATTCTGATTTAAGTGGCATTAAAGCTGGGGTGATTAAGTTGAGAAGCCCAAGGCTACTGACCAGTGTCCCCCTGGGTGTCAGCTGTCTATCAGATTGCACACATTGTTTATCAGACCTGCAGCAGGGGTGTGATTAGAGCATGGCCTGCGGTTTTGGGAAAAGGCCCAGGATTCTCAGCCTGAAAAGGGACCTTTCGATGATAGTGTGGACAGGACTTTTGGCAGGACTAATCTAGGGCAGGTGATCCGTTCATTTAATGGCCAATTTGAAACATTTTTGGAAGTGATGTGGGAAAGCCATTTCTATTTTATGCCAGATTCAGGCATCCACTGGGGTGTTTTGTTCAAATAAGCAAGGCTTCTAATAATGGACTAATGCTGGAGAATGAGCTTGCATCTCTTTTGGGTTTAAATGTAACTTCTGGCCTGCCTTCTCTATCTACCACTCAGAAAAAGCCATTTTTCTTGTGGTCCTGATAAGTCCACCTGATCCTGGGGTCCCACTTTCTCCTCTGAGTCTTGGGCAACATGTGA
Source organism: Lasiurus cinereus (assembly GCA_011751065.1). Lineage (NCBI taxonomy): Eukaryota > Metazoa > Chordata > Mammalia > Chiroptera > Vespertilionidae > Lasiurus > Lasiurus cinereus. The sequence goes on along the minus strand of JAAGEH010000039.1, from coordinate 7,398,885 downwards.
CTTGCTGCTGCTGCTAGGACAAGTCATGGCACATCTATTTGTGTACAAGGAAGAGGGTAGGCTGGAATGTGTCACTTTTACACCTAAAAGGTTATGAAGTTTGGGACAGGAATCTCAGGACTGTTGTAGTGAAGAAACCTTTGCAGGAAAGAGATCTGCCAGTGTTCTAGCAATCACTTGTTTTGGACAGTAACTTCTCCAGCCTCGATTTCCTCCACCAGCAAATCCTAGTAGTTGGATTCGATCTGCAGTTCTGGGCCCAACCTGTCTATTAGAATCACTTGGAGAATTTTAAAAGCATCCAATCCCAGGATGTTTAATTGGTGCAGGATGGGAGTTCCCCAGGAATCTGATGTGTAGTCTGGGCTGAAAGCAACAAGACGGAAGCATTTCTGGGGTTCCCATGAGCTGTATCCAACAGCTTCTGGGAAACAGAGATGAGAGAAGAAAAAGTAACCCATCACCAGGGCACTGGCCAACTATACTAGGGTTGTTCTCACACAATGCTTCCCAGAATGCTTTGTTCCCTATCACATGGCTGGGGACAAATGAGTAAAATGCATGACTTTTACTCATTTTCCTGGAAAGGATTCTAATAATGGACAGTACATGTGGCTCAGGGTAAAGGAAAGGCTCAGCAAGTCTTGGGCACTTAACTGCTCAGGTGATGCTCCAAAATTGTAATATGATTTAAAAGACACAGTTGATCCTTGAACAACATGGGGGTCAGGGTACTGACACACCCCTCCGGCCAACCCACTCCATGGAGTCAAAAATCTGCATATAACTTTGACTCTTCAAAAACTTTCCTAACAGCTTACTGTTGGCTGGAAGCTTTACCAATAACAGAAATAGTCTATTACACATATATTGTAGGTTATATATATGTCTATATATATAAAAACCTAATATGCAAATAGACAAAATGGCTGAACAACCAATAATGGAGCAAGATAGTGCAGCAGGTGAGCAGGCGCACCAGACCAAGGTGGGGCGCCTGTCACTGTCATCAGAGCGAGCCTCAGGTGGTTACTGAAAATTCTTTGCTCCCACATCCCATCTAGCACTCACACCTGTTGCTGGCACAGGCCCCACTTACATCTGCTGCCGGTGCTGGAGCCGCTGCTTACATCTGCTGCTGGTGCCCAGTGCCAGCCCTGATTGCTCAGCACTGTCAAGTGGGTGCAAAAGGTGGCTGCTGGCCTCAGTTGCCCAGGAGGGCTTGTCCACCTCCTCCTGCTCCTGAGGGACAATCAGGGCAGCCACTATCACAATGGTTACTGGTGCTGGCCCCAATCACTTTGTGCCATCAGTGGGCGCCCTCAGCAGGTGTGAGTGGCAGCAGCAGGAGTGGGGTTGCCAGCATACAGGCGACCAGGGGCCACAGTGGGAGGAATGGGTGGGGGCATGGAGGATGGGCTGAGACCCACCCCTCTGCCCACTGCAGCCTTGCAGCCCACAGTTCCTTTCAAGGTGAATGAATTTTTACACTAGGCCTCTAGTATATTATATACTGTATTAGAGCACAAAAATTCACAAAGAATGGGCCTTTCTTCCCCTGGCTGCCTGCACCTCCTTTGCTCCACCCAGAGCCATCTTTCCACCTTCCTATGCTGCCAGAGGCCTGGAGCAGCTGGGAAGGTGCAGAACACCTGCATCATCACCATGGTGATGACACAAGCATCCCACCCCTAGCCACCCCATCTGTGTATGCAAATTAACCATCTTTGTTGGGTTAATTTGCATACTCACTCCTGATTGGCTGGTGGGTGTTAGAAAGTATGATCAATTTGCATCTTTCTCTTTTATTATTGTAGATTTTACAATGAAGTAAACTAGAGAAAAGAAAATGCTATTAAGAAAATCACAAGGAAGAGAAATGCATTTATTCAAAAAATGCATATAAGTGGACTCACGTAGTTCAAACTCGTGTTGTTCAGGGGCCAACTATATCTTTGTATAAGTGTGTATAAGGCTGTTCCCAGGGTTCCTGGTTAATGCTCGCATTGACCCAGGTCAGATTTGAAGTGGAGCTGAGTGTTTCCAGGTGAGAAACTTCCTTCGCTATTGTTACACGTCTTGCCTAACCTTGGGATGCTGCCTGTGCAGAGTGACTTGAGAAACAATTATGGATGAATAAACACCGTTAATGAGAAAAGTCCCACTTGCCCACCGCAGCGATTTCTGGATTTGATTACCGCTTTTCGATGCTGGCGAGGGGGCTAGCATTTCATGCTTTCTCGGTTTTCCTGATAGGGCCCCACTGAGCACATTATGTTCTTTCTCCCAGTTGGCAGCTCCACAAAGGCCAGCAATAAAACCCCCACTTGTGTAATAAACTGCGGTACAATCTACTGCTTAGGAACAAGGTCCCTGAAAATCTGCAACCTTTCTGCACGTTAAACACAAAACAGATGGAGGTTTGAAAATAACTTTCCTCTTCAGGGGAGGGGAAGCCGAGAAGAGAGGGAGCCTCGCAGCCAGAGCACTAAGTTACCAAACCAGAGAGAACTTTCTGTTCCCACTGCAGGGCAGCAGGCTCTTGAAAGGTTGCCACATCCAGGGCACCTGCAACTGAGGAGAGGTGGCGGCAGGCGGCGGAGACCAGAGGAGAGGCAGGCGGGCTGATCTGCCATTGGCTAGTCAGCTCCACAATTCAGGTCATTGGTTCCTTGAGCCTTTTGTAAACCTCACGTGTAAAATGGGGCTAACCTTAACCCCAAGCACATCAGAGAGTAGAGTAGCTGCAAATAGAAATACTTCGGTTTGGTTGCTACTGTTGTTTTTAATTTGCTTTCGTTTATTTGTTGGTTGTGTGTGGTTGTGTATATGTGTATGCATTTACACAGAATAACAATTATTTATACAGGCAGACCTCATGCTATTGTACTTCAAGTTATTGCACTACACAGATGTGTTTTTTACAAATTGAAGGCAAGAGCCTCCACCAGCAAGGAACCTGCAACTTGCTTTATTGCTCTACTTGTTTTATTTGGTGGTCTGGAGCCAAACCTGCAATAATACTGAGGTATGTCTGTATATATGTATTCATACACATACATACAGGTATACATGTATGCATTAAAATATATATGTAATTATTCATGGAACAGAATAAATGATGGAGCCAAGACTTTATAAGTGATGAAGGTGCACATGTATGCCTGTATGCATTAACTCCTGTGTGTTTATTTTCTTATATTCTTCCATGTTTTAAGGGGAAATTGAAGTAGTTTATAATGATTCACATTTATCACACACTGTTTAACAGTATATAATTTTATTTGTGAAAGTGACTAAGCTCTAGTTATTAAATGGAACTAAAACTTCATTTCTAAGTAATAATACAGCCACTTTCTTTTTTCTCTTTTTTTAAAGTATGTTTTGATTGATTTTAGATAAAGAGGAAGGGAGAGGGGGAACGAGCTCACAACCCTGGGCATGCACCCTGATAGAGAATCGAACCAGTGACCTCTTTGTTCATGGGTTAATGCTCAACCTCTGAGCACACCAGCCGGTGCCACTTTCTATATGTATGCTGCTCCTGAAAGCAGCTGGCATACTCACCTATGGTAAACTGTGGGCTCCGAATGGCAGGTATTAAATGGTTTATAAATGCAATAAAACTAACAGAAGGTTCTCCTTACAATGTAGAATCTTGCAAAGTGCTGAGTGAAGCATCTTCTAAAGAAGCAACAGGCACATGCCTTGGGGAAGAGTGGACGGCTATCTGGCTCTATCAGTGGGTATCCAGTCAGGAGAGCTGAAGCCACACTAGGATCTTGCAAAGGGGGATTCCATATAGGCCCAGTGCGACTTAATACAGAAAGTGGTTATCGGGTATCTGAAGACTTAAAAAAGGGAGGCGCCACCCCTGAGCTGATGCAGCAAACAGAAGAGGTGATTTCTGAGGCACTGCTGTGGCCTCTAGAGAGTCAGAAAGTGTTCTGGAAACTGAGAAAGGTGGTGGCTACCACCAGCGCCCCGCCCCCGCCATAGCAACCCTGACAGGGAAAAAGCCAGAGCTTTCCTCGCCTTAAGAGCCCATTTCCTCTCTAGCACCACCTGTGGGTGGCACTGAACAGCAGGCAGCTGCAGGAAGGATGGGTCTGGGGATGTGGATGCTTAGCTTGCAGGGCCAGCTGCTAGTTGACACCTGTGAGGGACAATAATGCGCAACACCCATAAAGATGACCCAAACAGGAGGCAAATAAAGAGAACTGAGCCATGTGGCCAGATACCCCAGACAAGCAGACCACATTGATGCACAGAAACCCTCATGCTTGTCTAACTGGCTCTTTAACGACTGTTCCATAAGGGAGAGACTCAGCAAAGAGAACTGAGCAGGTGGTACGTTTGCCTAAAATTTGACCATCTACCAGTCATCCAGGTGGTTTTCTCTGCTGTGATTAGCTGCCTGTATAAAAATGCATTAGAGCACTATAGGCAGCAACTATGCATTAGACTTGTATTTAACACCTGTTATTTTTCCTTAAAATATATTCATCTTAATCCTCCTGTTACCCAGACCTTTTTTGCTTCCTCTCAGGTTAAGTGAAGGTCAAGGTCACTCCTAACTAACTGCAAAGTCAGGGGCATGCATGCAGGGTTCCTAACATCTAGCCTGTTGCTCTTTCTATCATACCACAAGCATTGCAGAATGTCTTGGTGTTAATCATGACTCTGACAGTTTCTACATGAAAATATACCACCCTCACCATCTTAACACATTGTGCTCCAGAAGTTTTATTGCTAGCTTTACCCAGTGGCCAGATAAGTTTCTATTGAACAAGTACAAAACGTTTTACAAACTATTATACTTTAAAAAGATATTAGCTTGTAAGAACATGTAGTAAATAACTTCAAAATGCAATGGGTATTTAATTGTAAGGTGTGCCTTTAACATTTATGTAAAACACTGTGTAATATGAAAACACGAGGGTGCTCATGATCCGTCTGCAATTTGTTAATAGTGAGTGTCATTGAAAGGACCATTTTATGAAGTGACTTGCTCAGACCCAGGCACCACTCTGACTCTCCTTTGCTTTAAAATGTTATTACCTCCCCATGGAGCCCACTTCTTTTTACACCTGGTGAATAGTGGAGATGTGTTTTAAGTGGGGCATACAGATATTAATAAAGTCAGCAAGTTAAAAAAATATTCCAAGTAGACAAAATTGCCTTGCAAAGTTTCCTAAATCTCCTATACAATGCTGTGATGTCCCCTCCAAACAAGACAAGCAGCCTCAGTTTTCTCCTAGGGTTGAGAACTACCTCTGTTACTTCTGTTGGGCTTCCGCTGCAGTTATGGGGCATGTTGAACAAAACATTTACATTGTGAAAGCTCTGGGATTAATCTCAAGACCGCGATTTGCCTACACTGTGAGAGGCAGGTGGGGGCTGAGCCCAGAAAGGGCAGCAGTTGGCACCCTTGGGCTGGCATTTTCTGAGGGTAATGGCAGGCTGGTATACCTGCACACTCACAGTCTCTCTCTTGCAGCATCATTCCCTTCACCCACCCCAATGAGCTTCAGGCGTTGGAATTGGTGCAGATGAAGGACACATCCGCTGTCCTCATAGTGAATTTCACTCATTGATCAAGACTTGCTGGGAAAGATGTGTAGCACCGTGAGGTTAAAGCCACCCTAGGGAAGCAGCGGATGCCAACTCAGGCTTGGACGTTAAAAAGCCAGCGTTCAAGCTCTGGACTGCAATTACCAGCTGTATGGCTTTGGAAAGGTCACTTCAACTCTCTTAAACTCAGACTCTTCATTGGAAAAGTGGCTTCCTAAGCCATAAGACAGCCATGGGAATCAAATAACAATTAGCATACTAACCAAAGTAAGCACTTAGGAAACTGGTTTTTCTCTCACAGTTAGGCTTTGGGGAAGGATACCATCGACTTGACATGCTCATTATATCTCATTAAAGGTACCTGCTCTCAACATGACTTCTCTCTGGTGTTGTTAACTAATCATCAGGCCAAAGTAGTGTCTGCAGATGTTGTTACAACTATAAGAAAGGACGTAAACTATTCTCTTTCTCCATTTGCCACAAAGGTTTCTTCATAGGGTCACTTGTCCATAAAAACATGACCTATCCAACAGGTCTGCTTCTCTGGTATTGCTAAGAGAAACAAATCATGCTATAGGCCACTTGTAGCATAATTCCATTCACATGACATTCTGGAAAAGGCCAAACTACAGGAATGAAAACCCCTATCAGTGGTTGCCAGGGCCTTGGGATAAGGGGAGTAGCTGATTACAAAGAGGGTGCATAGGGGAATGTTCAAGGTGGTGGAATCTATAATAATAAAAGCATAATATTCTAATTAGACTGGATGTCTTTCCTGATGAAGCTGCGGCAGTGGGGGCTGAGGCAGGGGCAGTCATCATGGTAGCAGGGGCCTCATCCCTTGCACAGATTTCATGCATCGAGCCTCTGGTCATTATATATGGAACTGTGGTGGTGAGTAAATGACATTATGCATTTGTTAAAACCCATAAATCATTACAGCACAAAAAGCAAACTTTAAGGTATGCAATGTAAAAACCATAACAACTACGAGTCAGAGGATCCCAGGATGGAATGCAGACAAAAAAAAAATCTGTATTACAAATGAATGGCATTTCTCACTGATGTGGACTGGAGGATGGGTTGGGAGAGTTGACCAAGTACTCAGGAAAGCAGTATTTTGATTAAAAAATTAGAAGGGTCAGACAAAAGTAATGGCGTATAAACACTGCACTCTAGTTGGTCATGGTGTTTTTCATGGAAGTACTATTTAAAATTCTAAAATTGTTTTACTTGCATGTATACTGAGTTGAGCAAATAAGTGAATGAATGGTAGATGGTAGGAACCAGTTTTCCCACCTTTGCAGAAGGAAATATAGAAAAGCAAAGGAAGAAAGCTAGAATGAAGCAAGTTATACTAAATTAGAGTTGAAGGCATCATTATGAACTTTGTTTTAGCTTAATCATATGTGTATATACATGGGTTAGTATGAATTCATGTATTACAGCACCAAAGTAGCAGTGAACACACCAAGTACCCAGATCTCTGTTAGATTCTCCAATAAAGAATTCATTGGTCTTTGCAGAAATGGTTGATTCTAGGACACACTGAAAAATTGATTATGGAGCATCATAGGGCCAGAAAGTAATGAAATTCTAAAACACACACACACATAAAAGAATGGGGGCATGTCACAAGGACATGAAGCCAACTTGAAAGAGCTTCAATTGACAAAAGCTGAAGTTATTTGAGTAACAAAATGAATAATGTAACATTTGATTTTAACCCCAAATTAAAACAAATATCCATGAACCCATGATGATATAAATAAGGAAGGAAGGAAGGAAGTAAAGAAGAAGGAAGGGACAAATCTTCATTGCAGAAGAAATACAAATAATTTATGTAGATACTGCCTTCTCATGAGGCAACATGCTTCCAAAGAGTAGGATATGCAAAGGGGTAAGAAACTTAACTTCTCAATTGGGAAACTTGCAGACACTACCTTGACCTGATGATTAGTTAACAACACCAGAGAGAAGTCATGTTGATGAGATATAATGAGCATGTCAAGTATATGGTATCATTCCCCAAAGCACATAACCTCAGCCTAACTGTGAGAGAAAAACCAGACAAGCCAAACTGAGGAAGATTATATAACATACATGATTAGTATTCTTTAAAACTGTCAAAGCAACAACAGGTAGACAAACAAGAAAAGGCTAAGAAATTATCAGAGACGAGGAAACTGAGGAGACAGTAGGACTGAATATCATGTGGCATCCTAGAGCAGAAAATGAACATTAGTGAAAAAATAAACAAGCAGTGAAATCTGATTAAAGTCTAGAGTCTAGTTCACAGTAGCATACCAATGTTGATTTCTTGGTTGTGAAGAACATACCATGGCAACATAAAAAAATAACAATAAGGACAACTGGATGAGGGATATATGGAAATTCTCTGTACTGTCTTTGCAATGTTTTTTGTAAATAAAAACTAAATAAAAGTGTATTAAAATACTATTTACAAAATGTCACAAAATATAAATTACCTAAAGATGAATTTAACAAAAGGTATGTTAGCTCTCTACCTGGAAAATGATAACATATTTCTGAGACACTAAAGATGGCCTAAATAACTAGGAAAATATCCTGTGCTCATAAATTGGAAGACCAAATATTGTTAATAAGGCAATTTTCCCAAACTTGATCTATAGACTCAAACAGGCTTTATGGGGATGGAGAGTAGAAATTGAAAAGGTGATTATAAAATTTATATTGAATATTCCAATTATCCCAAAATAGCTATAAAAAAGGGGGGAAATCAGACTTGGACCATGTAATACACCTTTACTGTTAAACGACTATACTCAAGATAGTGTGGTATTGGCACAAGGATAGACAAATAGAACATTGGAACAGAATAGGGAGCCCACAAATAGAACCAGGTATACACAATCAAATAATTTTTGACAAAAATGTCAAGTAGTTAAAAAAAAAGAAGTCTCTCCAACAAGTGTTGTTGCAACAACTGGAATTTTATAAGGAAAGAACCTCAATCCCTCTCCCACAACATATCACAAATTAATTACAGAGTGATCACAGATTTAAATGTAAACACTGGGACTAGTAAGCTTCTAGAAGAAAACATGAGGGAAAACATCTCAACCTAGAGATAGAAAGATTTCTTAGAGAAAACCCAGAAAATACTTACCATCAAGAAAATAATAAAGTTGACTCCATCAAAATTTAAAACTTCGCCTCATCAAAGAAACCATTAAGAAAATTAATGGGCAAGCCACAGATTGGAAGAACATATTCACAAGACATATATTTCATTGAGGTTCTGCATCCATAATATATAAAAAATTTTACAGCTCAATAATAAAAGTCAAATGAACTAATAAAAATGGGCAGGAGCTTTGAGCAGATACTGAACAAAAGAAGAAATAAGAATGGACAAAAAGTGCATGAAAAAGTTCTCTCCTTACTGGCAGTGATTTGGAAAATGCAAATTAAAATGACAAGATTGTACCACACACCTTCTAGAATAGTTAAACTGAAAATGATGGGCCACACCAAATACTGAAGAGGATGTAGAGCACTTGGCTGGCACTCTTGACATTGCTGGTGGGAGTATAAGATTGTACAATCACTTTGAAAATTGTCTGGAAGTTTCTGTATCTCTTTCCTCTGACCCGGAAATCCCACTTTTTTGTATTTAACAAAAGAAATGGAAAAACATATGTCCACAAAAAGCCTCCTTGTACAAGGATATTCAGTAACTTTATACATAACAGCCCTGACTGCAAATAGCTCATCATCATCAATTGAAGCATGGATGTGTCACACAATGGAATATTACTCAATGGTAAGAAGGTACAAAGTACTGATATATGTTAAAATTTATATGAATCTTAAAAACATTATGCCAAGCATGGCCAGTGTTGTTCAGTGGTTGAGCATCAACCCATGAACCAGGAGTTCTAGGTTTGATTTCTGGTCAGGTCACATGCTCAATTCCCCAGTAGGGGGCATGCAGGAGGCAGCTGGTCAATGATTCTCTCTCATCATTGATGTTTCTATCTCTTCCTCTCCCTTCCTCTTTAAATCAATAAAAATAGATTTAAAAACAACCAAACAAACAGAAACCATTATGCCAAGTGAAGAGCCAGCTGACTGGTTGCTTTTGTGGATGAATGTCTGGGGAAGGGACCTAAGAATTTTCTGGAATAAAATACAAAAATAGTATTTTGATAAGAGAAAGGGTCACTCAGGTACACACACTGGTCAAAAGAGATTGGGTTATATGCATTTTACTATATGTGAGTTATACTTGATTTTTAAAAGTCAAACACAAATGATGAGAGTCAGAAATAAAGAGAGCATAAATTCAATGGTTCAAGCCATCCAAGAGGATACAGTAAAGAGGAGAATAAAGTGAAAACAATAATTTCAGGGGATGAATTGATGCCAAACAGCACAAATACAGAATGTATAAGTTCAGTAGAAAGAACTGAAATTGACAGAGCTGAATACTTAATTACTAACACAGAAAAGGACTGAAATAATGACAATGAATGCAGAGAGGAAAGGCAAAGGGAATAAAAAAATTAGGAAGATGATGAAACTATGAGCTGACAAACCTCATTACTCATAACCCTGACTTTTTATCACAACTAACTATAAGCCCCCTTAGTCTTACCTGTCTACTCAGGTCACCTGGTTCCATGACTGCCACAAGTTTTCAACCTCACCAATTCATGTATCTTATTCTTTTGATCTTCTACTTCCTGCTTTCCCAGTTGAAATTCCCTGGTGAATTACTACCATTATTCCCTGTACATACCTCGACTCTCTTGCCCTTCTCTATGTTAAGAGATGGAAAATAGCATCCATTTATTTTCTCAAATGAATAAAAAAATGTACGAAAAAGAAATTCAGCAAAAGATTGTATGTGTTGACTTAATTCCTCAGAGTTTGGAGCAGCCACTGTTTGGAGGAGATCGTACTTAGCCACAGTGGGGCTGTGCCAGGGTTTCCTCTCAGTGTCCATTTCTTGACCTACCCCCCACACCTGGTGACATGAACATGCAGCAGAGCTTGCTCCCCTCAATCATTATTTTAACTGTTTAACAATAAGAAATGTGCACATCCCTAACTGCTACCAACTTTCTATGCAGCAAAAATAATTTTGCATATGAGAACTCAGCTTGAGAGGCAAATAATCCAAAATATTCTTGGCACATAACCTTCTCTTCTATTCTTTCTGTGTACCAAATCTTGCCCCAATAACTTCATTAAATTGATTTGGTATTCTATTCACTCCATGTTCCACAAAATGAGGGTATGCTGTCTGGTGAAACCTTTATAGAAAATTTTCATAATAACAAATTATCACCTTTTCCTGTGTTTCATAGAGAGTGTCCCAAAAATGTATACACACACTGAATAAATATAAAGGCAGTCTTTATTAAAATACATTTTATGCTGAGACTGGTTTGGCTCAGTGGATAAAGTGTCGGCCTGTGGACTGAAAGGTCCCAGGTTCGATTCTGGTCAAGGGCATGTATCCTGGTTGCGGGCACATCTCCACTATGGGGCATGCAGGAGGCGGCTGATGGATGTCTCTCTCTCATTGATGTTTCTGACTTTCTATCTCTCTCCCTTCCTCTCTGTAAAAAATCAATAAAAATATATTTAAAATACATTTTATTTTCAAAATTGAGCTATCAGCTCTTAAAGTATGTATACATTGTTGGGACACCCTGTATATCCCCATGGACATTTTTGCATCATAAACACAGTGTGAGGGCATTAACTGGTGGATGAAGTACAGAGAGAAAAATGAAAGGACAATCAGGATGGGCTTACATATCTAGTTTTTCTTAGAAGGAATCAGTAGATATCAGCCATTTTCAAACAGAACATGGTACACCATTAAATACATTATTTTAGAAAGATAACAGTGGAAGCATTGAGGATAGCTGAAGATGGAAGAAACAGAGGGTAGATCAACCAGCTGGAAAGTTCTTAAATGAGACCAGGAGGACCTGAATAGGAGGAGATGCCAACATTAAGAAATTATTGTTTACATATTTTGTGTGTATAAGCTTTATCATGACTACACGTATTGCACCTAGAAAGTGGCTCAGGATTATTTCATTTCTAGCCAAGTATTTCTGGCCTACTTGTGGTTTAAAAAACGCAATTATAAAAATCTAGTTTGAGAGCTACTATGGATTAAAAATTACATATTGATTATATATTAATATTATCACATGAGCTTAAATTTCCTCTAAATGGAAAATCTTGTCCACTCTGGATATCTTTAACCAGTCAGAAATGAGAGTCAGTTTCTTGCCTATCTTTTTGTGCCATTTTTTTAAAATTTGACAATAATTTCTCAAATATTCTTGGACATATTCATTCTTATACCAAACTTCTGAGTCTTTAAGTTACATGGACATTTTTACAAATGTCAAAGGAGAGAATTCTTTTCATGCAGAGAGATGTAAAACTTCATTACTCTGCCCTGACTCCACAGAATACTTTAAATTCAGATGGCTTTACAGTAACTTCTGTATTTGAAGTTTTCCTTTGCATACACTAGGCAGTATGACTCCAATACTGACATCAGCTCAGGAGTTCCTGCTAAAGTTCTCAGATGATGACAGAGATTCCATCACACACAGCATGTCTAGATCCTTTTATATCCTTAACTGTACACCAAATGACCCCCACAACTTTAGAGGGGGTGCTGATTTCCAGTTTCTAATTTTACTCCATTTTGAAAATTACTGGGAATATAATGCCATGATTAAATATGATAAATTTCAGGTAATGTTTTCTCTGTTGGAAAGGTTTACATGTAGAGGAATAAACTGGCCTCGACTTTGGTAAGACAGATTAACTTCTGGTTGTCACTTACCACCAGCTGGTAAGCTTGGTGCTGAGGTCTAAATGTTTGTGTTTTCCCCCCTAGATTCTTATGTTGATATTTTAATGTGATTGTATTAGGAGGTGGGACCTCTGGGACGTGACTAGGTCATAAGAGTAAAGCGTCAAGAATGAGATTATTCTTATAGAGGAGAGTCCACAGAGCACTTTAGATCCTCCCACTGTGTGGGGATGCAACAAGAAGTCTGCTGTCTAAAAAGGGCCTCACCTGATATGTTGGCACTCTGATGCCAGACTCACAGCCTTCAGAACTGTGAGAACTTGCTGCTGTTTAGAAGCCCTCCAGGTTATGATATTTTTGTTATAGCAGCCTGAATGCACTAAGACCCTTGAACAAGTCATTTAATCGCCTATCTTTAATAGAAAAAAATTTGCTTACACATCTCACTGGATTATTATGAGTGTGAATTGAGATCATGTGTATAAACACCCATCAAAACTAGTAAAAGTTCTCTTCAAGTCTAATTCAACAAATTCCACAGCCAGTTTACCTTGGTGAATAAACACTCTTCATCTTAGCCTGATAACATTTCCTAGTACACACTTGAGTCTTACAAGTGCTTAAGTAGGAATCGGCCATAAAGGAATGTGTTATAGCCTTGGTGGAGAAACAGAATGTGGCATCGCTCTCTGTGCCCTAGCATGCTGGAAGGGGGATGCGAGGTCAAAGTTAACTTATTGGATTTGCACTCTCTTACCAACCTCTTTTAACAGTATATTACTTTTCTTCTTCTGTCATTCATATTCCTGAACATCTATTACAAATTTCCCATCTTCCTGTTTCTCTGTGTTACAGTCTATGAAATTTTTTTGGGAATATTTTTCACTTCAGACAGTCCTTTTTCAGTTATTTCTTATCTACTATGTAATTCAAATTTGAATTTTTTTATTTTGAATTTTTTTATTTGTACAATACACCTTATGGGTACCCCAAAGAAGAAATTAGAGAATGGAGGGCAGGCATTGTTTAAAGGAAAAATGGCTATTAATTTTTTTGCAATGATAAAAAAACAAACCCAGAAATCCAGAAAATAAAAAGTATTTACAAAAATTGGGGAACTTAAAGAAACAAATGCCTAGACATACCAATAAAACTGAACAACAAGGTGCTAGGGGAGGGGATTTGGGGGGAGACTATCAACACAGAATTGATTGTGAAAAAAAAATAACCTTCAAGTATAAAGGTGGGAGAAGGGGAAGAATAGGGTGGAGAAAAAGTTTACAATCAAAAGAGTTGCACTTAAGGAACTTATAAGAGGATGTACTTCAAGGGGAAAAAATGAAGGTAAAAATTTATTCAGATTCACTAAGTAAAAAATGTAATCCAAGTAGTTATGCAAAAATAGTAATATTTATAATAATATATCTGAAGACTTAAAAAATATTGAACAAAAAATAATGTGTATGTTGAAAGGGGATAATCAAATTCAAATTATTTTATTCCTGTATTTTTGATAGAGGATTAAAGTTTTATTTAATTTTAGACTTTGTTAAGCTAGATATGTAGTAAAATTCAAGGATCATGACTAAAAGAAAATAAAGAATATGTAAAGCTATAAAACTACCAGAGTAAATATTGGGATGAGAAATTTAAAGGAAAAAGGAACTGTCAATCAATAAATAAAAGAAGAGAAAAACAGCACACAAAAAACAAGACAATGTAGTGATGAACTCTAAAAGCCATATCCGTCTTTACACTAAAATAAGCAGAAAATACAAACAGAATACAAAAAACAGTTTGCTTGAAGGTTTCGGAGTTAAGAGACAAGGAATAATTGTAGAATAAATAACTAAAATAAAAAGATTTGAAAAGTAGCCACCTCCTCATTTAGAAGTTATGTGATTATTTAGGAGTGCTGGAAGAGAAACTATGAAGCTTAGCAAGCATCATTTTTGGCAGCTTCTTGGTGCTAGAAAAACAAAAATGGAGCCTGTGATCAGCTCAGGGAGGAATTTGGTAAAAATAGCAAACAATAAACAGAGATCCAGATAATGAAATAATCACATACAAATTTTAAAGTAGCTATCTTTAATAAGACCAAGAAAATAAAATGTAAAATTGAGTATTTCATCAGAGAACTAGAAACAATAGAAAAATAAATGAAAATCCTTGAATTAAAAAATACAAAAACTAAAATGAAGACATAGATGATTTTAATGATATATTAGATACAGCTAAAGTCAGTGAACAGGAGGATAAGTTAGAATAAAATAGCCACAGTGGAGCATAAGAAAAACAAAAACAAAGAATACAGAAAATAGTGTAGGAACTCGAGTAAAAAAATGTGAAAGGTGTTACATTTAAGGAGAGAAAGGAGGCAGACATAATATTTAAAGAGAACATGGAATTTTTCTAAAACTGATGAGATAAGTCAAATATTCAAAAAACCCTCTATGTATCACAAAAATAAAATTTAAAAATTTCAATAGAAGATACATCGTTATGTTGAAAATGCAAAACAATGAGAAGATCTTAAAAGCACTCAAAGAAAAAGATGATCTTTAAAGAAGAAACAATTATATTGATAAGACATTTCTCAATCTAAACAATCAAAGCCAAAGTTAGTGGAACTTTACTTTACAATTTAAAAAGAATATAACTGTCCTTCTAAAATTTTCTGTAAAGTAAAAACTATTTCTTAATAATGGAGTATGTTAAAAATCACCAAAGAGCCTACACTAAAGAAAAAACTAAAAGATATTCACCAAGTACAAGGTAGGAATAAAAAGCAAAGTACAAGGGATATATGCAAGTAAATCTAAATTAATATTGAATGTGTAATACAATAATAATAATATCTTGTGACAGCTAAATTTTGAAGAATTAAATTTATGGCAAAAAATGGCAAACCAGTATGAGTAGAGTTAATGACATTAAGAGTTCTAAACTCAGAATATAAGAAAAAGTAAATTATCTATTTATTTTAGATTTTAGTAAGTTCTGAATGTAATAGTAATTTTCAGAGAAGAAAGATTATCCTATATAATAAAATCATAACATGCTAATTAGACTGGATGGCCTCAGAAGCCAGGGCTTCAAGGGCAAAGGCAGGAGAATCCAAGATGGCGGCATAGGTAAACACCTATACTGCTGCCTCGCACAATTTCAAAACTACAACTAAAAGACAGAACGGACATCATCCAGAACACAGGAAAGCTGGCTGAGTGGAAGTTCTACAACTAGAGGGAAAGAGAGGGGCTCACGGAGACCCAGAGGAGCTGCAAAAAGCTGAGGTACGGAGACGCGCGCGAGGAGAGAGCGGGTGCCGGAGTACCTGGCTGGCTTTCTCTGGCGAGAGGGAAACGGAGACTCTCAAAGGCATTGAACCCCTTATCCTACGACACTAAACCCCAGATCCAGCTGAAACTCATACGGGGGGAGTTTGGACTGTGAAAAGGGAGAAGTGCACGGAAATTTAGGGGAGTCGCAAAGGATTGGAGGTCTGGTCGCGCACGGCACAATGCGGAGGACAGATTGCTGATTGTGCCTCTGGCTTTTGCAAGTGGGCGGGAGACAGACCCTCCCAACTGTGCCACTTCTGAGTCCACTAAGCCCCTGTTTCGGGCGAAACCCTGGAGACCTAGACTCGTGTGGTCCTGGTGCGCAGGGGAGCCAGAAAGGCAGCGGTTAGAGGCACTGTGGGTGTGCGCACAAGGACCACTCCAGCCATTACCCAGTCACGTGAGACTCAGGGGCTGTGGAGGGCGGGGTGACTGGAAGGCAAGGCAGTCCCTTAAGCCCTGAGACTCCACCCCTCCCAAGCTCAACAGAGGCTTCTGTGGCTGAATCCAGCACAGAAGTTTCCCCAGCATAGTGAAAATGCCGAGACAAGGGAAGGGATTACAAGCAAAAGAAATGGAGGAAAAAAAACGACTGGATATAGAGTTCAAAACCACGCTTATAAGGTTTTTCAAGAATATGCTAGAAAAGATGGATAAATTTATCAAGTCCCAAGAGGAGATGAAAAAGGACCAACTAGAGATGCAAAAGATCCAACTAAAGATGAAAAAAGACCAACTAGAAATTAAACATACACTGACTGAAATAAAAACTATTATACAGAGTCCTAACAGCAGACTAGAGAAAGGCAAGGATCAAGTCAAAAATTTGAAATATAATGAAGCAGAAAACATTCAACTGGAAAAGCAAGAAGAGAAAAGAATCCAAAAATGTGAAGATAATGTAAGGAGCCTCTGGGACAGCTTCAAGCGTACCAACATCAGAATTGTGGGGGTGCCAGAAGAAGAGAGAGAGCAAGATACTGAAAACCTATTTAAGGAAATAATGACTGAAAACTTCCCACATCTGGTAAAAGAAATAGACTTACAAGTCCAGGAAGCACACAGAACCCCAAATAAAAGGAATCCAAAGAGGACCACACCAAGACACATCATAATTAAAATACCAAGAGCAAAAGATAAAGAGAGAATATTAAAAGCAGCAAGAGAAAAACAGTTCATTACCTACAAGGGAGCACCCATACGACTGTCAGCTGATTTCTCAACAGAAACGATGCAGGCCAGACGGGAGTGGCAAGAAATATTCAATATGATGAACAGCAAGAACCTACAACCAAGAATAATCTATCCAGCAAAGCTATCATTCAGAATTGAAGGGCAGATAAAGACCTTCACAGAGAAGAAAAAGCTAAAGGAGTTCATCAACTCCAAACCAGTATTATATGAAATGCTGAAAGGTACCCTTTTAGAAGAGGAAGAAGAAAAAGGTAAAAGACAAAAAATTATGAACAACAAATACACATCTGTCAACAAGTGAATCTAAAAATTAAGTGAATTAAAAATCTGATCAACAGAATAAACTGGTGAATATAATAGAATCAGGAGCACAGAAAGGGAGTAGACTGATAATTCTCAGGAGGACAAAAATCATAAAGCATCAAACAGACTGTGAAATTACAGCAGAAAGATTAAAGTTAGGTGAGGTAGATAAGTGATCAATCAAAGGACTTGTATGCATGCATATAAGCATAACCAATGATCACAAACACTGAGAGGTCGGGGTATGCCTGGGAGGGAGGGGGGGTAATGGGGAGATATGTATAAAATATTAATAAAAATTAATTTTAAAAAATAAATAAATAAATAAAGGGCAAAGGCAGAGGCAGCCACCTTGGTGGATGGGGGCCGAGCCCCTTGCATGGATTTCATGCATCGGGCCTCTAGTATACCAATAAAAGCAAATGTGAAATAAATAATTAAATTAAAGTGAGACTAGAAAAGAGAGAAAATGGAGACATTGAATTGAGTAATCTAAGTAATGTCAGAACATTAAGATGATAGATTTAAACCTAAATGTACCAGTAATGACATTAAATATAAATGGATTAAAACAGACTGTCTGATTATATTACACACACACACACACACACACACACACACACAATCTATATTCTTATTTTCAAAGCTAAATGTAAAATAAAGGTTACAAAAAGGGTAAAGTTAAAAGGATGGATAACATATATCATGGAGCCATTAAACAGAAGAAAGCTGGTGGAGCTATATTTACATAGGAAACAAACACTGCAACAGATAAAAAAAAATAACACTTTATAATGACAAAAGGTCCCCTTCACCAGGCATGTGGAAGAATTATAAATTTGTATGTACCTAATAACATAGCCTCAAAATCAACGACATTTATAAAAATATAAGGAGTAATAGGCAAACAAAAATTCATAGTGGAAGACTATTGTAGAAGCTCTACTCTCCACTCAGAACCAAGGCTCTCATTCCTCCAATTGCTGGGAGCCTTGGTTCCTGATAACTCATCCTAAGTTTATGACCTTCCCCCAGAGACAGTCATCCATGTGGAAGGTATAAAGTAAGCCTCCATGATTTCCAACATTGAATTAAGAGAGAACATATTCTCTAACCATTTAAATTGATTAAGTTAAAAAACAGTATAAACTAAGCTAGAAATCAATATAAAAAGGTTGGTAAGTAATACCCATATATTTGGAAATTGAGAAAACAACTAAATAATTAATTTCTTTTTTAAATCAAAATTATCCATACTCCCTCTTTTTTAATCTCTGAAATCAAAATGACATTTATTAAATAATTAGTCAAATGTAACACACAAATTATTGCAACTAACAGGGGTAATTGATGTTCCTGACATTAGTATGTAATCATATATATATATATATATATATATATATATATATATATATGATCATAGAGAGACAGAGATAGACACAGAGAGACATAGAAAGACACAAAGACTGTGTGTTGTTCTGTCTTTTGCAAGGGCAGGGAGCAGAAGAGAAGAGTTCAGGAAGTAGAGATTGCTTCAGCAGCCTAAAGGTACTCAGTGAGCCATTTCAGATTACCCACTTACACACCTGGTAAGATAAACAGATCCAGGAACAGTGCCTGAAATATCTCATTAGTGAATTTCAAAGGGATTGGATTCTAATCTTTACCTCTATCTGCTTCCTGCAGAATTGTCTGCTTGATAAAATCTGCACAGCTCACAAGGGTATTTGAATCTTAGGTAAAATATAAAGAAACATATACAGTATTTATGTATGGAATTTATGCTCTTACTCATACAAAAGGGCTTTCTGTTTATGGCTCTCATTATCATTATCGCTATCATACCTATTTATTTATTTATTATATTTCAGAGTATACACAACAGAAGTTTATTTCTCACAGTTTTGGAGGCAGGGAATCCAATGATCAAGATGCTGACAGTGTCAGTGTTTGGTGAGGCCTGCTTCACCAAAGTTATAGATGGTTCCTAAGTCGGTTTTCACTGTGTCCTCACATGGTGAAAAGGTGAGAGAGACTTCTGGGACCTTTTCTGTAAAGCATTAACTTTATTCATGGGGACTCTACCCTCATGACCTCATACCCTTCAAAGGTCCCCCTCAGATATCATCATACTTAGGGAGGGAGCAACAAACATTCAGTTTATTGCACAAGCAAATCTCACTTTTTAAAATAACCTCTTACAATTATTTTTTAAATATTAAGTTATCTAGAACGACAATGTAGCAAATACTCTTGTGCCTAATTTAAGAAATGGAATTTATCATTTACCTTGATTCTTCACATTTGCAACAGCATGAATGGAACTGAAGAGCATTTACTAAGCAAAATAAGCCAGTCAGAGAAAGATAAATATCACTCATTTGTGAAATATAATGAACAACATAAGCTGATGAATAAAAACAGATCCAGAGACAGGGAAGCATCGATCAGACCATCAAACCTCAGAGGGAAGGTAGAGGAGAGTGGGAGTAAGGGAGAGAGATCAACCAAAGGACTTGTATGCATTCATATAAGCCTAACTAATGGACACAGACACGAGGAGTTGAGGGCATGAGTGGAGGCAGTGATAGTGGGGGAGAGCGGATAAGGACACATATGTAATACCTTACCCAATAAAGAAAAAAATAATAAAATAAATAATATAAAATTTTAAAAATGAAGTTCTCACTCTTGTTCTTCCTTACTTTCACCTCAGGGGTAAATTTTCTTCTTTTTTTTTAACTCTTTATTGTTGAAAGTATTACATATGTCCCCCTTTCCCTCCATTGTCCTCTCTCAGCCTGCCCCTGCCCTCCAGTCTGGCCCCACCCCACAGCCCTGGCCTTCACCATTCTCTCTATTTTCTGTGTCTATTGGTTATGCTTATATGCATACAAGTTCTTTGGTTGATTTCTTATCCCCCCACCCTACCCACCCACCTCCACCCACCATTTCCTACCTTCCCTCTAAAGTTTGTCTGTTTGATTGATGATTCTGGGTCACTGTACCTATTTTTGTTCATCAGTTTATGTTCACTATATTCTAAAAAAATTATTTCTTTTAAAAAAATTTATGCTGTTCAATTATCCATGTTCTCTTTTTTAAATATATTTTTTTTTATTGTTTCAGAGAGGAAGGGAGAAGGAGAGAGATAGAAACATCAACAATGAGAGAGAATCATTGATCAGCTGCATCCTTCACACCCTGCTACTGGGGATCGAGCATGCAATCTGGTCATGTGCCTTTGACTGGAATCAAACACCAGACTCTTCAGTCCACAGTGAACTCTCCATACACTGAACCAAATCAGCTAGGGTAATAATTCATTTATTTAAAAAGTTATTACTATGGAGATTAGAAATATTTTGTACAAAATGATAATGAAAATTATATATGAAAACTTGTGGGATGCAGGTAAAACAATACTTAGGGAAATGAATAGACTTAACTGCATGTAATTAAAAATAAAGTTAAAAAATCAGTGAATTTTCACTAAATCTAAAATAGTTATAGCCTTGTAAAGTTTTCATTTTTATATAAGTAAATTTAAATTAAATGAACTACTATGATGGTGTAAGAAAATAATTTTTAAAAAATCAAAGTAGACTCTCAAATTTATATAAAATTGCAAGGGATTCTGAATAGCCAAAACAATCCTGAAAACAAAACAAAGTTGGAGAACTTAGCACATTGGAACTTACTATAAAGCGACTATAATTAAATAGTATGGCACTGGCATAAGGATAGACATATGGACCAATGAAATATACTTGAGAGTATGGAAATAAGTCCAGACATCTATTACCAACTGACATTCCACAAGGATGCTAAGACCATTAATGGAGGAAAAAATAGTTTTTTCAACAATGGTTTGGAGCAAGTGAATAGTCATGCAAAATAATAAATTTGTACCCTTACTTCATACCATATACAAAAATTAACAAAAATGGTTTATAAACCTAAAGATAATAACTAAAATTATAAAACTTTTAGAAGAAAATGAACAAATCTTTATGACCTTGGATTTGATAGTAGATTCTTAAATATGTCAAAAGGATGAGTAACAAAATAAAATACAGATGTATTGCACCTCATTGTTAAATTAAAGTATACTATCAAAAAGTGGAAGACAACCTACAGAATGAGAGGTAATATCTGCAAATCATATATAGTGATGCCCTACAAACATAACAGTATTTGGTCAACAAAAGACTGAGTAAGCAACAGTGACCTCATAAGATTACAAGAGATCACAATGAAAGTTTGTTTGCTATTTAAAAAAAAAAAGGCTGGATCCAGTCTAAAATACTAAACTTAGGGCTAGCCCTGGATGGTTTAAATAGACAGGAGCTCGGTATGCTGTCCACCCACCAGCCACAGCTAAGCCCCAAGAAGGATAACCTCCCCCTCTACCTGCCTACACTCACCCCTGCATACCACACACATGCACACACACTGCACACACATTTATGTGCAAACGTACTTCTCGCCCCTTCTTTTCTCCTTATCATTCCTTCCTCCAAGTCCAGTTCTTCTCTCTCTTCATCTCTCTATCCCCGCTCTTTTCTCTTCCATTCTCTTCCTTCCCTCTCTCTGCCTTCTCTTGTGATTTCCCTCCACATGCCTTCCCCTATCTCATCAGCAAGCACACACATGCTTTACCTTTTATATCATATGTTTACTGTGTCATTGTGTTACAATTACCTGTGGCATTCAGTACCATAACATGCTGTTCCAGCTTTGTAATCTGGTAGTGCTAGGCTATACCAGATAGCATAGGTGTGCAGTAGGCTACACCATCTAGATTTGTGTAAGTGTACTCTATGATGTTTGCACAACAACAAAATAGTCTGTTGTTAAGCAGTGCATGCCTGTATCTGATATATAATTTGTATCTAGAATATATAAAGGGCTCTTACAAGTTTACAAGAAAAAGAAAATTCCATTTTAAAAGTAGACAAAGGAACTGAATACACATTTTTTTTCCAAAGAAGATACATAAATGGTCAGTAAGCACCTGAAAAGATACTCAACATCGTTAGTCATCATGCAGATGCAAATCACAGCCACAATGAGGTATTCTTCACTCCAGTAAGAAGGATGGTATCAGGAAGTCAGAGTATACTGTGTTGCAGAGGCTGTGGAGAAACACTGCTGGTAGGAATCAAAGTGTGCAGCCACTTTGAAAAAGCAGTATGAAAGTTCTTCAAACAGTTAAATGTATGACCCAACAATTCCACTCCTAAATTTGCCCCAAAGAACTGACAACATATGTTCACATAAAAACTTGTATATGAATGTTTGTAGCAGCATTTTTTTATAACAGCCGAAAGCTAACTACAATGCAAATGTTCTTCAACTGATAAACAAATATATATTCATGCAACAGAATATTATTTGACAATAAAAAGAATGAAGTATTGATACATGTATTGAGCAATCTTGAAAACTCTATACAAAGTGAAAGAACCGAGTCACAAAGCCAACATATTATATGATCCCATTTATATGAAATACCCAAAATAGGAAAATCTATAGTGATAAAAAGTAGATTTATGTTTCTTCAGGGGTAGGGGGATATAAGGGATGGTAGATTATAGCTAAATGGTATGGGTTTTCTTTTTAAGGTGATAAAAATGTTCTAAAATATGACTGAGATGATAGTTGAACATATCTGTGAATATGCTAAAAACCAATAAATTATACACTATAAATGAATGAATTGGGTATGATTTGTGAATTATATCAATAAAGCTGTTATTTAAAAAGAAAATCAAGATAAAACTAAAGAAAATTGGAAAGGAGAATTAATATGGATAAAGACAAAATTAATGACATATAAAAAATTCACTGGAAATTGAAAACAAACCCAAACTGGTTTTGTAAAGCCAATAATGTTTGCAATTCTTGTCAAGTCCCATTCCTAATAAAAATGCTAAGAAAAGTTGTAAAAGAAAATTCTTCAAATTGATAATGACTTTACCCAAGGCCAAATTCATAAAGCTATCCCAATGGAAATCAGGAATAAGCAATAGTTGGAGGGGGTTTAATGGACTAGGATGAGAAAGTCATAATAACAGACTACATGTTGAAAATGAAAAGGTAGAGTCATCATTATTTTCAGACATGATCACATGTGCTAACATGTAAGAATATGTCAGATTCATAAGAGAATTGGTGAGATGGCTGCATGAGCAGTGAGAAAGGGGGTGAGCATTTGGAGAATGATAGTCAGCCTTTCAATCGTGCATCTTGAGGGCTCTGCCTTATTGCAATGAATATGCATTGCATTTGTAGTTTGAAGGGAAAGTAGATAATAGTAAAAAAAAAAAAAGTAAGGTAAAACCTCTCAATGAAACACTAATATTTCAAATAAAATTAAGTATATTTGAATTTCATAGGTACTTGGGGAATCAAATTGGCAAGAAACCTGAAGCAATCCCAAACTGCCTAGCAATTTCATTCCAAGTCATGTCAACTTCCATCAGGTTTCTCTACTGTTAAGGTTCTGTACATCATATGAAATGGCAATTTTCCAACAAGAAAAGTTTTCTTGGGTCACACTCCCTTCTCCCTTTGCATATATTAAGGCATCTTGCTTTCTATATGAGTGGCTTTTGAGTTAGGCCAAGAAATGCAGGCTATTTAACCATCAAAAGGGCAAGTAGCCAATGAGTAACCTTTTCTAGACCTAAATGATTACCACCTGTTGTCTGGGCACAAGAATGACATTTTTTGCAAGCAAAATTGGCAAATCAAGGAAAAATGTACTAGATATTGAGGGATAATGACTCTTCTTTAATAACAATGATTATAATAGACACCACTTATAGAAAATAAAATGTTTTCTCCTTTATCCATTTTCTACTTATCCATTTTTAAGTTGAGGAAATTGAATCTAAAAAAATGTAAATAATTGACCTAAGGTCATAAAAGTTGATGAAGCTGGAGTTTCCACCCTATCTAATAAAAGAGTAATATGCAAATTGACCGTACCTCTACTACCCTCCACCAGCCACACCCACCAGCCAATCAGAGTGCGTATGCAAATTAACCCAACCAAGATTGCTACAGTCACAGAGAGAGCAGGAAGGAGGCTTGGGTTGCCTCTGGCAATGGAGGAAGCCAAGCTTTCCGCACACCCTGGCCAGCCCAGGCCTCCACTTAAGGCAACAAAGTTTCAATGGCTGTGCCAGCAGAAGCCTTAGCTCTGCTCCAGGCTACAAAGTCTCAATTGTAGAAGATAAATAAATCCCGAATGCCAGCGTCTCCTCTTGCGGGGGGATGGCTGGCCTGAAAACCACCACAGGCTCCTCACCCAGGCTGCCCCATGTCCCAAGGGAACACCCACCCTGATCTAGGACACCCTTCAGGGCAAATCAGCTTGGCCCCACCTGTGCAATAGGCCTCTATCCTATCTACTAAAAGAGTAATATGCTGATTGACCATCACTCCAACACACAAGATGACTACTCCCATGTGTCAAAAGATCCTGCCCCCATTGTACACAAGATGCCACCACAAGATGGCCAACAAGGAAGGGCAGTTGGGAGGGACCCAGGCCTGCAGGGGAGGGCAATTAGGGGTGACCAGGCCTGCAGGGGAGGGCAGTTAGAGGTGACCAGGCCCGCAGGAGAGGGCAATTAGGGGCAAAAAGGCTGGCAGAGGAGTGATTAGAAGGTGATCAGGCTGGCAGGCAGAAGCTATTAGGGGCAATCAGGAAGGCAGACAAGTAAGCAGTTAGGAACCAGCAGTCCTGGATTGTGGGAGGGATGTCCAACTGCCCATTAAGGCCCAATTCTACTTAGATTGGGCCTAAATGGGCAGTCAGACATCCTAGGTTGAAGAGGGAGCACGTTTGGCTGAAGGACACACCCTACCCCATGCATGAATTTCATGCACCAGGTCTCTAGTCGAATGATAACCATAGCCATCATTCTGTACCCATCCCAGTGCCCAATGTACCTGCTCTAATGAAATAACCAATCAAATATTTCCCTCATCAAGATTCAGATCTTTTCTGGTGTGAAGAAGAGAATTAGGCCACCTAATTTCTTCCTCTAAATCCAACTGTTCTCTCCACCAATAATGTTAAGGGCCAGGAAATAAAGAGTGAAAACATATTGTGTCTCTGGGAAATTAATCAAGTGCAAGAAAGTGTTTAAGGAGAAATATTTGCATAAGATATCAAGACAAAATGACCAGCAACACAAGTAGTACATAAAATGACTGGTAAAAAAAAAAAAAATATATATATATATATATATATATCTTGCTGATATTTCTTTCCATGTACACTTTAGCCCTTCTCTCCTTTTAGTTGTTTTCTTCTTATTTAATTATGTGAGCATCTGCATCAACCTTAGATATAAATTGAATTTACCTGGGAGATCCCAGCTGCTGGTTTCAATGCCCTGCGCTGGGTACAGGCAATTAAAAATGATGAGTCTGGTTGGAAATTTGCAAAGGCATGCCCAGCCCCCATCACTTGTAACTTCCAGGAATCCATCCCCCTTCTGCAGGCCCCAGAGCTGGCTACAGAGCTGTTTAAAGGGGTGTACCAAATTCCACTGCTGGAAGGGAAACCGCAAAGATCAGGGCTGCTCCTCAGTTAGATACCTCCCAGTCACCTTTGATACAGAATCCTTACATTCTGCCTGCTGTCTTCCAGATCCCGGTGTCTGGCCTTAAGAGTAAGACTGCCCTCCTCCCCCAAGCCTTTGAATGACAACATTTTTGTTACAGTACTTGAATGCTCTAATAAATTCCTCAGTTGTGGTTAGCACACCAGACTATTTAGACAGAGTCCACAAATTGTTTGGGCTGCGGGGGAGGTTCCGCTGTTCGCATGTCCAGCCTGGCTCAGATCACGCCTGATGACCGAGGATGTAAGGATGGGTCTTCAGAAGGTTTGCACGTAAAACACCACCCACAACGCAGCCTGCAGAACAGACATTCACATAGCATGAATGTGCTAGTTCAGTCAGTGGCTTGCAAATAAAATCACAGGGTCTGATTCTGTCCCAAGGGGAAAAGTGACCCAGGAGACATTGGCTGGGCAGCTAAGGTGAGTTACGAGGAACTACAGGAAGCCCAGGGTTCTGCTGACCCTAGGCACTGGGAGGTCACTGACTTAGCTTTGTTTCATTTGCCTTGTTTGGTTGGATTAAGACTTTAGAAGGCTAACCAAGCCTACACTGTGGCTGCTGAGTCCTTTAAAGGTGGCTAGTTGGGATTGAGGAATTTAATTTTTTACTTTATCTAATGTTAAGTAAGTAAAAGACAAAAAACTGTATTTGATTTAGTTTTTGGAAATTTAGTACTCAAGTTGAGATATGTGATAAAGGTATTTGTACATAAAGTTTTTTTGTTTTGTTTTGTTTTGCTTTTTTTAAATATATTTTATTGATTTTTTTACAGAGAGGAAGGGAGAGGGATAGAAAGTCAGAAACATCGATGAGAGAGAGACATCAATCAGCCACCTCCTGCAGGCCCCACACTGGAGATGTGCCCACAAGCAAGGAGGAACATGCCCCCGACCGGAATCGAACCTGGGACCTTTCAGTCCACAGGCCGACGCTCTATCCACTGAGCCAAACCAGTCTCGGCTGTACATAAAGTTTTGAAGACACAGTATGAAAGAGAAAAATAAAATATTTTATCAAAATTTATTTACATGTTCTCTATTAAATTTAGTGAAATGAAATACATAATTAAAATTTATTTCATTTATTTATTTATTTTTAAATGTGGCTCCTGGACATTTTTAAATTATATCTGAGACTCACATTCCACTTCTGTTGGACCACGCTGTCTACACTATGGTGCTTCTCCTGCTGGTGTACAAGGAGAGGCAGTTCTTATAGATCATTTCTGGAGTCAGATATCTTTGGGCACCCACCTTTAGATCCTGTGAGCTGGGCCCCCTGATGCTCTTGACAACTTCAAGCCGGTTGTCTAGAATGACATGAAGGAGTCCATGTCAAACCAAATTAAACCTGTGTTAATTCAGCTGTACTACAGCCTCAGCTTTGATAGGGTACTATTATGGCCTAGAGGTAATTCTCAATAATCTGCAGTTTTATAAAGATAAATATTTGACACACAACCAATAGAGTGCATTGGGAAGCAGTGTCATTAGACACAAAATAAGTTGTGGTGAGGCTATGAGATAAAATTCAGGGATCCCCGTGAAGTCTCAATTTCAGATCAACAGCAAGCTATTTTTTAGTATAAGTATGTGGCATGCAGTAAACAGGTGTCTTGTGTTTTCATTGCCAACTCTTGCAGTCCAGAGAAACCAGGGCTAAAGACTGTCAGAGAAGAGAAAAATGCCTTCTCTAAGAAGAACCCAGCCCAGTTCTGCAAGAGTCTGAGGATGTGCAGGGAATTTCTTCTTTCCTTAATGTGTAAGCAGTGCACACCTCCTTGATGCTGCTGTCTGGACTCCTGGAAAGGGTCGGGCTCTGCTCGGCCCTGTGCTGCCTCCTGATGGAAGGGAACAAACAGGGCCACTCAGCTTACACTCTGCATCTGACCTTTCCCTTCACCCCAGGCCAGTGTGGGTAAAGGCCATGTCCTCCTGCAGGAATCCATTTTCAGTAACAGCCTGGCAGATAAAACCCACAGGCAGATTTACACTGTCATAGAAACTTCTGAAACCAGAAGAAATAGAAACTCACAAATGCTGAAACTGCCATGTTTTTCTCACGGCCAGCATATCTGAGAAGGGCCTATGAATTCTCTCTGCTATGAAATTCCCAGTGGATGAGATATCAAAACCTAAGAGTTCACGTAGATTCTTCATGCCCCAACATATTTTCCTAGTTGAGGCATGAAGAAACAAGGAAAGTGGAGAGAACATCAATGCAGACAGAGTGGAGGTAGAGAAACAATCTGCTCTGCATTGATGGACACATGCCAAATCCAGGAACCCTCAACAGCTCTCCTAACACATGAGAAAGGGCAAGTCCCAAGTCTCTGATTGCTGACATGGATCTGATTAACAAAGGAGAACTTGGGTTCCCAGGTCTGAGATTCCCAAAGTACAAACTTCTGGGATATGTCAGCTCACATAATCTGCCTGAGATGAGAAAAGCTTTCTTGCCCTCACAGATGAACACCTCAAGTACCTTCTCTATGACCAACCCTGCTTTTCCAACCCGCTGCTGAATGTGAGCTGGTTGTGGCACTTACAATCCCTGCAAAATGTCACATTTCACTCAGCTCTGTGAGCTGACTGGCGTATCTCATTTATGTGATTCTTCCCCCTGGATTTGTCACATTCAAAAGATTTCCAGGCATTTCAAAGTAGTGCCACAAAATTCTAAAATAAAATTAATTTAATTTAAAAATGTAATTGGGATATATGAAGTCATAGAGGGTAGTATCCCATTAAAATCAAACAATTTCAGAGGAAGCTGTCTTTGTGTTTGATTTTCTGAGTCATTCTAATTGCTTCTTTGGTGGCCCATGTTACATCATGTGTCAGCCTCCATGCTTATCAGTTTAGTTCAGGAAATGCCTAGAATAACTAAAAGCAAGTCCAAAGGAATATGACATTGTTAAGATTTTG
The DNA here is from genome assembly GCA_011751065.1 of Lasiurus cinereus. Classification (NCBI taxonomy): domain Eukaryota; kingdom Metazoa; phylum Chordata; class Mammalia; order Chiroptera; family Vespertilionidae; genus Lasiurus; species Lasiurus cinereus. The sequence goes on along the minus strand of JAAGEH010000039.1, from coordinate 7,370,060 downwards.
AAGCCACATTCTTCCTCCACCATTTACCCCAAAAGAAACATATAACTAGGGGTCTGTAGGTATTTAAATATAATTATGAAAAACTTTTAAAAGATAACATTTGTATAAATATATGGGTTAATTTAAATTAATATTAACTATAAACAAATGATGTGTTGGTGAGCTTTAAAATATATAAAGAATCAAAAAGGAATGGAATGAACAATGGAAGAATCAACAACCAAATGTAAGTCAGAGAGTAAAAGTAGTTAAAGGGTTCTATGATTTTTTTCCTTGTCCAGGAAAAGGGTTAAAATATAAAGAAGAATTAAATGGGATAACAAGAACTAATCTGAAAGAAGGCAAGAAGAAAGAGGGAAAAACAGAATAGACAGAACAAATAGCACACAGTAAGATATTAGTTTTATCATTTTAAAAAAGTTTTATTGAAATATATTTGACTGATAATATTGTGTAAGTTTAAGGTTAACATGTTAATTTGATGCATTTGTATATTGTAATGTGATTGCCACTGTAGTGTTAGCTAACACCTCTATCATGTCACATACCTATCATTCCTTTTTCTGTGGTGGGAATAATTAAGATCTAATCTCTTAGCAAGTTTGATGCTAATAATACAATATTGTTGTCTATGTCTACTCTACTGTGTGTTAGACCTCCAGGACTTACTTACCTACTATTGTAGGTTTGTGTCCTATTCCCTAGCCCTTGGTAACCACAATTTCACTCTATTTGTATGAGTTCAGCTTTTTGAAATTTCACATAATGTATATACAGTGTTTGTCTTTTTCAGTCTGACTTATCTCAGTATAATGTCCTCAATATGCATGCATGTTGTTGCAAATGCAGGACTTATTTCTTTCTCATGCTTAAATAATATTCCATCTTCTTTGTCTATTCATCTGTTCATGGACACTTAGGTTGTTTTCATGTGTTGACTGTTGTGGATAATACTGCAATAAGTATAAGAATGCATATGCTGGAGAGAGACAGAAAGATGGCAGCTGGCTGGATGGAGGTGAGAGAGAGGAAGTGAGTGAGGGGATGAAAGGAGAGAGTGTGGATGTGTGTGTGGTGTGTGTGTGAATGAGTAAGGGACAGGTAAATCTCACAGGAGCAGCAGAGGCTAGCAGTCCAGGCTTTCTTGAACAAGGAGAGACTACCACTGATGCGGGCACTCCCCGAACTGTGGGACTCAGGCATGGAGCCCACACCATCTTGAAAAGGAGAATGGCCTTTCTTTAGGAATTCATCAGCACCACCAACCAGATAGGCCTTGGAACTGCCCTGCCACCCAGCAGCCACTCCAGCCAAAATCCTGCTGCCATAGCTGCAGACTCACAAACCCTGGAATCTCCACCTCCAAAGCAGTAACTGCAACCTCCCCCTCCTCAGTGGGAGAACTCCAGTCTATATAGCACCTTTTCAGCAAGCCCACATTAGCACCTTTCTAGTGCTCAGGCACCCAGGGCACTCCACTCCCTAGGCAGAGCCTGGGAGCCACTGGGAGTCCCTGTGGGTGTGATTTTGTACAGAGAAGGGTGCACAGCCCCGCAGTAGAATTTCTGGATTCCCTCCTCCTGAATAACTACCCACATTTATCCCAGCACCTTAACCTCAGTGTAGGACCCCTCAGGGTGCGTCATTAGATGGCTGCACTGAAAAAAAAAAAAGGATCCTCCACAAAAAAACAGGATACCCGAGCTCATCTATCCACAGCATGCTCTGGAAGCAGCTCTGAGTCTCTGCTGGGTGGGATTTGGCACAAACAAGGGCGCCCTGCCCCACAGTAGAATTTTTGAATACCCTCTTCCTAAATAACTACCTACATCTACCCCAGTGGCTCAACCTCAGTGCAAGACCCCGCAGAGTGCCTTAGAGTGCTGCACCTGGCAAATGTATCTCCACAGATGTGAAGTTCCAACAGTCAGGCACCCTGATCCTATCTACCCACAGGGGGCTCATGGAAGCCACTGTGAGGTCTCCCTGGGTACGATTTCAAAGAAACAGGGGCACACTCCCCCCCAGCAGCAGAAATTTTGAATTCACTCATCCTGGATACCTGTTCACAGACACCTCAATTACATGGCTCTACTTCCAGGGCCCTTCAGGGTGCTTCAGTGTGCCTTGCTGGCAAATTTACCATGGGTACCCCTGTGAGCCACCACTGGGAGTAAGTACCTACCCACCACAGGTGCAGCAGCAAAAGTTGGGTCTGCCCAACCCACCACTACAGAACTCTGGGCAACACAGTCATGCCTCTCCAGAGTGTAGGCCCCTGAATCAAATCACCCAGACAGATGGGTCCTTGGTGCCACTGTGAGTCCCCGCTAGGCACGAGTAATCTCAATTAAGGGTGCAAAACAGCAAACATAGGGACACTTCCCTCCATGGCTGCCGAAACCTAGACACCACAGGTGTGTTGCTCAAGCTGGCAGATCTACATCAAGAGAACCCAAATAGCTCAAGTAGGGAATTACAATAGATTAATAAGCACAGGAAAACTGAGAGAAAATACTAGTAGTACCATTCCCCCAAAAACCTGGATAGCAAAGTAATTGGATCTACAATTAAAACATTATAGGAAAACATGGGAAGACAAAAAAGCAATCCCCAAAGGAAAGAAAAAGAAGAATAACCAAAAAGTGAGTTAAATGAAATTGAGGCCAGCAGCTTATCAGAGAAAGAATTCAGAGTAATGGTTTTAAGGATGTTTAAATGGATGGATGACAAATACATACAACTCAACAACAAATACACACAACCCAATGAGAACTATAAAGAGCTGAATGAGAATGTCACCAACATGAAAAGAAACCAAGAGGAGATGAAGAACGACATAGCTGCAATAAAGAACACAATGGAAGGCCTAAAGAGTAGACTAGAAGAGGCTGAGGACCACATTAGCGAATTAAAAGACAAGGTAGGAAAAAACACACAAACACAGCAGCAACTGGAAAGAAGACTTAAAAAACAAGAAGAGAGACTAAGGGAGCTTTGGAACAACACAAAATGAAACAACATTCACTTAATAGAAATACCAAAAGAAGAGGAAAAAAAGCAAAAAATAGAAAACCTATTTGAAGAAATAATGACAGAAAACTTCCCTGATATTGGCAAGAAAAAAACTATACAAGTCCAAGAAGTACACAGAGTCCCAAACAAGTTGAACCCCAAAAGACCGACACCAAGACACATCATAATTAAATTGGCAAGCACCAACAACAAAGTAAGAATCTTAAAGGCTTCCAGACAGAGACAGAGAGTTACCTACAAGGGATCTCCTATTAGAATATCAACTGATTTCTCAACAGAAACACACCAGGCCAGAAGAGAATGGAATGGAATATATAAAGTGATGCAAAGCAAGGGTCTGAACCCAAGAATACTATACCTAGCAAGGCTATCATTCAAAATTGAAGGTGAAATCAGGAGCTTCACAGACAAGAAAAGGCTAAGAGAGTTTATTACTACCAAGCCAACAATACAAGAAATGTTGAAGGGACCGCTGTAAAAAGAAGAAAGAGAAAGGCAAGAAAAAAGACAAACACTAAGGAAAAATATGACAACAAACATGAACTTGTCAATAATAACATTAAACATAAAGGGGTTAAATGCACCAATCAAAAGACATAGGGTAGCTGAATGTATAAGAAAACATGACCCTTATATTTGCTTTCTACAAGAGACCCACCTCAGAGCAAAGGATTCACACAGACTGAGAGTGAAGGGATGGAAAAACATTTTTCAGGAAAATAGAAATGAGAAAAAAGCTGAGGTGGCAATACTTATATCTGATTAAATAAACCTCAAAGTAAAGGCCTTAACAAAATATAAGGAAGGCCACTACATAATACTAAAAGGAGCAATTGAACAAGAAGATATAACTCTGGTAAACATATATGCACCCAATACAGGAGCACCCAAATACATTAAAAAAAAAACCCTGGAAGATATCAAGGGAGAGATCAACAACAATACAATCATGGTAGGGGACTTTAATACACCACTGACATCACTGGATAAATCCTCTAAACGAAAAATCAGAAAAGGAACAGCAATTCTAAATAACTTACTACATCACATGGACCTAATTGATATCTTCAGAGCATTTCACCCCAAAGCCACGAAATATAAGTTCTTCTCAAGTGCACATGGGACATTTAAAAAAATAGATCACATATTGGGCCACAAGCAAAGTCATCCCAAATTCAAAAAGATTGAAATCATATCAAGCATTTTCTCAGACCAGACAATGGCATAATATTAGAAATAAACTACAATAAAAACATTCCATAAAATTCAAACACTTGGACATTGAATAGCATGTTATTAAACAATGATTGGGTTATCAATGAGGTCAAAGAAGAAATTAAAAATATCCTGGAGACTAATGACAATAAAACACAACAAAGCAAATGCTATGAGACACAATGAAAGCAGTGCTGAGTGGGAAGTTTATATCTCTACAGGCCTACCTCAAAAAAAAAAAAAAAAAGGAAAAAATGGTAATAATCACCTAACTCAAAAACTCAAAGAATTAGAAAGAGAGCAAAAAGAAAAGTCCCCAGTGAGCAGAATGAAGGAAATAATAAAGAGCAGAAATGAATGACAAACAGACTAAAAAAAAAAATACAAAAGATCAACAAAACAAAGAGCTGCTCCTTCGAAAGAATAAATACGATTGTTGAACCTCTAGCCAGGTTCATGAAGAAGCAAAGAGAGAGAACCCAAATAAACAAAATCAGAAATGAGAGAGGCTAAATAACAACAGACGCCACGGAAATTCAAAGGATTTTTAAAAAATATTATGAATAACTCTATTCTAACAAATTACACAACCTATAAGAAATGGACAAATTTCTAGAAAAACATAACCTTCCCAAACTCACTCAGGTAGATTTTAAAAATCTCAATACGCTGATAACTATGAAAGAAATTGAAGCAGTCATCAAAAATCTTCCAGCAGCCGAGACCGGTTTGGCTAAGTGGATAGAGCATCGGCCTGCAGACTGAAGGGTCCCAGGTTCGATTCTGGTCAAGGGCATGTATCTTGGTTGCAGGCACATCCCCAGTAGGGGGTGTGCAGGAGGCAGCTGATCAATGTCTCTCTCTCTCATCGATGTATCTAAATCTCTATCCCTCTCCCTTCCTATCTGTAAAAATTCAATAAAATATATTTAAAAAAAAAAAGCTTCCAGCAAACAAAAGCCCAGGGCCAGACGGCTTCAGAGGGGAATTTTACCAAACATTTGTGGAAGAACTAAAACCTATCCTCCTCACACTATTCCAGAAAATTCAAGAGGAAGGAACACTTCCAAACTCCTTCTATGAAGCCAGCATCATCCTAATACAAAAACCAGATAAAGATAACACAATGAAAGCAAATTACAGGCCAATATCCTTCATGAACATAGATGCCAAAATCCTCAACAAAATTCTAGCAAATCGAATCCAGCAGTACATCAGAAAGATCATACACCATGACCAAGTAGGATTTATCCCAGGGATGTAAGGATGGTACAATATTCTCAAATCAATAAACAAATTGAGAGATAAAAATCACAAAGTCATATCAATTGATGCAGAAAAGCATTTGACAAAATCCAACAATCTTTCTTGATAAAAATTCTCAAGAAGGTGGGAATAGAAGGATCATATCTCAACATAATAAAAGCCATATATGATAAACCCACAGCCAACATCATACTCAATGGGCAAAAATTAAAACCATTGCCCCTAAAAACAGGAACAAGACAGGGATGCCCACTCTCACCTCTCCTATTCAACATAATGCTGGAAGTACTAGCCATTGCAATCAGACAAGAAAAAGAAATAAAAGGCATCCAAATTGGAAAAGAAGAAGTAAAACTGTCCTTATTTGTAGATGACATGATACTTTACATAAAAAACCCTAAAGACTCCATCAAAAAATTATTAGACTTGATAAATGAATTCAGCAATGTAGCAGGATGCAAAATTAATGCCAGGAAATCTATGGCATTTCTATATACCAAAAATGAACTTACAGAAATAGAGACTAAAAAAAATCCCATTTACCATCGCACCAAAAAAATTAAGATACCTAGAAATAAACTTAACTAAAGAGGTAAAAGACCTCTACACAGAAAACTATAAGACATTGAAAAAAGAGATAGAGGAAGACATAAACAGATGGAAGAAGATACCATGTTTATGAATTGGTAGAATTAACATAATCAAAATGTCCATACTAGCCAAAGCAATCTATAAAATCAGCGCAATCCCCATTAAAATACTAATGGCATACTTCACATCTAGAACAAACTTTCCAAAAATTCATCTAGAATAAAAAAAGACCCCGAATAGCTGCAGCAATCCTGAGAAAGAAGAACAAAGTAGGTGGGATCTCAATACCAGATTTCAAGCTGTATTACAAAGCCACTGTTCTCAAAACAGCCTGGTAGTGGCACAAGAACAGACATATAGATCAATGGAATAGAGTAGAGAACCCAGAAATCAACCCAAACCACTAAGCCCAATTAATATTTGACAAAGGAGGCATGAACATACAATAGAGTCAAGACAGTCTCTTCAATAAATGGTCTTTGGAAAATTGGACAGATACATGCAAAGAAATGAAACTAGACCACCAACTTACACTATACACAAAAATAAACTCAAAATGGATACAGGATTTAAACATAAGACAGGAAATCATAAAAGTACTAGAGGAATCCATAGGAAGCAAAATCTCCGACATATACAGAAGGAACTTCTTCACTGATACTGTTCCAAGGGCAATGGAAACTAAAGAAAAAATAAACAAATGGGACTATATCAAAATAAAAAGCTTTTTCACAGTAAAGGAAATCATCAACAAAACAACAAAAAAGCCCACTGCATGGGAGAACATATTTGCCAATGATATTACTGATAAGGATTTAACCTCCAACATTTACAGAGAATGCATACAACTTCACAAAAAGAAGATAAACAACCCAATTAAAAAAAAGGGGGCAACTGATCTAATTAGGCACTTTTCAAAAGAAGACAGAAGGAAGACCAAGAGACATATAAAAACCTGCTCAAAGTGACTAATTATCAGAGAGATGCAAATCAAAACAACAATGCAGTACCATCTCACACCTGTCAAAATGGCTATCACCAATAAATCAACAAACGACAAGTGTTGGCAAGGACTTGGAGAAAAAGGATCTCTTTTGCACTACTGGTGGGAATGCAGACTAGTGCAGCCACTGTGGAAAACAGTATGGAGTTTCCTCAAAAAAACTAAAAATGGAACTTCCATTTGACTGAGTGATCCCACTTCTAGGAATATATCCCAAGAAACTAGGAACACCATTCAGAAAGGATATATACACCCCTATGCTCATAGCAGCACAATTCACCATACCTAAGATTTGGAAACAGCCTCAGTGTCCATCAGCAGATGAATGGATTAAAAAACTATGGTACATCTACACAATGCAATACTACTCTGCAATAAAAAAGAAGGAGATCCTATCATTTACAACAACATGGATGGAGATGGAAAGCATTATGCTTAGTGAAATAAGCCAGGCAGAGAAAGATAAATATCACATGATCTCACTCATTTGTGGAATATAATGAATGACATAGACTGATAAACAAGAACAGGTCCAGAGACTGAGAAACACCAATTAGAACATCAAACCTCAGGGAAGGTGAGGGTTGGTGGGAGTAAGGGGGAGAGATCAACAGAGGGACTTGCATACATGCATATGAGCCTAATCAATGGACACAGACAACAGAGGGATGTGGCATGACTAGAGGGTGGGGGATAATGAGAGAATAAGGATACATGTAAAAAATAAAAATAAATTATAAGGAAAAAATAAAAAAATAAAATATTAAATCTAATCCATACTAGTGGTCACCATTAACCTTAAGAGATTGTTTCATGCGACAAAGATTTTTAAATGAAACTATCTGCAGCCTGGAAATTATTTTGGAAGGAAATAAGGAGAAGTTTCCTTCAAATGTCATGAGGATTGTAATTGAAAGTCAATATATTATTTGGCCTATTGAGCTAAAGTAAGTAATTTGTGTGTTTTTTTTATTTTATTTTTATTTTAGTATTTTTTATTAATTTTTTATACATATCTCCCCATTG
>JAAGEH010000039.1:7296032-7356923 GCA_011751065.1 Lasiurus cinereus | reverse complement strand
ATTATCCCCCAATGAGTGCGATCATGTGATGCTTCTCCTTCATTGACTGGCTTATTTCACTAAGCATAAGGCTCTCCAGTTCCAACCAGGTTGCTGCAAATGGTAAGAATTCCTTCTTTTTAATGGCAGCATAGAATTCCATTGTGTAGATGTACCACAGTTTTCTGATCCACTCAGCTGCTGACGGGCACCTAGGCTGTTTCCAAATTGTGGCTATTGTAAATTGTGCTGCTATGAACATAGGGGTGCATAAATCCTTTCTGATTGGTGTTTGTAATTTCTTAGGAAATTCCTAAGAGTGGTAGTACAGGGTCAAATGGGAGATCCATTTTTAGTTTTTTGAGGAAACTCCATACTGTTCTCCACAGTGGCTGCACCAGTCTGCATTCCCAACAACAGTGCACAAAGGTTCCTTTTTCTCCGCATCCTCGCCAACACTTATCGTTTCTTGATTTGTTGATGATTGCCATTCTGACAGGTGTAAGATGGTATTGCATTGTCGTTTTGATGACTTTGAACATGTTTTTATGTGTCTCTTGGCCTTCCTTCTGTCGTCTTTTGAAAAGGTTCTATTTAGGTCCGTTGCCCATTTTTTTATTGGATCCTTCATCTTCCTTTTATTAAGTTGTATAAGTTGGTTGTAGATTTTGGAGATTAAACCTTTATCAGTGATAGCATTTGCAAATATGTTCTCCCATGCATTGATCTTTCTTGTTGTTTTGTTGATGGTTTCTTTTGCTGTGCAAAAGCTTTTTATTTTGATGTAGTCCCATTTGTTTATTTTTTCTTTAGCTTCCATTGCCTTTGGAGCAGTATCAGTGAAGAAGTTCTTTCGGCATATATCTGAGATTGTGCTGCCTGTGGATTCCTCTAGTATTTTTATGGTTTCCCTTCTAATGTTTAAGTCCTGTATCCATTTTGAGTTTATTTTTGTATTTGGTGTAAGTTGGTGGTCTAGTTTCAATTTTTTGCATGTATCTGTCCAATTTTCCCAACACCATTTATTGAAGAGGCTATCTTGGTTCCATTGAATGTTCATGCCTCCTTTGTCAAACATTAATTGAGCACAGTGGTTTGGGTGGATATCTGGGTTCTCTATTCTATTCCATTGATCTATATGTCTGTTCTTGTGCCAGAACCAGGCTGTTTTGAGAACAGTTGTTTTGTAGTATAGCTTGAAGTCTGGTATTGAGATCCCACCTACTTTATTCTTTTTTCTCAGAATTGCTGTAGCTATCCGTGGTCTTTTTTTGTTCCAGATGAATCTATGAAGAATTCTTTGTAGGTCTGTGAAATATGTCCTTGGTATTTTAATGGGTAGTGCGTTGAATCTGTAGATTGCTTTGGGTAGTATGGACATTTTAATGATGTTGATTTTCCCAATCCATGAGCATGGTATGCTCTTCCATCTGTTAACATCTTCCCCTATCTCTTCTTTCAGTGTCCTGTAGTTTTCAAGATAAAGGTCTTTTACCTCTTTAGTTAGGTTTATTCCTAGGTATCTTAGTTTTTTTGGTGCGATGATAAATGGGTTTGCTTTTTTAGTTTCTCTTTCTATAATTTCACTGTTAGTGTATAGAAATGCCACAGACTTCTTAGCATTAATTTTGTATCCTGCTACATTGCCGAATTCATTAATTAAGTCAATTAGTTTTGGAATGGAGTCCTTTGGGTTTTTTACGTACAATATCATGTCATCTGCAAATAAGGACAGCTTTACTACTTCTTTTCCAATTTGGATGCCTTTTATTTCTTCTTGTTGTCTAATTGCAATGGCTAATACTTCCAGTACTATGTCGAACAGGAGAGGTGAGAGTGGGCATCCCTGTCTTGTTCCTGTTCTTAGGGGAAATAGTTTTAGTTTTTGCCCATTGAGTATGATGTTAGCTGTGGGTTTATCATATATGGCTTTTATGATGTTGAGGTATGCTCCTTCTATTCCCACTTTGCTGAGAGTTTTTATCAAGAAAGGATGTTGGATTTTGTCAAATGCTTTTTCTGCATCAGTTGATATGACTATGTGATTTTTATCTCTCAATTTGTTTATGTGATGTATCACATTTATTGATTTGCGGATATTGAACCATCCCTGCATTCCTGGGATGAATCCTGCTTGGTCCTGGTGTATGATCTTTCTGATGTACTGCTGGATCCGGTTTGCTAGAATTTTGTTGAGGATTTTGGCATCTATGTTCATGAGAGATATTGGCCTATAATTCTCTTTCATTGTGTTGTCTTTATCTGGTTTTGGTATTAGGGTGATGCTGGCTTCATAGAAGGTGTTTGGTAGTATTCCTTCTTCTTGAATGTGTTTGAATAGTCTGAGGAGGATAGGTTTTAATTCTTCCTTGAATGTTTAGTAAAACCTTCCTGTGTAGCCATCTGGACCCGGGCTTTTATTTGCTGGAAGCTTTTTGATTACTCCTTCAATTTCTTCCATAGCTATTGGACTATTGAGATGTTTGGCTTCCTCCTCATTGAGTTTTGGGAGGTTATATTATTCTAGGAAAATGTCCATTTCTTGCAGGTTGTCCAATTTGTTGGAATAGAGTTGTCCATAGTATTTTTTAACAATCCTTTGTATTTCCACAGGGTCTGTTGTTATTTCTCCTCTTTCATTTCTGATTTTGTTTATTTGGGTCTTCTCTCTTTGCTTCTTGGTGAGCCTGGCTAGGGGTCCATCAATCTTGTTTATCCTTTCAAAGAACCAGCTATTTGTTTTGTTGATCTTTTGAATTGTTTCTTTGGTATCCAAGCTGTTTATCTCTGCTCTGATCTTCACTATTTCCTTCCTTCTGAGTACACTGGGCTTTTCTTGTTGCTCACGTTCTAGCTCTTTGAGTTGTAGGTTTAGGTGATTTATTACCATTGTTTCCTGTTTTTTGCAGTAGGCTTGTAGGGCTATGAACTTCCCTCTCAAGACTGCTTTCACTGTGTCCCATAAATTTTGTATTGTTGTGTTGTCATTGTCATTTGTTGCCATGATGTTTTTTATTTCTTCCTTGGTCTCTCTGCTTACCCAGACGTTGTTTAAAAGCATGCTGTTTAGTCTCCATATCTTTGATTTCTTTCTATTGTTTTTATTATAGTTGATTTCCAGTTTTATGCCACTGTGGTCTGAGATAATGCTTGATATAATTTCTATCTTCTTGAATTTGAAGAGACTTTTCTTATGACCCAACATATGATCTATCTTTGAAAATGACCCATGTGCACTGGAGAAGAATGTATATTCTGTGGCTTTGGGGTGAAATGTTCTGAAGATGTCAATTAATTCCATCTGGTCTAGTGAGTCATTTAGTATTGATGTTTCTTTGCTGATTTTTTGTTTAGAGGATTTGTCCAGTGGTGACAGTGGGGTATTAAAGTCTCCTACTATGATTGTGTTGCTGTCAATATCTCCATTAATATCCTCCAAGAGTTTTTTTATGTATTTAGGTGCTCCTATATTGGGTGCATATATGTTTACCAGAGTTATTTCTTCTTGTTGGATTGTTCCCTTTAGTATTATGAAGTGGCCTTCCTTATCTCTTGTTATGTCCTTCACTTTGAGATCTAATTTGTCAGATATAAGTATTGCAACCCCAACTTTTTTTTCATTTCCATTTGCCTGAAATACCATGTTCCATCCCTTCACCATCAATCTGTGTGCATCTGTTTTCCTAAGGTGGGTTTCTTGCAGACAGCCGATATATGGATCATGTTTTCTTATCCAATCGGTTACCCTATGTCTTTTGATTGGAGAATTTAATCCGTTTACATTTAAAGTTATTATTGATAAGTACTTATCTGTTGCCATTTTTAGTCATTATCCCCGAGTTCCTTCTTTGCTTCCTCTTTCTTTTTATTACAGCAGACCTTTTAACATTTCTTGCATTGCTGGTTTGGTGGTAATATATTCCCTTAGTCCTTTTTTTTCTGTGAAGCTGTTGATTTCACCTTCAATTTTGATTGAGAGTCTTGCAGGGTACAGTATTCTTGGATTCAGACCATTCCTTTGCATGACTCTGTATATTTCATTCCATTCTGTTCTCACCTGATGAGTTTCTGTTGAGAAGTCAGTAGCTAGTCTTATGGGGGTTCCTTTGTAGGTAACTTTCTGTTTCTCTCTGGCTGCTTTTAAGATTCTTACTTTGTCATCGGTGTTTGCCAATTTAATTATAATGTGCCTCGGTGTCGGTTTGTTGGGGTTCATTTTGCTTGGGACTCTGTGAGCTTCTTGGATTTGTGTGGGTTTTTTCTTTTCTATATTGGGGAAATTTTCTGTCATTATTTCTTCAAACACGTTTTCTAATCCTTGTTCAGTTTCCACTCTTTCTGGAACCCCAATTATGCGGATGTTATTTTGTTTCATGTTATCCCAAAGTTCCCTTAGACTCTCCTCTTGCTTTTTAACTTTTTTTTCTAGAAGCTGCTGTACTTGGGTATTTTTTCCTACCGTGTCTTCTAGCTCACTGATGCAGTCCTCTGCTTCTTCTAGTCTACTTTTGATGCTTTCTATTGAGTTCTTTATAGCAGTGATGTCATTATTCATTTCCTCTTGTTTATTCTGCACCTCCTCTAATTTCTTCTGCATTTCTTCTTCATGCTTCTTCACCTCCTCTTGGTTCTTCTGCATTTCTTCTTGCTGCTTCTTCATGTCCTCTTGCGTCTTCTTCATTTCCTCTTGGCTCTTACTCATATTGTCAAATTTGTCTTCCATTCTTTTCAACCACATCATGATAAATTCTCTGAACTCTTTCTCTGGTAGGCTTATTTGTGGTTCTATTTCGTTTACTTCCTTTTCTGGTGAAACCTGCCTTTCTGTCTTTTGTAGGCTGTTTCTTTTTCTGCCCATGGTCTTTCTTCTCTGGGTGTCTGGTTATGTAGTGCTCTCTCCTACGTTGATTGAAAGGCACAAACTACAACACGACCAGGTACAGCACACAAGGCACTGAGTAGAAATGTATTCAAGATGTTAATAATCACAAATAAGGTGACCACCAATGAAGGACAAATTAGGGGTAAATAGAGAAAGAAGAAGAGGAAAATGAGGAAGAAAGAAAAGAAAGAAGTGCCAAAATCAAATTGGGAGAGTGAGAAAAAAAAGGTAAATAAATGAACAATAAAATAAAATAAGAAAATAAAAAGGAGAAAAAGGAGAAGGAAAGAGGAAGAGAAAAAAGTCAGAGAGAAAAGAAAGTGTATAAGAGAGAAAAGAGGAACAAAATATAGATGTCAGGAGACAACTCCAATAGAACAGTCACTAATTCCAATAAAGGCCAGCAACCAGTACCTAGAGATTAATGCAAACTGCAAATAGCAACTGGTATCGAGGGAGATGAGGGAAAAGAGAGGTAGAAAACAAAGCAAGCAAAAAGCAAAATAAAACAAGTAGAATAAACTAAAACAATCTCTCAAAAAAAATTTAAAAAATCGAAATAATCACTTTTCAAGCAAACAGCAACAAAAGGACATAGAGAAAAAACTTTTTGGCTAGTGAAGACAAGAGGGGAGAGGTTTGTGTGGACTTGTAATAGGGGATTTGAAATTATATATATAAATGGGGTGAAATTTTAACCAGGTAAAGAGAAAAATAGGGAGAATCTAAAGTTGGAAAAGGGAAAGAGAAAAAAGACAGCAAAATGGGGAAAGTTAGGAGGAAAGTGTTGGCATAAAGGTAGAGTTGAGTTGGAGTAAAATTATGCTAAAGGGAAGATGAAAATAGAATGTAGAACTCTAATCCCGAAATAAAATAAAGAGAAAACAAAATGACACTTTTTTTTTCCAAAAACGGTAAAGTACTAGTAGTAATTAATAATACTAGTTTAAAACAAAAATGTAATAATTATAAAGGTAAAATCAATTGAGGCAGAAAGAAAAAAAATATTCTTTTAATTAAAATATGTGAAAATGAATAATAAAGAATTAAAAATTAAAAAAAAAAGGAAAAAAAAAAAAGGAAAAAAAAAAAAGAAGAAAAATAGAATGGTCCTTCACTTCCACTATTATTCTGCTTGGCACTCCTGTTTCCCAGTAGGGGAGGTATTGCAGTTTCCTGTGTTCCCCTCTTGGTGTTTTAATCTCTTTATTCTCTTGTGGTTATTCGAGAGTCAATTTGTGTGTCATCCATTGGGTGGCAGTGTTTCGGAATTGATCTCTGAGACAAAGCACAGGACCTCTCTAGGCTGTGCTCAGATCCTGCTACTCTGTGGTTTCCCAAAACCATTTTGTGGGGGTTTTGCAGCCTGGACACTGCAATAACTCCCAGGTTCTCCCTCTGCCCCAGAGAAAAAGAAAAAAAAAAAAGAGTCGTTTTCTGGAGCTCTCCTCTGTCAACAGCTCAGAGGGTTTGTCTTCACACTCAGGGATCACGCCCTGACCACCTCCTCGGACCTCTCCAGAGGCAGCTTTCCCGCAGCCCGGCTCCCACAGTGCGAGTCTCTGGCCTGCGGGGGTAGGAGACCGCACCCTGGCCCAGGCGAAATCTGACCCTTCCCTGTGTGCCGTGTGGATCTCTGAATCCTCCGCCTGCGTGTCTGTGCCACCTGGGAAGCCGCGCTCTGGGTCCTGGCTGCTCTGTGGGTGCCTCCGTCAGCCGCAGCTTTCAGACCTGGCAGACATCCACCTCCCCCTTAAGTCAGGCGCAATCTGACCTTCCCGTGTGCTCTGTGGATCTCTGATTCCGCCGCGTGTCTCTGCCAATTGGAGAGCGGAGTTCTGGGTCCCTGGGTTCCTGGCTGCTCGATGGGTGCCCAGCCGAAGGCTTCAGACCGCCGCAGACATCCACTTCCCACTGCAAGATGGCTCGGGCTCCGCGTTCGCGCTGGTGGCTCTGGTGGACAAAAACCCCGTGGCAGTGGGGCTGCCTGGCCGGGAGAGCCCCCTCCAGCAGTTCTCCGCCTTCCCTGGAGGATAACTGACTCTTAGCTTGCCAACAAACACTCCCAATGCGACTCTCAGCCGCTCTCTCTCCCTCTGCCCAGCGACAAAGCTCCAGATGCGTCCGTCTACTCCGCTGCCATTTTCTCCTCCCTAATTTGTATTTTTGCCTCCTTGACAAAGTTTAGATAAAGTTACAAAAAGAAATTGACAGCCAGTTTGAAATTGAATTGCCTTGTTCTAGAGCAAAGAATATCCTTACATGATATTATTCTACAATGTCAGTATAATTCTTGATATTTCACAAGAGCATATTGTACAATTATCCCAAACAAAATTACAAACTAATTCTTTGAATATTTGGCAACGATTTAAAAAAGGACACGAAGGGATTTAACCCCTTTCAGAAGGAATTAAGGCACTGGGAAGGCACTTGAGCATTCTATACTGGCCCCTCTTACCTTTTTTGCCAAGAGGGACCTTCTTCTCACAATCCAATGGCCCTTTGCTGTTGTCTAAGCTTTCTATTCATGCTGAGGTTGAAGTCTCAAGTTGGCTAGTATAATGGATCTGTCTGCCATCCAATGGTGTGAGCTGGGCCCTCCCTGGAGAAGGAACCTGAGTTCCCCAAGATATGTGATCAGTCCTGGAGCCCCGCCAGCAGGCAAGGGGATCCCAAGGCAGGTGCTGGGCATGGAGGTCATGGGGGCATGGGCTATCAAGGAGACAGAACTGAACCTCACAACACCCTGCTTGGCCCCGGAGGATGACTGGTTAGCCAGAGACGGGTAAGATTCCTCAGGGAAGGAACAACCTAAGACAGGCTCTCAGGAGAGAACTTGGGGTCAACAGAGGTGGGGCACAGACCCTCACCCACTCAACCTTGCAGGGACCTGAACCCTTACCCCTTCTGAGGGAGGTCTCCTGCACCCATGGCTGCTTTGCTTCACACGTCCAGCACAGATCGGGACTCAGGTAACAGACAGAGACTTAGCTCAGCTCTGATTGAGATCCAGGTAACAGACAGAGACTTGGCCAACAGCAGCTGCCCTATGTCTAAATTCAGCCTAGCACCAGGAATGCTCAGGGCCTACTCAAGAATGCAAATAATCCTTTCCACTAATATTTACAGGGTAATCTAAGATTGCTGATAGAGTATTAAATTTGACAGTAAAAGAGTAATCAAGCTTTCAGATTAATTTAAATTGGTTAATTGAAATAAGTGAATATTCAAGAAAATTTAATTGTATTGGACAAAAAGCTGTTTATAAAGTATTAACTAAAATTTCTATTGGTAGTTCATCTCATGGTAAAATTGCTTAACATGCAATGAACATAAAGCAGTCATATTTTTGTCCAAAACATTAAAATTTAAAGTTATCAAGATTACATTAAAAAAATTACAAAAGTGTCCATTAATCAAAAAAGGGGGGATAGTAGGAAAATATCATGTAAGAAAAAATATCTGGTAAGTAAATTAGATCTAGAAAATTTTTACTTTAGAAAATTAATTTTCATTTGTAATGCTAACAGCAAGACACCCATGAAAGACACACATGGTGTCAAAATAAGCCAAAGGAAAATCATTGAGGCAAAAACAAAAAGGATTCCAAGTCAATTTTATAGAAAAAAATTCTTTATTAACTTATGGTTGAGAACATGTTTATATACTTTCAGAAAACAAAGCTAAGACCAAGTAGACTCCTGCAATAGAGGAATTGACAGGTCTGCTCCAACCACGAAGACAAGAGGAGAAACAGTCCAGAGATGGAAGATGCTGACGACGCCTTGCCATGCTAGCGGTCAGCAGCTGTGCATCGCTACAGGATGCCTAGGACCAAACTAGAGAGGGTTGGACCTACATTGCCACCATTTGTCCACCATCCAGATACTATTGCTGACATGTATACATAAGGAACTGTTTGACATTGAAACTGGGACTCAGAATTATTGGACATTGAAATTGGAACTCAAACATTTTTTTGTTCTTATAGGTTTATTTCTAGCCTGCAGAGGCAAGATGTTTTTAAAGAAAAAAATCAGGGGAAGAAAAAATACACAAAAACAGATACAGAGGCAAAGAAGCAGTGAACAGACTATCATACTACAGCGCGAAGGCAGAGGAGATTGGGAGCGGGAGGGGCTGTAAGAGATCAATTGAAGGACTTGTATGCATGTATTATATAAGCAAAACCAATGGATACAAGACATTGAGGTGGGAGGATACAGGTGAGGGCATGTACTAAAGATAGGAAAGGCCAGGGGGAGCTCAATAGGGGGGGGAAAGGAGACATATGTACTATTTGTAATACTTTAAACAATAAAAAAATAAAAATAAAAAGAATGCATATTCCTCTCCAATATCCTTTTTTTTTTTTTCATATCCTTTGGCTATGTTCTCAGAAGTGATATTACTGGGTCACATGGTTATTTTATTTTTAATTTTTGAGGAACCTCCACACTGTTTTCCCTAACAGATGTACCAATTTTCATTCCCACTGACAGTGTACAAAGTTCCCTTTTCTCAACATTCTCACCAGCACTTGTTATCGCTTGTCTTTTTGACAGGGTCTGAGGTGTTACCTCATTGAGGCTTTGATCTCATTTCCCTGATAAATCATACTATTAAACAGTAACATGGAAGTTTTAAGTTCAATAGTATTTCAGTAGATGTCAGTAGATAATGAACTGGTCAATTAAAAATCAAAGATTTTCATATAAAGCTGGATGATATTTAAGCAAATCACATTCAACAAAGACACAGAAAGGTTTAAAGTGAAAAGAAGGGGAAAAGAATATGTCATAAAAAAAACCTACACTAACCAAAAAGAAGCTGGCATAGCTACATTAATACCAGAACTTTTAGAGAAAAGTATTATCAGAGATTAAAAGAAACAATTTATAATAATAAACATTTCAGTTCACCAGAAAGGTATTTCTAAATGTCTGTGCAACTAATAAGATAACCAAAAATAAATAACCATTGGCAAAAATATAAGAAGAAATATTGAAGCAAACAAACAGACCCATGTCACTGACCTAAACCAAGCGGGTCAAGAGTTAAGAAGGATGTAGAATATTTGAATGGCCACTACCATTAAACCTGACATAAGGGACATATTCAGGACACTGTCTCCAGTAACTAGAGCATACATGTTTTTAAAAATGACACATGGAACATTTTCAAACATTGACCAAATGTTATTTCTCAGTGTGCTGTCTATTACTTACATAATAAATCTTATTACAACCTCTCAATCTATCTTCCTCCCAGTCTATCTTCCATTCCTTGTAATTTTTCTCCATCTTTTAAAATATCTTTGATGCTGTATTCTAAGTGATTTCATTGGTATCATCTTCTACTTCAGCATTTCTTTACTTGATGCAAATCTCATGTTACTTATCTACAAGTTTTTAACTTCACAGATTTTTTAAAAAATTTCTACAACTTCTAGAAGAGACTTGGGGAAAGAATATAGTGTTCAAAATCCATATGAATATCTATGTGAGTCAGAAACTGAACAGCTCTGAGGAAAGGCAACCTCTCGGGCATCACCAATCACCATGAGGGAGCAGAACGGGCTAGATGGTATGTATGCAGGAGGCAGAGCCTCTCAAACAGCCTCTGAGAGTTTTCCTCTCCTAGAATGGAATGGGAGGGCACGCATTTCACTAAATAAGGTGGTGGACCTAAAGGGTTCTCAACTCCAGAAAGAGGAGAGGCTACAACAAATGGACAGTGTGGCTGAAGGATGGGTGTGATCATAGGGGCTTCATGAGATGTGAATGTGGAGAGATCACCACTAAAAAGAACCAGAAAGCAGACAGCAGCCCAGTGGATGCCACCTGTCATCAGGACAGATAAAGGTTGTGGACTGGATGCTGCCCCATCTGACCCCTCACGGTGCTCTAGGTACAGTTCTCAATTCCAGGGAGGGAGAAGGTGGGAGAGCCAGACATGATTTATACTGAAATGGGTTTTCTGAGAGTTAACTGAGTTCTGTTTTTGGCCAGCAGGAAAGATGAGGTATTGAGACAGAAGCTAAGTTAAACTATAGAGAAAATAAAGTTGTCTATTTAGCACATCTTCAGTTGATCTTTGTAGATGTAAAATTTTATCCTAGACTCAGAGCACCACAAAAACAAAGAATCTAAGGCATCTGGGCCTCAATGAAATGAAGCATGAGGGACTAGTTCAAGGTCGCCCAGCTGTGTTATAACAGGATAAGGACTCAGAACAGGAACTCCTGTTAAGCAACTTTTCCACCCTAGACTTTTCAGTCTGTTCTTACATGAGATCCCCTTACTCTTCCATCCTCTGGATTCTGTCATCAAAAATATATTTATTTTCTTAATTGCTTTGCATCATGACTGTGCAATTAATAATTTTAGCAGTATCTATATATGTAATATATATTCGATGTCTGGTTCTCATATTTCAGTGTGCATATGAGTATGGTTTCATGAAGGCTACATAACACATGGATTCCCAGGCCCCACCTGAGTTTTAAATTCCACAGACCTGGGGAAGGGCCTGAAAATCCGCATTTCTAACAAGTTCTGCTGTGATGCTATTGCTGCTGGCTCCAGGGTGATACCTGTAAAACCACTGCCCCAGACTGTTTCTTGAAAACTCACACTTTCTCCACACATTGTTGCTTCCTTTGTCATGATTTCCACTGAAAAATCTTATGTTATCCTCAGATGGTCTTCATTCTCATTATGCTTTTCTAATTACCCTTTTTAAAATTATTATTATTATTATTTAAAAATTAATTCAAGTAAAGTTGGCATGCAATATTATATTAGTTATATTAGTTTCAGATGCACAATATAGTAATTGGATGTTTTAATACCTTACATGTGATCATCTGTCACCATGCAAACTTGTCACAATATTATTGACTATATCCCCCATCGCCTTTTTACCCATCCCCAGCCATTCCTTTGGTTTCTGTTTTCATGAGTCTATTTTTGTTTTATTTGTTTGTTTTGTTTTAGATTCCACATATAAGTGAAACCATATTGTATCCGTTTTCTCTATCTGATATTTCTTTTAGCATAATACCCTCCAGGTTCATCTAGTAGTATGCTGTCACAAATGGCAAGATTTCATTCTTTTTTTTATTGCTGTGCAATATTATGTTGCATATTATATACCCTATCTTCTTCATTCATTCATTTACTGATGAACAAGTAGATTATTTCCATATCTTGGCTATTGTGAATAATATTGCAAAGAAAATAGGGATGCATATTACTCTTTATTTCAAAAATTTCTTGGCTATTTTCTCATTTTCTTACCAAACAAGAAATTTAGGTTCCGCCTAAATCTCTTTTATTTTGTTGACATTGCAATGAATATACAGGTTATTGAGAGAATAACATATCTTTTCACTGTTAGGTCATACTGTCCTCTAAAGCAAAATATATGTTTCCACGTACTTAAGTCTTATTCCAAGTTCTTCAGTAAACTTCCATGGTTTTTCTTCAGCTGGACTTTTATTTTGAAGCTTATTCCCAGGCAGTTCATATTGGAAGATTGTTTTAGTGATTAGGATCTTTTTCCACAATATTTTCTAAATGCTTCTTGGTGGTAAATAGGAAAAGCTATTGCCTTTTCCCCCCTACATTTATTTTTATTTATATGTTCTAAAACTCAAGATCTTATTTGTGGCTTAATACATAATACTTTTATTAAAGTTCCATATTCCTTGTGGGGGGGGGAATCATTCTTGCTGTTTGTAAACTCTCTACTTCAAAATGTATCCTTTATGTACAACCTACTTATTTTATTAATAACATTTTTAATAAAATTGCCAAGAGTTTTGCATATATATATATATATATATATATATTATTTCAGAGAAGAAGATATCGAAACATCAAGGTGAGAATCATTGATCGGCTGCCTCCTGCAAACCCCATGCTGAAGATTGAGCTAGCATCCTGGGTATATGCCCTGACCAGGAATTGAACCATGACCTCTTAGTCCCTAGGTTGAGGCTTACCCACTGAGCCACAACAGCCAGGATATTAATAATATTTTTAAAAATCATTGCTTATTCTTTAATTACTTTGAGATAGGCATGCTTCTACAAATGCCCCCCTAGTATTTTTAAGTATGTTAAGTTTACATATATTTTATCCAGTTATTTTGACACATAGAGGTTAATTGGTGCTCTATCATCTTTTTTTGTTTACAATACAAAACAGTGGTCTTTGTCTCAAAGTCTCATTTGGTCTCATTTGATGCTCTCAATCTTAAATTCTGTATAGTCTGCTGTTAATATTATAACTCAGTTTTGTCTTTTTGCTTGCATTTTTCTGGTATACATTTCTATGGAAATTAGTTTTAGGTATATCTTTAATAAACAGAGAATAATTTGACTTTGTTTTATTACATACCAATTTGAGGATCTCTTTTTAATAAGCAAGTTTGTCTCATTTGCAGTTACTCTTATAGTACTATAGTTAGTCTACATCTTCTCTTCTTTGTCTCTGTGTTTGCTTCTTATTTCCCTTTATCCTATCTTTTTTTTTTCCCTCTAACTAGAACAGCTTAACTTTACTTTTTTCTGATGGATAGTCTTTAAGTTTTTACATATATTCTTTAACTACAGTTTGATAATTATTAGAATTAACAATTCCAGTCACCCTAATTTAGCAAAAATTTTAACACACGTTTTACATTTTATTTCCTCACTCACATTATAGACTTTGTTAATGTAATGTTTTATAGACCTAGATTATTCACAGCACTCCACATTAGCATAGCTTTTCTTTTGTGAGGACAAGTCTTGTTTATGATAATGTTATAAAAGGTTCAAGTTATTTGGATATCTCTCAGTTTTTAACTTTTTTGATTTGCATAACCAATACCTTTATGATTATTTTTCCAGCTTCAAACATTTAATTTCATTGAAGTACTTTTTCAAGGAAATTTTTTTCATAAAGCATACATGCCTAAAATTTCCTGAGCCTTTCCTTTGAAGATGTACTTTCCTTGCCTTCACATACAAAAGGCAGTCTGGCAGGATATAACATACCTGGATATCAACATTTTCTCTCAAAATTGCTGTCATCTTCTGCATTTAGGGTTACACTAAAGAAGTTTGACACCATGCCTAATTCTTACTTACTTATTGCTTACTTTTTTATTATTACTTCCTTATATAGAAACTTGCTAAATTTCCTTCTATTTAGTTGAAGAGTTTCTAGTCACTTTCAGTATGAATGTGAGTGAAATACAATGAGATTTACTATGTACAGACAACTCTTTCTTTAACTCAAGAAATGTCTTTAAATGTAATTCTAATTTTAACATTTATACTTCTTTTATACATCTTTTAGGTGCAGAATACATAAGGACAATCAAAAAAGGTAAAAATTTGGGTTTACATGGAGCAAATTATAAGTCTAGTGAGTGAAGCAGTCAGTTGAGGAATAACCTTCTGCCATACCACTTCTGGTGTTATTATACCTAACAAGTTTCCAGCACTTACTAAATACCAGGCTCTGTGTCAAGCTCTTTATATTTGTTATTTTGTTTAATTTGTATGACAACAGAGTGAAGAAGATGCTGTTATTTACTGGATTTATTGATGAAGAGACTGAATCTCCAAGAGACCCCATAAATTGCCTGAGCTGGGATTTGAACCCTGTCACATAAAGAGAAGGAAGGAATGTATTCTAGGCAGGAGGAACTGTTGTTGGCTGTGGGAAAGAGAAAGGTTGGTGAATTTGAGGAAAGAAACAAAAGTTGTATCTGAAAAATAGGGAACTAGGGGTGAGCGATAAAAGTAAGGCTCAGGAAAATGTAGGAGCCAAGTCATGCTCTTTTTGGGAAATTTTCAAATTTGGCTGCCATGACATTGTTTCATATTGTTTCATACTGCCTTTGAGTCCAGTTTTAATTCTACTACTATGATCTATAATTTCTTTCAGACCTTCTCTGTCCCAGCTTCCACATCTTGAAAGCTATTCCATCTTCTTCTCTTTCTTGAATTTCATTGCTCAAATTCAAGCCCCCTTTTATCTCAGTCTATTCTCTTTTTATGATGCTATGTAAAGATTATGGCATCTTTAACAAAGTTGGGAAAGCTAAACAGTTGTGTGAATTTTTCACATAGATTCTACATTAGCTAATCTTCAGACTGTTTTCCCTTAGTTGTATGAGCACTACCTTCTATAATAATAAAAGCATAATAAGCAATTCGACAGAACAGCTAAACGACCATCTGGACATCCCTTCTGGATGACCTTCCAGATTACCTTCCCAACAAAGCCGGGGCCATTGAGGGCCAAGGCAGTCAGGACTGCAAAGACCTACTCTTGCATGAATTTCATTAATTGGGCCTTTAGTCCTTGTCTATTGTTTTAGAGTGTTTTGGATTTTTTTTATATATATACCTCATTTTCAAACTTTGGAGGGATGTTGCTTTTTTAATGTCCTTGAACAAGTTGAAACCTGCCTAGACTCAATGCTTATCTGAAGACTAAGTGGGCCTGTGTATCATACACTGTGATGGTAAATCCACCTTCAGGTCTAGAGCTTAGAGAACACTTGGATGTTTTAGTCTAACTCTTGGTTCTGGGGGATTTGCAGACTGTTTTTCTATTCTTCATTGTGGGCATATTTTCTCCATTCTTCTTTGTTACTGGATTTTTTAAAGAAGGCAGAACTTGCAAACAAAAATTCCCCAATATACAGTCTTTGAGATTCTTCCTGGTTCATCTCTGATCATGGTTACTCTGATCATAGACGGGGCCACTTCTAGGCCTCCCTGTGCACACTACTGCTTTTATTAAATTAAAAAATATATATGTGCAGGGGTATGGGAAGATGGGGTGATATTAGGAAGAATAATTTTCTTGATCTTAGAATGCACTTAAGGGTGTTCGAGGCATGCATGCAAATACTCCATATTGTGTTTTTAAGTTTGGGTTTCCATAAGCTAAAGCCTGGGTAAGGTTTTACTTATTTGGTTTCATATGCTTTATAATTAAAATGGTTGATACCAGGTTTGGGCATCCTTTTCTCTTGTTTGTTTTCATTTTCAGTATTACTCTAGATTATTATGTTTATCCATGTATTCACAGAAGTGGGCCAGACTTTCACAATTTTGTATGGTGATATATGGTAGTAAAATTTTGAATTTGACAAAAGCACAAAGAAAGCTCTTTGGGAACACATGCCTAATCTCTAATTCTTTAAATTACTAAAGTGGGGAGGGATACACCTTTTCAGTGCCAGGTGCAAGTGAAGATTGATCACTGTGATTTGGACAGACAGCATCTCCTCATTGTATCTGGTCAAAAGCAATATCTAAAAAGCATTCTTTTCTAGTCTAAATTTGTCAATTGGTTGAGAAAAATATATAACAATTATTTTTTTAAATGATTGCAAGTGTGACTTATTTCTCCATTCTTTATTGCTACCTTTTATATTTCAATATTCAATTTGAAGAGACACATCTCACCCTATTTATCTCCAACCAGTAATGATGTCTAATGATTGATCAGTGTTATTGAACCTCTCATTTTACATGTACCATTTTATAATATTTTAGATGGAATATTGCTTTTTTAATATTTTCATTTTCTGCCTAGAGTTTTCTTTTTTTCTATCCCATTCTGGCTTTCAGATTCAGTTACTATTTTGATCCTGAACGTCCATTTTGCAACTCCTGATTTTCTCCAAGCCTTTTCTGCTGAAATCTGAAGGAAATAAGCTAGTGAGTCAGTAATCAGTGTTTGTCCAACACAATGCCAGAGCATGAGCTCTTCTGTGCTCAGTGGGAAGGCATTTACCCTTTCTTTCCACTTGACAGTGAATCTATCTCCTTCTCCTCTTTGAATTTAATTCCCAATCTCTATTTCAAAATAGAAAAAGATCAGGAAGAACATGCAAGTATGGGACATCCAGCCTCAGCAACATATCATATTTATCACCTTTAATGTCCCCTTAATGTCTTTGTGTCTTGTCTTTCTAATTTAGCTATGACTCCACTAGTAAAAATTATATGACTCATATCCAATTCCACATTTAGCAAACTATCTAAAGCTTTGTTAGTGTGAAAGGCAATGAATATGAAAAGAAGTCTTCATTCTTTATTTGGATTAAGTTTAAAGCTTTTCAAATAACACCATCTCAAAATGTCATAGCATGACAAAGCAGCTTATCCATATGGGAGAGAACTTACCCACAGCCTACAGGACCCAGGGGAAAAATACAGTTTGTCTTATTATCTTAGAACTCTTTTACTTACTGCCATACATCCTTGACCCCAGAATCTTTATATGTCTATAAAATAAGGTTAAAAATTATTATGAAGGGAAATTTTTATATGGAAAATAATTCTAAAGAAGGCTAAAATGTAGGAATTTATGTAAGATAGTGTGGGTCAGGAATTTAAAAATGATGGCCCAAGAGCCAATCTGACCTACCTTTGTAAATAAAGTTTTATTCGAACACAGTCATGTCCATGCCCACTTAGTTCCTAGCATCTATATCTGCTTTGTCACTATAATGACAGAGTTGAGTACTTGCAACAGATACCATGTGGCCTAAAAGCTAAAAGTATTTACTATCCTCCCCTTTACAGAAAAAGTTTGCTAACCCCTGGTGTAAGTGATTGTTGCTTTTGAATCCATTCCTCTCTTTTTCTTTCCAAATAAGACCTTGATTTGTCTATGTTTCCATTTCTGCTCCTCGTATCCCCCATGCAGCTCAGGTGTTCCAAAGAATGCTCACCCTTTCCCATCTCTGATTGGTTTAAATATTGTCCCATCAGTCTTGCCACAATAATTGGGAACAGGATCTTAGGGTCTCAGCCAATCAGTACATGGAAATCCCCCATCATAGACCTTGTTTCAAAAATGGGTATGTAAACCAATTAGAATCATATGAGGATGGTTTTGGAGGAATACGTTCCTCTTCTTTTAATTGAGGCCATTGAAAGAGATACTCTGTATGGTGTTGTACACAGTACCACTGCTATTTTCCACCAGAAAGAAAGCCAGGAGGCCATGTAGAATGGCATAGCTAAGAGACGTGCACAGAAATATGGCTAAATTCCCCAGATTTGGCTGACCTTGGAGAATGCCTTCTTTCTGGACTTATAATTACTTGAGCTAGTAAATTCAATTGTTTTTAAACCAATGTGAGTACAGGTTTTTTTTTTTTTTTAATTCTCACCAATAGATGTTTTTCACTCTATTTATCTTGTCAAAAGGGTTATAGTATTTTGTGTTAATCTTATTTATTTATAATCCTAAAAATGCTTTCACATCTGAATAGCAGGTCCCTCATTTCTTCTTATCAGTATCATTTGGTAGCTGCCTCTTTGAGTCACTGCCTAGCAATTTGTTAAAATCAAAACTCAGGACTTAAGGAGGTCACTATTCTTTGTAGTGACCACCTTTAGGTGCTTGATACTCCATCATAGCTTTTGACTGGAGATAGGGAAATCTGAGTGTGACATTCCAGGCCTGCAGCTTTTCACTGGCTTCCTAGTTATTGCCTTCAAAAAAGTCCAACATCCCTAGTATGGTTTACAATACCGCCTGTGTTCAGTTCTCTGTCCAACTTCCCAATCTCAGCTCAAACTATTTTCCCCTCCCCACTCTACTTTCTAGTCACACTGCTTTTCTATTACAATCTCTAAAGAGCCATACTCTTTGTCCAAACATTTAAGAAATATTCTTTTTTTTTGCCTGTAATCCTCTTCTTTCTAATTTTCACTTACATCAATTTTGTGTATCCTCCAAGTATCACCTAATGGTTGAGTCTTCAAAGATGACTTATCTGACCCTCCAGATTAGTGCAACTCCTCTATTACAAACTCTGATCTGCCTTATCCTTCCATTTTCATAGCACTCTTTTTACTTGGAGCTACTGATTCAAAATTTGTACTTACAAATATACTACAAGCATCATAAAGGTCCATGTCTTTTTTGTTCACTACTGGGTCCCAAGTTCTCATCAGAGTGTCCAGCACAAAGCTGGTCTGCAATATACATGTCTCATAACTAAATTTGTAGTTTTGACCATTTTTAAAATTAAAATTATGGGTACTACCCATGTTTAAATACAGAGTACTTATCTACTGACTCATATCTAGATATTTATTTGGGTAACACTAATAAATTCTTATTCTCTGACTCTCTGTTTTCTAGAAAACATGCAGAATATCAGCCTTAGATGATAGTCATTTATATGACAACAACTTATACCTTACAATATATAAAGCTCTCAAACAAACCTCACTATATACTACCTCTAAGTTCTTCAAAGTACATTTTATTAACTCATTCTGCTGAGACTTAATAAGAAAAAGTAACCTAATTTGCTAGTTATGTGTGAATCTGTCACCTTTACCAACATACACCATCATGTTGATTTTCAGACCTGGAGAACAACTTCTCCCACATCTGCATAGTTAGGAGTCTACGGTCACTCAGTCACCAAGACTCTAGATCTGGATTCCGTGTGTGTGTGTGTGTGTGTGTGTGTGTGTGTGTGTTCACATGCTGCTATGAACTCTATGTAAAAGTCATATGTTGAAGCCCAGCTCTCCATGTGATAGTATTCTTCAGGAGAAAATTAGGTTTAGATGAGGTCATGAGAATAGGAGTCTTTATGATAAAATTAATGCTCTTATAAAAAGAGACATCTCTCACTCTATCTCACTTCATCTCTTTCCTTCCCTCCATCTCTGCTCTCCCTCTCTCTCTCTGCCATGTGAGAACACAAGGAATAAGTGGCATCTGTCGGCCAGGAAGAGGGCTTCTGCCAGAACCCTAATTCTTGAACTGTGAGAAAATAAATTTCTGTTATTTAAGTCACCCAGTTTACTAGTATGGTACTTTTATGGCAGCTGAGCTGACTAAGAAATTTGCTTAAAGAAAGTCTCCTTCACATCTCCAAAATCTCTCTTAAATTTCTTAGATATTTTCTTCATTTCCACTGTCATCACTCTTACCTAACTTTCCATCATCCCTCCTGGATAACCGCAAATATCTTCTACCTGGTCTCTCACCTTCGCCTGTCTTCTCTCCAATCAGATTACCACACAGCAGTCAGAGAGACCATTATATATCATCAATCAGATATTGTCAACTACATGCCTCAAATATTGCAAAGATTTCTCATCATAGGTGAGAAAAATTAATAAGTAAAATTATCAAGTACTGGAATGAATTCTGGAATGAATCTTGATATTCAAAACTAAAGGTAGTTGAATGCATTTAGAAAATAGAACATCACTTACTTATGTCAACATAATTTCATGATATATTTGAGTTGAAAACTTAAAAGTTTAATTGATAAGAGGTATAGTGGCTGTCTCAGTTTTAACTTCAGCTGAATTAACTCTCAGAATTCATGTGTCAGAATAGTCTCTTGTGGGTCAACCAGGTGGCAATTTTCCCTCAAAAAGGAAGAATTCCTTAGCTTACTCTAAGGAAAAGAGAATTCAAGGAAGTAGACTTCCTTGAATACATGTTTTTAAAATTGTCAAGTCATTACAGAATAAGCAGGGCTATTCTGAATTTAGTGAAATCTTTATCACTCAGCAAGTCATGTATGGTATTAGTCCCATATATGAGTCTTTTGTTGAAGAAGGGACAATAGATGAAAACAGAATAAGCCAGTCAAATAACACCTTTTAAGAGAATGATGAACAATTGGTTTTAGATCAGTCTCTTTCTACAAAGTGTAATATAAAAGATAGACAGACCTCCCACTCACTCCATCATGCATCCTGGGCAGAGCTGCACTTGGAGAGGGAGAGTATGGTACTTAGCAAGAGACACTTGTGCACAGTGGGAAGGCGGGCACAGCAGTCGTGCCTAACAGTATAGTGACATCCAGTACATGATGGGCAGAAGACAGTGAACATGCTGGGACACACATGTGCCATTAGCAAGGGGGAGTAGAGAGATGGAGCTGGGAAACAAAAGAGAAGGGAAAGACAAGCTCCAGTTGGTAATTAACCATTTAACTCATGTATAAAAACATGCGAGAGACAGCACCATAACATCCTTGAGATGGATTTTCAGGAATCTGAAGTCTGTGTCGATAAAAAGGTGCCAGGAAGAAAGTGTTGAGTATGAGCTTACTCTAGTCGAGCTGCTGGAGAGGAGTGTGCACAGTGATGGGAAAGTAATGGGAGGAGATCCACAAAAGCATTAAGCACTGTCTTAGACTGTTCAGGTATTTAATAGGCAAACTTTTAATAAAATAAATCTAGTAATATACTTATTTAAAAAAAATGCTGGGAACCAAGATGGCAGCATAAGATATACATCTGTACATGCTGTCTCTCTCAACCACACCAAAACTACAACAAAAAGACAAAACAACTATCCCCCAGAACCATGGGAAAGCTGGCGGAGTGGAAATTCTACAACTATAAGGAAAGAAAAAAGTGCATCCAGACTTGTTAGGATGTGCAGAGGCTCAGAAAGGCAGAGGTACGGAGAGTGCATGCAAATCGGGCTGGTGTGCACTGTTGTTTTTCAATTGGGAGGGAGTTACAAGTTCCCCACTCTCTGAACTCCAGTTTCTGGTGAGATTCTGGGGACCCAGACTCATACAGGGAGAAACTGGACTGTCTGCCACCTGGTCAGAAAGGGATGGTGGCTTTCTCAAAGAGTTGTGCACTGGAATCATTCTTTGCTGCACTGGAGCGAAGGACTCTAGACACTGATAAGAACGCGGCAGAGAGGGCTGACTGGCAGCCATTGCTGTTTGCCATGCCCTAGCCTAGTGACTCCCTGAGACGGCGCCCTGCCCAATTTACAAACCCACCCACCTGTGCTGCGACTTTTGCCCTAACAAATTGCAACTGGGTCAGACAATTCCAAAACTTTCAAACTCCAAGCAAAGAGGAGAAATCTGCAGAGCTCCCTGTAGCTCCTGCTGGATGGCCTCAGACACTAGCTGACTTGCACCTCCGTGGAGATCCAGGAAACAGTGTACCTAGAGGACTGTGAGATGACACCAGATTTCAACTCCTCACATACATAAGTGACACATTCAAGAGGCAGACTCGATGAGCACCAAAGCCCCACTGAAGCAAGTCTTGCCCCATAGGGTGTCTCCAGCACAGCAGTTCTTCCATTAGTAGACACAGCTAATCCTCAGACTCAATTGGCCTGGAGGTCAATTCCTCCCAGTGTACCAATAGCAATCGAGGCTTAACTACAACAAGACTGTGAACCCAGCCCACAAAGGGGTGCACCAAGAGTGTATACTTCAGATGATTGGGGAGGTGGAGGTACTGGGCCCTAAGAACAACTAGCACACAAAGCCACTCCATCAACCCCAGGAAGCAGCCAAAATGCGGAGACCAAGAAACGTCACGAATGAAAGAAATGGAGGAAAGCAAACAACTGGACATTGAGTTAAAACCCACATTTATAAGGATACTCAAGAATTTTCTACAAACCATCAACAAACTTATTGAGAACTCTGAGAAACTTAGTGAGACCTTCAAAGATCTTAATGAGAATGCCAAAACAATGGAAAAGAACCAGTCAGAAATTAAGCATGCACTATATGAAATAAAGAATAATATACAGAAATCCAACAGCAGACTAAAGGACCCCAAGAATCAAATCAAAGATTTGAAATATGAGGAAGCAAAAAACACCCTAACAGAAAAACAAAAACAAAAAGGAGTCCAAACATGTGAAGATAGTGTAAGGAGCCTCTGGGACAACTTCAAGCATACCAACATCAGAATTATGGGAGTGCCAGAAGAAGAGAGAGCAAGATACTGAAAACCTATTTGAAGAAATAATGACTGAAAACTTTACCTACCTGGTGAAAGAAATGGACTTACAAGTCCAGGAAGCACACAGAACACCAAACAAAAAGAATCCAAAGAGGACCACACCAAGACACAGCATAATTAAAATGCCAAGAGCAAAAGACAAAGAAAGAATCTTCAAAGCAGCAAGAGAAAAACAGTTAGTTACCTACAAGAGAGTACCCATATGACTGTCAGCTGATTTCTTAACAGAAACTATGCAGGCCAGAAGGGAGTGGCAGGAAATATTCCATGTGATGAATAGCAAGAACCTACAACCAAGATTACTCTACCCAGCAAAGCTATCATTCAGAATTGAAGGGCAGATAAACAGCTTCACAGATAATAAAAAGCTAAAGGAGTTCATCACCACCAAACCAGGATTATATGAAATGCTGAAGGGTTTTCTTTAAGAGTAAGAAGAATAAAAAGGTAAAGATAAAAATTATGAACTACAAAGTGATAATACATACCTATCAACAAGTGAATCTAAAAATCAAGTGAATAAAAAAATCCAATGAACAGAATAAACTGATGAATATAACAGAATTAGGGACATAGAAAGGGAATGGACTAACAATTCTTGGGGGAAAGGAGGAGTCGGGTGCAGGAAGAGATTGGACAAAAATCTTACACCTATGGATGAGGACAGTGGTGGGGGCGGGGGGATAAGGGCATGAGGTGAGGGTGGGGAATCAGGTGGTGGGAGCTATGGTGGGGGGAGGAACGTCTGTAATAAACTGAACAATAAAGATTTATTAAAAAATAAATAAAGAAATAAAATGCTAATAACACAATTCAGGGAACTAGGTCTTGCCATTGGAGTGAGGAGAGTGGGCAGTAGAAGAAATGGAAAGGATGGAGCTGAGATTGGCATGTATCCTGAGGGAAGGAAGGGGATTCTGAGTTTCCGGGGAGAAATGTGGGAGAGAAGTCCACAGATGGATGTAGAGGGTAGGACTGTGTCTGTAATTTTAATTAAGATAATGATGGCAAACAATATGAAACAAACATGCCTTTCTTTAGGTAGATTTGATAAAAAAAAAAAGGAGTATTACAGCAACCACCAATGTAATTTGGTTCCTAAATTTGGTTTCTATGAAGTCTTAGCTGAACTCTGCTCAACCTTCCTGGAGAATTTTCATTCACATAATAAAATACAAGCTGCAACTTGAGTGATATAACCACCCAGGGAAGCCCATTGGATCAGAGAGCCTGGGCTGCATTCGGGCAGAGGATAATCTTTGACAAATTAGTCAGGGATTTGGTGATGTACAAATTCAACTGAAGTGACAGATTTATGTGGTTTAAAATGATTCTGGTTTTGAAATGTATCATGAATTGCCAGGCAGTGAGCGTGCAGAGACCACCAGCATTGGAGCGGCCTCTCTGCAAGAGCTGCTGCATTATTTATGTTGAGTCCACTTTTGCACATCGAGAGGTTTCATTTTCAAAGTGAAGGCCAGAGTCCCTCAGTTCTAGAATACAATGCTGACCTCAGAGACACTGGTTTTCTGAACATGGCTGGCCTTCACAGATTCTGTGGTTGGATTTGGGCAGAAGACACCCCACATACTCTTTGCTTGCAGTTGTTGGACTTGGTTTTATTTACAAATTTTATAAGCACAGTTGGGCTGCTGAGCACAGCTCTTCAGAAGGGCTCTAGCCAGCCCAGAGCAGATGGAGACATAAATCAGGCCCCACTCTCTTCCCCAGCACAGTCACACCCGGAGGTTTTGTGTCTGGGCTCCCTCTGCACCCTGTCAATCCTGACTGACTCTCCCCACGTGTGACAGTGCCTCTGAGAGACCACTGTCCTCACAGTAGGACCAGAAGTTGAGCAAGTTGCAGCCCCAGAGGAGGTTACACCAGCTGTGGCTCATCTTCCGTTTGGTCCCTTGATTATTCCTCAAGTATCAGACTATTCCTATGCAATGTCCTTTATTTTCTGTTCGTTTCCAGTTTTCCCACTCACTATTTGTACTTGCCTTTCCTGGGTGGTCTAGGTGTTTTCTCTCTTAGTAGATGCGCCAGGACTTTGATTTGTTTTAATCACGTCATCCGAAATAGAAAATCTTATATGGTGACTGTTTTCTACTTTTTCTTTTAAAATCAACTTCACTAAGGTATTATTTACATACAGTGAAATGTACCAGTTATAGCGTTAACAAATGTATGCACCCATGATATTATCTCACAAAGTTGTAGAACATTTCCATCACCCCAGAAAGTTCCTCATCCCTCTGTAGATAACCATTGGTCTCTAAAGTGTCACTCTAAAGAACAAATTTATATGGAATTATACAGTGTATACTCTTTTATTTTTTTGTATCTGGTTTCTTTCATTGAACATAGTGTTTCAGAGATTCATCCATGATTTGTATTTATTGGTAGTTCCTTTTTATTGCTCAGTAGTGTTTCACCAGGTGAATATAGCATAATTTCATTATGTTTGGATTGTTTCCAGTTTGGGGCTATGATGGATAAAGCTGCTAAAATACTGTATTTGTGTTCACTTGGGGTTTATTTAAGGGGCTATTTAAGTTCCTTTAGATAAATGCCTCCTAGTGAAATTGCTGGGTCATATGGTGACAGTATATTTAAGTTATTCAAAGAAACTGCTAAACAAATCTCCAAAGTGACTGCACCATGTGCATGCCTGCAGTCAGATATGAGTTTCAGGTACTCCTCATGTTCACCAACACCTGGTTTATAAATTTGAATCAAGGTACTTTAAAATGCCAAAGCTTAGATATAAAGTGATGCCTCCTCTTTAATGTCTAATTGCTATTAATTTCTACCCCCAGGTCTGTAATTAATAAATATGTGGCTGAATGTTAAAACATACATGCTTTATTAACCTCATTTGATATACCTCAAGTCTTTTCTATTAAGTGAAACTCCTCAAGCATACATACACTTGGTCTTAGACGTTCCTAACCTCAGTCTGCAGAGGTGGTTGGTGCATCTCAGGTTTCTTTAGTGCTTTCTTATTATATATTTTTTCCTTTTAATTTTGTAACTTTTAAAAATGCTGTTATTGTTGAGAGCATTATAGATACCCCCTTCCTAATTTCCCCTCCATTGCCCCCATCCACCTAGTTCTTGCCCTATCCCAGATCTTCCCCACCCTATTATATATGTCTATAAGTACACATCCTAATATATAAAAACCTGTGTCCTAATGACCAGTAAAAACCAGAGGCTGACCAACCAGAAAGTAGTGCTGGCCCTGTCCCCAAGCAAGCGTTAGGGGCAATCAGGCAGGCAAGTGGTTAGGGGAGGTCAGGTAGAGTAAGTCTTCCAACTCCATTCTTTTTCAAAATTGTTTTTGGATATCTGAAGTCCTTTGAATCTTCATATGTATTTAAAATCAGCTTATCAATTCCTACCAAAAAAAATATAAAGGCTACCAGAATATTGATTGGGAAGCTATTGGATCTCTAGATAAATTGGGAATAATTGACATTTTAGCAATAGTAAGTGTTCTAAATCATAAACACAGTGAATATCTCCATATTTTTAACAATCTTCTGTAGTTTGTAGGATAGAGATCTTTAATATTTTAATTAAATTTATCACTGCCTATGTTCTTTGATGCCATTATGACTGCTATTTTTTAAATTTCATTTATCACTTGTTCATTGTTGGTTTATAGCTGTACAGCTAATTTTTCTCTACTGACCAGGTTCCTGTAAACTTGTTAAATGTAATTGTTCATATGTATCTTATAGATTCCTTTGGATTTTTATATATAATATGATATATTCTTATATTACCTGAAAATAGAGGCTATTTTACATCTTATTTTCCAATATTTATTTCTTGTCTTATGCCATTGCACTGAGTAGGACCTCAAGCATAATGTTGAATAGAAGTGGTAAAGAGTACACACACTCATTGTATTACTAACCATAGGAGTATTTTCACCATTAAATTAAATCTATCTGTGGGTTTTATCTGGGTCTATTGTTCAAATTGAAGAAGCTTCCTTCCTAATTTGATGAGAGTTTTTATTATGAATGAGTTCTAAACTTTATCAAATACTATTTCCCTGTCTATTAAAATGATGACTTTATTTTTTACTTTGTCAATGTAGTGAATTACATTGATTTATTTTTTAATATTTTTTAAAATATTTAACCAACCTTATATTCCTTGGATGAATTCTACTTGGCCATGATATAATAATCTTTTTATATATTGCTAGACTTTATTTTCTACATTTTGGTGTGATTTTTATATCTGTGTTCATGAAGGATAATTTTTTTCTGATAATGCCCCTGGTTTTGTTATCAAGATTGTAGATTTTTCATAAAATAAATTGGAAAGTATGCTTACATCTTCTAGTTTCTGAAGTTGTTTATGTAAAATTGATTTTTTTTCTTAAATGTTGAATACAATTTATCAGTAGGGTTTTCTGGGCTTTCAGTTTCCTTGTAGGAAGAAAATTCAATTATACAGTTTCTTTTCATTCCTATGTTAGTTATAAGTTGTTTTCACACACAAAAAAAAGTGACCATTTCATCTGTTGTTGAATGTAATAGCTTAAATTTTTTCATCATTATAGTATTCCATCTTTTATACCTCTTCATTAGTGTTAGTTATGTCTGCAGAATCTATATATAAACAGAATGTATATTTTCTTCCTCATTTTGGTATTTAGCTATTCTTTTTTCTTGATCAGTCTTTGAGGGAATTATAAATTTAGTATTTTCAAAGAATCGCTTTAGCTTTGCCAATTTTATCTATTTTTTTAAACTGTTTTCTGTTTCAGTACTTATTCTCTTAGCTTTATTATTTTCTTCCTTTTGCTTGTTTTGGGTGTAATGTGGTAACTTAAATAATTGATTTTAAACCTCTTTTCTAACACCATTATTTAAAGTTATAATTTTGATACATGCACTAAAAATAACTTAGCAGAATCTCACAAATATGTTTTATCATTATTATTTACTCAAAATACTTTTTCATTCTCTTGTGATTTTTTTCCACTCAGATTATTTAGAAGTGTTTAATTTCCAAATGTTACTAATTTTTCCAGATATCTTTCCTTTATTAATTTCTAAATTAATAGTATGTAGTCAGAGAGTGTACTCAGTGATTATATCCTTCCAAATGTATTTGCTCTTGCTTTGTATTATAGTATATGATCTATGTTTGGGTACTTTTCTACAAATGTCAATTAGACAAATTTTGTTACTAAACTTAGTGCAAACTTCTATATCCTTACTAATATTTGCTGTGTATTCTTATCCCATCTCTAACTGTAATAGTAGGGTTTTCTGTTTCCCTTTATAGTTTTGTCAAATTGTGTATCATTTTAAAACAAGGTGTTTAGTGCATAAACATTTAGAATTTTTATATCTTCAAAATTGTTATTAGAAATGAGAAAATTGAGACTCAAATAAGTTAATCAGCTTGGAAGAAACTTAGAAAATCTGGTTCTCACCAGGAGAATAAGTAAATCATTAAGGGGATGAAAAGAAGATTGTATCTTTTTATTTTGAATTGCCCTAGACCAGTGATGTCAGCAAACTCCGGCTCACAAGTAACATCCGGCTCGCCAGCTGAGGTTTGCCACTCTGTTGACTAATGAGTTTGCCAACCACTGACATAGACTCTTGATTCCAATAATTACAGGCTGTTGTTGTTCCTTGTGATTAAAGCCTTATCCCAGTGTCTGCAAACTCATTAGTCAACAGAGCAGCAAACTGGGGCTCTCGAGCCGCATGTGGCTCAGAAGCTACAGTTTACCAACCACTGCCCTAGACTTTTCTCACACAACCTACTATTTAAAATAAAAAAGAAATCGAGAAACCAAGATGGAGGAATAGGTGAACACCTAAACTGTTGGCTCACACAACAATTTCAGAACTACAACTAAAAGACAGAACGGACATCATCCAGAACCACAGGAAGGCTGGCTAAGTGGAAATTCTACAACTAGAAGAAAAGAGAGGGGCTCATGGAGACTCAAAGAAGGTGGAGAAAGCTGAGGTACAGAGACGTGCACATGGAGAGAACAGGGTAGAGTGCCTGGCTGGCTTCCTCTAGCGGGAGGAAGATGGAAACTCCTGACTGCACTGAACCCCACTTCTGACTGCACTGAACCCCATTTCTGGGCGAGACTCATACGAGGGAGTATGGACTGTTGTGAAAAGAAAGGAGTGCAGGGAAACATAGGGGAGCCGTGAAAAACAGAGATCTGGAGGTGTGTACGAAAGTTCGCAAACAGAGGGCTGATTACTGATTGTGTTGCTGGCTTTCTCTAGAGGGAGGAAGACAGAAGCTTTTAACTGCACTGAAATCCAGGTCTACTGCACAGAATCACAGTTTTTGGAGACCCTGGAGACCTAGACTCATACAGGTCCTTGGAGTGCACCGAAATTCAGGGGAGCCAGAAAGGCAGAGATCTGGAGGCCCATGAGCCTGCACAGAGAGGGCTGTAATGATTACCAAGGGACACTGAGACCAGGGGCTGATGGGAATCCAAGGCTGTGTGCCCCGCCCTGAGACTCCGCCCCATCCAAGCCAAACACAGAAGCTTTTGCAGTCTTGCAAGTCTTAAGTCAGAGTCCAGCACAGAAGTTCTCATGGCATTGACACAGCTGATCCTCACAATCAGTTGGCTTGGATGTCAATTTCCCCCAGTGATACCAACAAAAATCAAGACTTAATTACAACAAGGCTATACACACAGTTCACAAAAGGGTGCCCCAAGAGAGTCCAACTTAGGTAACTGGGGAGGTGGAGCTACTGGGCCATATAGGACCCCTAGCACACAAAGCTAATCTACCAACTCAGGGAAGCAGTGAAAATGCAGAGACAAGGGAAAAAATCACAAACAAAAGAAATGGAGGAAAACAAAAGACTGGATAAAGAGTGCAAAACCACAGTTATAAGGTTTTTCAAGAATTTCCTAGAAAAGATGGATAAATTTAGTGATACCCAAAAGGAGATGAAAAAGGACCAACTAGAAATTAAGCATATACTGACTGAAATAAAAAATATTATACAAAGACCTAACAGCAGACTAGAGTAATGCAAGAATCAAGTCAAAGATTTGAAATACAAAGAAACAGGAAACACTCAACTGGAAAAGCAAAAAGAATCCAAAATTGTGAATATAGTATAAGGAGCCTCTGGGACAACTTCAAGCATACCAACATCAGAATTGTGGAGGTTCCAGAAGAAGAGAGAGAACAAGATACTGAAAATCTATTTGAAGAAATAATGACTGAAAACTTCCCCCACCTGGTGAAAGAAATAGACTTACAAGTCCAGGAAGCATACAGAACCTCAGACAAAAGAAATCCAAAGTGGACCACACGAAGACACATCATAATTAAAATATCAAGAGCAAAAGACAGAGAGAATATTAAAAGCAGCAAAAGAAAAACAGTTAATTACTTACAAGGGAGCACCCATACGATTGTCAGTTGGTTTCTCAACAGAAACTATGTGGGCCAGAAGGGAGTGGCAAGAAAATATGCAAAGTGATGAATAGCAAGAAACCACAACCAAGATTACTCTACCCAGCAAAGCTATCATTCAGAATTGAAGGGCAGATAAAGAACTTCACAGATTAGAAAAAGCTAAAGGAGTTCATTACCACCAAACCAGTATTATATGAAATGCTGAAAGGTACTCTTTAAGAAGAGGAAGAAGATGAAAAAGGTAAAGATAAAAAAATATAAACAACTAATACATACCTATCAACAAGTGAATCTAAAAATCAAGTGAATTAAAAATCTGATGAACAGAATAAACTGGTGAATATAATAGAATCACGGGCTTAGAAAGGGAGTGGACTGACAATTCTCAGGGGAAATGGTTGGGGGGATGGTGCAGGGAGAGACTGGACAAAAATTATACACCTATGGATGAGGACAATGAGGGGGAGGTATAGGCAAAGGGTGGGGTGGGAGCTGGGTGGAGGGGAGGTTTGGGGAGAAAAAGGAAGAATAATTATAATAATCTGAACAATAAAGATTTATTTTAAAAAAAGAAAAAATGCTTGTTATTGACTCATTAAAAATTACAGGGTAGTTTGTTACATCACACAAAATTATAAAAACACTAGTGATGTTCAACAGCATACTTGAGTAGGCAGAATATAAGTAAATAACTATTTAAATTATTCAAACTTAGGTGCACATAAAAATTATGAATAAAATAAACAGAACCCAGACACCTGTTGTAGACCATCAACCAGACCAACATAAGCATTATGGGAGTACCAGAAGGAGAAAAAAAAAGAAAAAAGACAGAAAGAATATTTGAAAAAATAATGGCCAAAAACTTTGCAAAATTGAGGTATGATATAAATCAATACATCCATTAAGTTTAGAGAATTTTGGAAGCAACAAAGTAACTTATCAACTATGAAAAATCATTAATAAGAGTCATAGCTTACTTCATGAGAAACCTGGAGTCCAGAAAGCAGTTAGATTACATATCTAAAATGCTGAAGGAAAAAAAAAACTGTCAATAAGGAATTCTATTTTCAACAAAATTCATTGTCAAGTTCAAAACAAAACAAAACAAAAAACTAAGGGAGCACAGCCAACATGGAAGTGGAGTACTTGGAATCTATAATAATCTCTTCCCAGGACCAAAATAAAAGTACAGCTGAATTATAGAAAAATCATTCTGAATAACCAACTGAAGACTAGTCTTATTAGCAAGAGAAGTCTTATTAGCAAGACTAATAGGGGTTTAGTCAAACATCCCTGCTGTGTTCCCCAGCTAAGTGTACCAGAGCCAAAAAGAGGCACCCACCTAACATCTGGTTGTAAAAAGGAAGAGACAGTTAGAGACACAAGCACCTTCTCAAATAGGTAAAACACAAGATTTCATTTGCAACCACTCACCTCTGAGCTCTGGCAGAGGAAGGGTAGAAAAGCCTAGAATCACATGAGGATAGTCTGGAGTTTGTGTGGCTCTGGGGATCAGAATTTCAGCCACCAGAATTTTAGTGCTGATTCATTCCCCTACACTGCAAATGCCATCTTTCTAGGGTGGAGCATTCCTCTTTGTGAGGTATCAGCCTGGGGGAAAGCAATAGCCTCACCCTCTGGACTCTCTCTTACCCCACTCTGTGGAGATAATGCCCTGCTGAGTAGTACAGTCAGAAACTTATTTAGTAGCTGATCCTAACAGGCAGTCTGCAGGCACAAGCAGATCTCCAGGTGGTTTTGGAATTTTGTTGACCTACCCCCAGTCAACTGCTAGTAAAAGCCAGCCTTGGTGCACAGCTTGGTCCAGGCCCATCAGAGTGAAGTAAAAGCTGTGGATTGCTGATAGCTACAAACAGGTTGGCCAGGGCAACATCAGACATTGGACTACACCAGAGTCCCTCCCAAGAAGTCCAGAAACTACACATCCAATGTCCAGCTTCAGACAACAACAGAGCAGAATCCAGTAAGCTTCATAGTTAGCATATCCAAACCCTGCTGAGGCAAATTCTGTTTCATGTGAGTAGCTCACATGCTGTGGTGAGAGTTAAGCATCACATCAGCCAGTCTGAGGGTCAATCCCACACACAGACAAGCCAGTAGCAATCAAGATTCAATTTTAACAGGAGGACCCATATAACTAATGTAAATGACATTCTTAGGACACCCAGATCAGGTGATCAAGGCAACTGCACCACTGGATCCCACAGGACACCTACTACATAAGGCCACCCTGCAAACACTGTGAGTCTCATCAGATCTACCTAATATATCAGCTATAGAGTATAACGTAATGGTTGTAAGGATGCTCAACAGCATGAAAAAGGACACAGAAACTATAAGAAAATGACCATTCTTTTATATATGTATACTTTTATTGTTTAAAGTATTACAAATAGTAGTTCATATGTCTCCCCCCTTTCCCCCCCTATCAACCTCCCCCTGGCCTTCCCCACCCCCCAGTACATGCCCTTATCTGCCCCCACCCAGTGTCCTGTATCCATTGGCTATGCTTACATACATGCATACAAGTCTTACGATTGATCTCACAGCCTTCTGGCCCAACCTCCCCTGCCTTCCCACTGTAGCATGGCAGTCTTTTCATTGCTTCTTTGCCTTTGTATCTGTTTTTTGTGGGTTTTTTTTGTTTGTTTATTTGTTTTCTTCCCTGATTCTTTTCTTTAAAAGCATCTTGCCTCTATAGGCTAGAAATAAACTTCTAAGAACAAAAAATGTTTGAGTCCCAATTTCAATGTCCAATAGTTCTGAGTTCCAGTTTCAATGTCAAACAGTTCCTTATGTGTACACATCAGCATTGGTATCTGGATAGTGGACAAATGGTGACAATGCAGGTCTGACCCTCTCTGGTTTGGTCCTAGGCATCCTGTGGTGATGCTCAGCTGCTAACTGCTAGCATGGCAAGGCGACATCAGCGTCTTCCATCTCTGGACTGTTTCTCCTCTTGTCTTCATGGTTGGAGCCAAGTTCCTCTCTGTTGGAGGAGTCCAGTTGGTCTTAGATTTGTTTTCTGAAAGTATATAAACATATTCTCGACCAAAAGTTAATAAAGGAATCTTTTCTATAAAATTGACCTGAGATCCTT
This sequence comes from Lasiurus cinereus, assembly GCA_011751065.1. NCBI lineage: Eukaryota > Metazoa > Chordata > Mammalia > Chiroptera > Vespertilionidae > Lasiurus > Lasiurus cinereus. The sequence continues at coordinate 7,323,681 of JAAGEH010000039.1, read as the reverse complement.
TTTATTTTTGCCCATCCGATTTTCCTTTGGCTTATTTTAACACCATGTGTGTTCTTCATGAGTGTCTTGCTGTTAGAAAATGACTATTCTTAAATGAAGAATACAATATCTGAAATGAAGAAAACACAGGAAGGAATAAACAGTAGGTTTGATGAAACTGAGGATTGATTCAATTATTTGAAAGACACTTGCTGCTCTGATTAGGTATATATATATATATATATATATATATATGTATATATATATATATATATATATATATATATATATATATATATATATGTATATATATACATATGTGTGTATATATATATTTATATATATGTATATGTATGTATATACATATATGTGTATACATATATTTATATATATATATAAACAACCCATCAAATCAGAGAAGAAAAAAGAAAGAAGAATCAAATAAAATGATGATGGTTTAAAAGACTTTGGGAAAACATGAAGCATAACAATATCTGCATCACAAGGGTATCAGAAGGAGAAGAGAGAAAGCATGGACTCAAGAACCTACTTGAAGAAATAATGAATGAAAACTCCCTTAGCTGATTAAGAAAACAAACAAAAAAAATCCCACGAATTCAGGAAGCACAGAGAGACTTAAACAAGATGGACCCAGCAAAGCCCATGCCAAGACACATTATAATTAAAATGGAAAAGATTAAAGACAAAAATAGCCGAGACCAGTTTGGCTCAGTGTATAGAGCATCGGCTTGCGGACTGAAAGGTCCTGGGTTTGATTTCGGTCAGGGGCATGTACCTTGCTTGCGGGCACATCTCCACTGTGGGGCGTGCAGGAGGCGACTGATAGATGTCTCTCTCTCATTGATGTTTCTGACTTTCTGTCCCTCTCCCTTCCTCTCTGTAAAAAATCAATAAAACATATTTAAAAAAAAAAGAAAGTAAAGACAAAAATAAATCTTAAGAGCCATGAGAAAAATGCAGTTAATTACCTACAAGGGAACTCCTATAAGACTGTCAGCAGATTACTCAACAGAAACATTTTAGACAAGAAAGAATTGGCATAAAATATTCAAAGTAATGAAAAGCAAGGACTACAACCAAGACTACTTTACCCAGCAATGCTATCATTTAAAATTGAAGGAAAAATAAAGAGCTTTTCAGACCAAACAAACAAACAAACACAAACAACAAAGAAATAAACAAAAGAAAAAACTAAAGAAGTTTTTTATACCAAACAAGTATTATATGAAATATTAAAGGGCCTGCTTGAAGAAAAAGATGAAGACAAAGATGAAAAAGGAGAAGGAGAAAGAAAGAGAGGAAGAGGAAAAAAAAACTGGGGAACATAGTTAAAAGAATAAGATGGCAATACATATGTACTTACCAGTAATCACTTTAAATGTAAATGGCTTAAATGCTCCAATCAAAAGACATAAGGTAGCTGAATGGACAAAAAGAAGACCTATATATATACTGTCTACAAGAGACCCACCTTAGAATGAAAGATACACACAGACTGAAAGTAAAGGGATTGAAAAAATATTTCATGCAAATGAAAAGAAAAAATACCTGAGGTAGCAATAATTATATTTGACAAAATAGACTTTAAAATAAAGGCCATAATAAGAGACAAAGAACATTACATAATGATAAAGGGAACAATCCAATAAAAGGATATAACCCTTGTAAACATTTATGCACTCAACATATGAGCACCTATATATATAAAGCAAATCTTAATAGACATAAAGGGAAAGATCAACAATAATACAGTTATAATAGAAGATTTTTAATACCAAATTGACATCAATGGACAGATTTTTTTTCAGACAGAAAATAAGTAAGGAAACAGTTACCTTGAATGAAACACTAGATCAAGTGGATTTAATTGATATCCTCAGAATATTTCACCCCAAAGCTACAGAGTGTACATTTTTTTTCAACTGCACATGGAACAATTCTTAAGATAGACCACATATTAGAGAACAAAACAAGTCTCAATAAAATTTAAAACATTGAAATCATATGAAGAATTGTCTATGATCATAAGGTATGAAACTAGAAATAAATCACAGGAAGGAAACTGAAAAACATACAAAGACATGGAGGCTAAATAACATGTTACTAAACAATTAATGGGTTAACAATGAGATCAATGAAAGAAATCAAAAAATACCTTGAGATAAATGAAAATTAGAACACAAAATTACAAAACTTATGGGACACAGTGGAAGCAGTCCTCAGAGGGCAATTTGTAGCATTACAATACTATCTCAAGAAACAAGAAAAAGCTCAAATAAAAAGTCTAACTTTAGACTTAAAGGAACTAAAAAAAGAACAACAAGCAAAGCCCAAAGTGAGTAGAAGGAGGAAATAATAAAGATCAGAGAAGAAATAAACAAAATGGAATCTAAAAAATACTAATGAATACTAATATAAAAAATCTAAAATATAATAAATGAAACCAATAGCTTGTTCTTTAAAAATATAAAGAAGCCAAAACCGGTTTGGCTCAGTGGATAGAGCGTCAGCCAGTGGACTGAAAGGTCCCAGGTTCGATTCCGGTCAAGGGCATGTATCCTGGTTGCAGGCACATCCCTGGTAGGAGGTGTGCAGGAGGCAGCTGATTGATGTTTCTCTCCCATCGATGTTTCTAACTCACTATCCCTCTCCCTTCCTTTCTGTAAGAAAATCAATAAAATATAAAAATAAAAAATAAATAAAAAATAAAAATATAAAGAAGATTGGAAAACCTTTAACTAAAATCATCAAGTAAAAAAGAGGAGCCTAATATATAAAATCAGGAATGAAAGATGAGAAGTGCCTTAGCTGGTTTGGCTCACTGGAGACAAAGGGTCCTGGGTTTGATTCTTGTCAAGGGCACATACCTTGGTATCTTGGTTGCAGGTAGGTACCTTGGTTGCAGGCTCTTCCCCAACTGGGGCCCTAGGCAGGGCACATGCAGAAGGCAACTAATCAATGTGTTTCACTCACATCAATATTTCTTTTTGTCTTTCCCTCTCTCTTCTACTCTCTCTAAAAATCAATAGAAAAATATCCTCAGGTAAAGATTTTTTAAAAAGAAAGAAAGACTAGACAAGAAATAACAACAGACACCAAAGAAATACAAAGGATAGTAGGAAAATATTAACTACTACATGCCAATAAGTTGGGCAATCTAGACTAAATGGATAAATCCCAAGAAGCATACAATCTTCCAAAACTGCATCAGGAAAACATAGATATCTGAATAGACAAATTATAATTAGTGAAATTGAAGCAATGAAAAACAAAACAAAAACATCTTCCAGCAAAGAAAAATTTGACTAGATGGTTTCACAGGTGAATTTTACCAAATATTCAAAGAAGTAACACATATACTGCTCAAACTATTCCAAAAAATTCAAGAGGAGGAAAGTCCCCCAAGCTTATTTTATGGAGGCCAGTATTATCTTAATTCCAAAACTGGATAAAGACACTACAAAGGAAGAAAATTGTAAGTTAATATCCATGATGAACATAAATGCTAAAGTACTCAACAAAATATTAGCAAACCAGATCCATCAATACATTCAAAAGATTGTATTTATTCTGGAGATGCAGGATGGTACAATATTCACAAATCAACACATATAATTCGCCACATAAACTAAATGAAGGGAAAAAACACATGATCATATCAATAGATCAGAAAAAGCATTTGATAAAATTCAGCAACCATTTGTGATAAAAACTGTCACAAAGTGGGAATAAAGGCCATATATGACAAACCCACAGCCCACATCATATTCAATGGGCAAAAAGCATTACCCTGAAGACTAGGAAAAAAGATAGGGATGTCTGCTTTCACTACTCTTATTCAACATAGTACTGAAAGTCCTAGCCATAGCAATCAGACAAGAAGAAGAAATAAAAGGCATCCAAATGGAAAAGAAATAAATAAAACTTATTATTTGCAGATATAATACTATATATAGAGAACCCAAAAATATTTAATCAAAAAACTATTAGATAAACTGTGAGGAAACAAAATGGTGTTTAAACCACCGAGTCTCTGGCATTTTGTTATGGCAGCTCTAGCAAACTAATAGTCTAATTCCTAATTCAGACAGACATACAAATAAGTTTACAGACCAAGATTCCCTATGAAGATAGATGCAAAAATACTCAAAGAAAATGCTAGCAAATTGAATCCAACATCATTTTAAAAGGAGTATTTATCATGACTGCGATTTATTCTAGAAATCCTATGGTGGTTCAACCTGAAAAAAATCAGTATAATACACCAAATTAAACAAAGTCACATGATCATCTCAATTGATACAGACAAAACATTTGACAAACTTTTCATAATGGGAACATCAAACTAAGAATAAGAAAAAACTTCCTCAGTATGATAAAGACATTTATTTAAAAAAAACATAGTAAATATCATATTCAAGGAGAAAGATAAAAGCTTTTCCTCTAAAATTAGTGCTAAGACAAGTATGCCAACTGTCATTACTGCTACTTAACACTGTACTGGAAGAGCAAATAGGCAAGAAAAAAAGGCATCTGATTGCAAAGGAAAAAGTTAAAACTTTAGATTGATGAAAATTGCTTTTCACAGATGATATGATCCTATATATCAAACATCCCAAAGAACCTAAAAGAAAATTACTAGAGCTATGAACTACTAAATAAATTTAGCAAAGTTACAGACTACAAGATAACAAAATACCATGTCATCCACAATTGGATAGTAATAGTAATAATAATAACAAAATATAGAAGTGTTGGTGAGATATGGGGAAATGGGAACCCTTCTTCATTACTGGTGGGAATGTAAAATGGTGTAGCCACTGTGGGAAATAGTTTGATAGTTCCTTAGAAAGTTAACCATACAGTTAGTATATGACCCAATAGAATAGCTATATAGCCAATAGAACTGAAAACTGGTATTCAAAAATATGTACATGTATATTTATTGCAGCAGTATTTATAATATCTACAAACTTGAATCAGCCCCAAATATCCATGAATAGATGAATGGGTAAACAAATTTTGGTATATAAATAGAATGAAATATTCACCCATAAAAAGTACTGGCACATACCACAATACAGAAGAACCTCAAAAACCTTATGCTAAATGAAATAAGCCAGTCACAAAAGTCACATTTTTTATGATGTCATTTATATAAAATATTTGGAATAACTCTTATCTATAGAAATAAAAAACAGATTCATGGTTATTAGGGGCTGTGAAGAGACAGAATTGGGAGAAACTGTTTAATGGGTACAGGGTTTTATTTTAGATTGATGAAAATGTTTTGCAACAAGATAAATTGGTAGTTGCGCAATGTGATAGATACATGTACTAAATGCTACTGACCTATTACTTTAAAATGGTAAATTTTATGTGTGTGGACGTCATCTCAAATTTTTTTTAAAAAATCCAAACATTGCAAGCCCTACGGATGCAGAAAACTGGATCTTTAAGTATAGCCTGTGTCCACTTTTTCTGTCCTACATGTGAAAGACAAATAAAACAAAATTCTACACAGAATTTAAAACAATTCATTTTAAACTGGAGAATGAGCAGAGAGAGGTAGAGGAGGAGGGGAGGAGGAAAGAGAAGGTAAGGAGAGAAGGAGGGAGGGAAAGATGGCACATATCAAGGTTTTATTTCAAGGTGGTTCAAGTCAGCAGATATTCTAATTTAAATGAAACTGTACCTTCCTTCATGGTTCCTCAGAAACAGGGAACATTGTATACGTAACTGATGATATGATACAAGCACTAGAACTCACGTAGTCTGAGATCTATCTAGCTCAGTATTTCCCCGCACAATACTATTTCCAACACTCAGCCAAGTTTGGAACTTTCCTTAAAGTCCCCGGTGACATGACCTGGTCTTTTTCAGGTATTGAAAGTATAGAATTGAAAAGCTCATTCATTATTTGTTATTGATTCAGTTCTACAAGTATACATCGCATCTGTTTTTAGAAAGATGGGGGAGTTTGCTGGGGAGTACTTGAGAGTTTGTGATAGAGAGCCAGAAGATTAAATATTTATCCTGCAAAAGGTTCTAACCTCAGGTATTGGTTAAACAGTGAGATTCCTGAACTGGAATGCTGTGACAAGCTCCTGCATTATGGAAAATCCATTCGCTTTCACCTGTGAAATCTGCCTCCCAGTGGTGGCATCCATATGAGTAGGTCCAGAGACCAGTTTCCAATAAACAGAAAAGGACTGAGATCAATGTTTTATCACCGATCAAGCTTGCCACTGAAGTACGAAGAAAATTGTGAGTTAATCAGCCTTACTTACCAAATCTGAAAATGTGAAATAGAATACATTCATTGCAGTGCTTTATCTCTAATCACAGGATTATCAAAATATCAAGGCAGTCTCAAATTCTCTGACAACAGAGGCACAAATTTACATGAAAAGAAAGCAATTCTAGAAACAGTTCCCTCACACTTCAGAGCATGTGCCATACCAGCAGGAAGGAATGACCACACATACTAATAGAGATGTAAACATGTGTTGCTTTAAAATGAATTATTTTTCTGGGCATTTATTTTGTGCTCTGCCTCAAGCTATCCTCAGAAGGGTCGTGCTTACTCTGATAAGAAAGTGCCCATTTTCATAGAGGCCACACCACTTTGCATTCCCCCCAGCAGAGTGTGAGACCTGATGCTGCACACCAGCATTTCATGTTATCACTCCTTTTTCTCTAGCTGTTGAAACAGGCATGTGGTGAAGTTTCAATATGGTTTTCCCTAATGGCCACTGATGTTGAGCACCTTTCCACATGCTCATTGGTGAAATGCCTGTTCATGGCTGAGTGTGTTTGCTGGAGTACATACCAAATGAGCACAGACTGAGCTCCTTAAGGGACAGAAATGTACTTTCTCCCAATTCCGGAGGCCAGAAGGCCCAGGGCAAGGTGTCAGCAGCGCCTTTCCTCCCAGGATTTCCTCCCTGGCCTGCAGAAGATGGCCTTCCCACAGTGTCCTCACATGGGCTCCTCTGGATGCAACAAGTCTGTGTCCAGATCTCTTCTGATCAGAACACCAGGCTGGGTGGAACTGGACCCAATCAAATGGCCTTATGTTAATTTAACCACTTCTTTGAAGGCCCCATAACATCCTGAGATCCTGGCCGTCAGGACTTCAGCTTATGAATTCAGAGGGAACACAGTCCATGACAATGTCTGTAACTTATTTTCTAATTCAATTATTTATTTGTTTATGCGTGTTTGAAGAGCTCTTTATCTATTTGCGATAAACGTCCTTTCTTGGATATAGTGTGCAATATTCCCTCCCAGTCCACAGTTTGTCTTTCCATCCTGAGCAAATGTTTTAAATTTTGATGAAGTTCAATTTACCAATTTTTTAAAAAATGAACTGTGCTTTTGGTGTCCTGTTTAAGAACTCCCTGACTTGGGCTTAGTTTTATTATTATATCCTTTATCATCTCAAAAATCTCTGTGAGAAACAGATACATTTGGTTATTTATTGCACTTGTTGGAGAAGAAATCCTGTAGACACATGGCCTGCTATCTCTCAGGACGTCCTGCTTTAGGTCCCAGGTGAAGGATGCCTCTTAGAATAGTGCTTCTCAAACTCCAGTGTACATATAAGTCATCTAGATGTTTTTAAATGCAAATTCTGTTTCAGTAGGTCTGCATCAACTTGATGTCTTTCATTTCTAGCGAGCTTCCTTTGGTCCCAGGACCACATTTCAACCAACAGGGTTTTAGAACGCTGTGTCCCTCTCATGCCCAGTGATAGGAACAGGTGACAAGTTGTGTGCAACTCTGACATGCAAGTTAACTCATGTTTGGCATTTTTATGTCCTTATTCCCATTGTTCTAATCTTATATTTTTATTTCAGTAAGTCTATTCTTGTAGATTTTCTCAAAATCTTTCTAGAACAAGGTGAACTATAAACAAAAATAAATTATTAGATGTGAAAGAGAGGCTTTCTTGGCTCTGTGTACCCAGGAATGAATCCTCTCCATTTTTTCCCTCAACTTTTAAAATCAATGGTGTCAAAGATATATTATAAATGAAGAAATATATCATTTGTACAATATTAGGAGTTCTGATACAAGTGTTCTCTTTTTCCTAAATTATCTGTGACTTCATTTTGATAATTAATTTTCCCTTATTAAAAAGTAGGCTCTTATTTGCTAGAGTATGCGTAAGACAGAATTTTAAGCACTGTTATTTAATAAATATTTATAAACTGAAATACTTTTTACAAACTTTATATTATTATTATCAGCAACACAGTTCAAAAATGTTTTAGGTTGGAATGCTTGTGCACTGATGGTGGAAATATAAAATAGCACACAGCTGCTGTAGAAAATGCTAGTGTGGATCCTCAAAAAATTAAAAATAGATTTATCATATGACCCAGAAATTCCACTTCTAGGTAGATACTCAAAAGAATTTGAAAACAAGATCTCAAAATAATATTTTGCACTTATATTCAGAGCAGCATTATTCGTAATAGCTGAAATGTGGAAACAGCTCATGTCCTTTGACAGATCAGTTAACAAGCAAAATTTGGTATATACATATAAGGGAATATTAGTCAGGCTTAAAAAGGAAGGAAATTTGACCCATGCTACAATATGGATGAACTTTGAGGACATCATGCTTACTGAGATAATCCAGTCACAAAAGGACAAGCACAGTATGACTTATGAATATATGTGTAGTAGTCAAATTCATAGAGGCAGAGTGAAGAATGGTGATTTCCAGGGGTTCAGGAGAGGAGTAAATGGGGAGTCATTGTTTAATGGGGACAGAGTTTCAGTTTTGCAAGATAAAAGAAGGTCTGCCCTGATTGGTTTGGCTTAGTGGATAGAGCGTCAGTCTGCAGACTGAAAGGTCCCAGGTTCGATTCCTGTCAAGGGCACATACCTTGGTTGCAGCACATCCCCAGTAGGGGGCGTGCAGGAGGCAGCTGATTGATGTTTCTCTCTCATTGATGTTTCTAACTCTCCCTCTCCCTTCCACTCTGTGAAAAATCAATAAAACGTACATTAAAAAAAAAGATAAAAGAAGGTCTGGAGGTGATTGTGGTGATGATTGCAGACCAATATGAATGTATTTAATACCATTTAAATGTACATTTAAAAATGGCTAAAATGGTGAGTTTTATGTGATGTATATTTCTCTACAATTTTAAAAAATGGGAAAAATGTGTTAGGAATTCATCTTTTTTACTAAATCTGGTACTCATCAGTTGCACAGAGAGGGGCCTCCATCGTGACAGCATTTTGCCTCTGTGCCAAGTTGCAAATTGTGTTTATATTGCCTTGTTCTGACATGCAATTCACAGTATTTTTTCAATGATTTTACTTCTTCCTTTATTCTTTTGCCATATGACTCCCCATTATAATGCTCTACTTATGTGAATCTCTTCAATTTTATTTTAGATTGCTAAGGAGAAAGAGCTTATGTTTTTTCTATGTTAATTCCATTAGGAATGGAGCTTGGTTATTGCTTAATTATTTTTTAAAATAAGGAAATGAATGCCTTTAAAAACTATAGGATGCAATTTATTTTGCCTTTCTATTTTATCTGATTTTTATAAAAACATTATACTTTTAAATAAAATGGGTTTTATCAAGTATTTAAAGATGGCTTGCAGATGGCAAAAAAATGCCTGGGATATATTTCAGAATCAGCTGGAATATATTGCCTTTTCTCTTACTATTTGCATATATATATGGAAATTAATTTTATATATATATGTATAAAATAAATTTGGTGCATGAAATTTGTGCACAAGGGTTGGGGGAGGGGGCGGAGGGGATTCCAATCCAGGACCCTTTGAAGGATGTCCAACCAGGGATCGGGCTGAAACCAGCAGTTGGAAATCCCTTTCACAATCCAAGACCACTGGTTCCTAACTGCTCACCTGCCTGCTTGCCTGATTCTTCCTAACTGCCCCCCGCCCCTGCTAGCCTGATCATCCCTAACTGCCTCTGCCTGCCATCCTGATCACCCCTAACTTTCCCCTCCTGCTGGCCTGGTTGCCCCCAACTGCCCTCCCCCTGCTGGCCTGGTCATCTTCAATGCCCCGCCCCCCCCCCGGCCTGGTTGCCCCCAACTCTGTTGGCCTAGTCACCCTCACTGACTCCCTCTGCCAGCCTGGTCACCCCTCACTGCCCCCCCTACCAGCCTGGTCACCCCATGCAGCCTGCTGGTCAGTCATTTGGTTGTCCCTTGCTAACCCCTCTACCGGCCTGGTTGCTTCATGCAGCCTGCTGTTTGGTTGTTACTGTGAGGGCATCATGACCAATTTTCATATTACCCTTTTATTAGTATAGATATGATCATTGATACTGTCCTGGTCTAATTCCTATGTTATAGTCACATGCAATATGTTGAGTACAACGTTGGAATTATTGCCACCCTAAAAATTCTGTATTTTTACCTGAGTGTATTTTTCTTCTTTTGTACAGAAAACTCAATCCTGAATAAGTTGTGCATCTTATGAAATGCTCAGTAAATAACACTTTTGAAATCACTGTGAATATTGGCAGAGACCACTTTACATCTTTTCTAAATATTCAAGTCATCTAGCAGCAATTCACTTCTGTAGATCAAAAATATCACATATATAATATATAGACTGGGAAAAATGGAAGGCAAATAGAAGCCCCAGTGCCTTCCAAACCTTTTATATTTCGAGTGAAAAGACCCCAAGGTACCGGGAGGGGAGGCGGGGGCAAGAACCCCAGTCTACAGTTCCTCTCCCTTCGAGCGTCAGCAGCTTCCTTCTCCTGGAGGGTGACATGGCATCCTCATCACATCAAGTACTTTCCCCGTAACCCTGCCAACCCCTCTCTACACCAGGCCCTGCTCCTGCTGCTGCTCCACCTCTGCTCAAGGTCATCTCTGACTCTGATATATGTAATCTGTCTCTACTTTCTCACCTCTTATTTTTTCTCAAATCTCTTTCTGACTTATAAGTATGTAGCCACCCTGATCTCATTTAGTCAATTTTAAATGACACATTTTTAAAAATATGTATCTAATAATGTCACTCTCCCACCCAAAATTCTTAGATGGCTTCCCACAACACTCAGAATAAAATCCAGAATCTCCACCCGGGCCTTCTGGAACCCGAATGATCTGCCTCCCAGCCTATCTCATCTCTGAATTTTCTCAAAGTAATTCTCAGGAACCCCTTTTGTTGTTCTTTGAACATCCCAGTTATGTTCTTACTTCAGTCTCACATTTATACCCTCCACCTGGAATCCTTTCTTTTTCAAAGGTTGACCCAGGACTTGTTCCCTAATCCATGTCAATCTCTATTCTCAGGCCCCTCATAGAGGCTGCTTTTCCTGCTCCATCTGAGACAGCCACGTCCTCCTCCTCCTCCTGATCTCCACTTCCTGGCTCTGCTTTCCTTTATTGCAGCTCTCACTACCTCACCTATTATTACTGACTTACACCAAATGTAAAGTGTCATCAAATGTAAAGCATACTAATGTACACACCAATAATAACAAAATTTAGAAACTCACTGGCAATAAATAGTGGCATCATATCTCAATGGGAGTCACAAAAAATGTAAGGATCCATTACACCAGCCTTATATTGCTTGGGAATTTTTTGTTAATGTTGGAGGACTTGGCAATTCTGCATTCAGTTGAATTGTTTGGCTTATGGTAGGCATCATCTAATCATGGACATGTTCTTTCCTTAGGTTCTATAAAGTCTGATTGCTGCTTTGCAAAAATGGAATTGCATCCATACATCCAACAACAAATATTTGCCTCTCTAATACCAACTTTATGTTCCATTGTTGTGCCTTTCGATCGCCACAATAACTTTTTGTTTCAAAGCCAAATCATTTTAAAATGTTTGAAAAGATAATCAAATTCAACATTTGTAGCATTAGCAAACAGGTAGTGTTAACTCATTTGACTAATGACACCAGAATAGTTTGGGGCAAGTTTACACAAGGAAGTTGCACCATGCTTGCCACCCGTCTTACAGCAGTTACATCACGTCTATTGCACAACACGCCCCAATCTTAGAGATATAAAAAGGAAAAATACCTGAGCATGAATAACTACAGTAAACACATTATTTGTGGTTTTTCCTCCACTAGCATGTAGAGATGGCAAGGACTTATTAGATCTATTTTATCTGCAATCTGAGCACTTTAAGGCTGGCACATAGCAGCTACTCAATAAAAGCTTGTCTCATGAATGAATGAATCATGACACAGTGACCAAGCACTGGAAACAAAGGAAACTTCAATACATGCCAGAAACATTGAGGAGTTGCTGTTAGGTTGATGAGTCTATATTGAAACAACAGCCAGTCTGACATATGAACTCCCTCTGCATTTCTGAAGGAAGTGGGAGAGGCACTGGCAGAACTACTGACAGTTGCATGACTCGGAGGGAGTGTGCTGAAGGCAATGTGTAACTGGGGCTCGCCAAGGGGCACATCTGGGATATAGTGGGGGCTCCCTGGCAGTGAAGATGACCCTGGATGGGAAGCTCATCGTGCTACTTCTCACTTCTTACTCAGCCCTGCGGACGTGCCAAAAAGGAAAACAAAACAGGGTCCTTGTGCTGTCAGGGGCTCAGAGAGAGACCGTGCCTCACCCAAACTGAGGTCTCCTCCCAGGTAACTGCTGACCTCCGCAGCAGCAAATACAACACAGTTACTTGGGAGAGAGGTGAAGTTTCCTAAGGAGATTTCTCCAGCATCGGCAACCTTCATTCTGACTTCCAGAACTCAGAATGTATACAGTCAAAACTATCATAAACTTAAAGCCTTAAATTGACCTAAGCATAACCCTTTCCTTTCCCCTCCCATCTGGATAAGAACTATTGGACTAGAATTCAGTCTCTTAAAGGATCTATTTTAAAGTCCAACGCATGATAAGCACAGGTCACCTCTGAGCTCCCACTGTCTTTCAGGTTGACAAGAAAGAAAACTGCCAGATACATGAAAAGGAAGCCACAGTTCAAATTAAGAGAACTAATCCAGGAAATCAGAGCACATGTCTCTCTATGAAACACTGTTGCTACCCGACACAGGATATACTTTTAGCAGCTGTCTACTAGTAGACATGTTCCAAGATTTAAGAGTTCACTGAGGCTTCTGGACTCAAGGGCCATGGAAGTAACATTCTCCCATGCAGCACTTCTGAGCTTCCTACTAAAACTGCAGCAAGACTCACACCAGAAAAACATTTCACAGTGAAATCAACAAGGAAACAACTAGAGAATTTAATGCCAAGACTCAGAGAGAGTTGGGCTTGTTACTTAAACAGATGGAGGAAGGTTGGGAAAAACTGATGCAGGCTTCACTTTATAAGGTAGCTTAGCTTTGCTTTGGGAACCTAAGTGAACCTCTGAAAGGTAACAGACTCATGAAAGTCCCACAGACTGTGGCCCTGCCTCGAGAGGAAAGAACTCAAACCAGCCAACAGGGGCAAATCTAGATTTTTCTCCAGGCCAGAACATATACACTTACTTTTTGGACTCTCTTTAGGTAAAAGAATACAAAATTAGATACAAGTGGAATTTTGTTCAGGATGAGAAAATAAATCACAACAAATTACAAACTTTTTAAAATATATTTTATTGATTTTTTACAGCAAGAAAGGGAGAGGGATAGAGAGTTAGAAATATCAATGAGAGAGAAACATCAATCAGCTGCCTCATGCACACCTCCTACGGGAGATGTGCCAGCAACCAAAGTACATGCCTTTGACCGGAATTGAACCTGGGAACTTTCAATCCACAGACCAAGTCTCTATCCACTGAGCCAAACCGGTTTTGACAAATTACAAATTTTAAAAACTGAGAAATACAATATCATAAAAATTTTAAGTTTTTATACTATGTAATAAAACCCTAATATGCAAATTGAATGGCAGAATAGTCCCTAGGATGCACTGACCAACAGGGGCAGATGCTCAATGCAGGTAGTCAGTGTGCTTCCACAGGGGCAGAGCTGCTCAGCCAGAAGCCGGGCTCACAGCTGGCGAGCACAGCAGACAGTGTCAGGAGCCTCTTTTGCCTTCGTAGCAGTGCTAAGGAGTGCTAGAAGGATGTGTGCCTTCCAGTTTAGGCCCATGCCCCTCAAGCCAGGCTGAAGGACCCCTCCCCCCAGCACCCCAGTACACAAATGTCATGACTAGGCCTTTAGTTTTAAATAATTAACAGCCTAACATGATTCCATGATACTTTCCCTACATGTCTTATCTGAACCCTTTAGAACATCTTTTGAAATAACAATTGAAAGTTTCTTGTAACTTTCCAGGAACATTTGGTAATACCATACAAATTATTGTAAACTTGGGAAATCTTTATGATATTTTTTTTCCCTACATTCAAAGTATAGAAGAACTTTCCACAGACTAGCTTTGGTTCCAGACCAAGTTCTGGGTAACATGGACATGGTGTAACTTGAGGTGATTTCTGTCCTAAACCCAGCTGTCTCAATCCAGAGTGAGTTGCCACAGTGGACAATGAGAGTTCCCCAAAAGCAACACCTACACCAAGACAGTTGGTAAGCAATTAACTCAAAGAGGGGATCAAACACAGCACTACATGCATTTATTAAACTCAGATTAAATGAACTCCCCTACTCATATCTCCAATGCCCTGGGTCCCTGCTATTGCCAGTCTACATGAGGTAATAGTACAATGGATGATAAATGGGAGTGGAAAGAGATAGTAAGTGTTAACCAATTATAGTCAAAGCATCGTGCTCATGCAAGTTTTAGAATGGGAACATTAGAATGGGAACATTCTTGTCAAGCCCCCTCCAGATCATGGAAAGAGTTGATTTAAGCTTCATAGTTAAATTTGTCTCTGCATCTAGAGAACTGGAAACCATTCTTGTTATCCCAGAATGATGTCCTATGGCAAGAGGAATATGACCTCTTCCCCACCAATACTCCATCTCCTCAACTCAAAATAAAACAAGGAGGCACAGCTTCTAATCATAAGATCAACAGACAGGAGGAGAAAATAGACTGAGATGAAATATATAAAAACAAAAATTGAAAAGTGATACACATGAGCTAAAGAGGGATAGTATAAATATAAAAGAAAAAAAAGACAAAATCAAGAAGATAGAATTGAAATTTATTTCCTCAACTGGCATCCTCTTATTTTTAACAGGAGCCCTATACAGGTAAAGTAGGAAGGCAAAAGTGATCAATATCTAAGGTGATTTAATTTTGAGCATGCTGCCAGCAGGTATCAAAAACAGGCATGTCAAGGAAGCACATGTCATTTATAGAGCTGCAAAGATCCCAAGGAATAAAAAATCTACATGTCCCATTGCAATGATTTCCTCCATATCTTCAAGTCTTCCAATAGCCTCTGCTATCCCTCTAACTATCAAACATCGAGATATCCTGGAGTAGGTGTGTTTCCATAGCTTCTTCCTGGTCACCCCTGGGAGTCACCCCACCCCACTGCTTTCCACACTGACGCAACAATCTCTCCTTCTTCCCCAAAATGGGAATACACCCTCTCATTTTTTCCCAATGCACAACTCATATAAAGCTTGTGTGCATTTATTTTACTGGATGTTTGAGGCTGTTGAAAGGTATTTAAAGCACAGAGCAGGAAGCAACCTAATACTGAATCTCAGACGTTGTTGTTGATGGCAAGTCCCTGCTCTGGGATATTTCTTACTGAGCTTATTCAGCCTGAGAGCACAGGAGTCTGGACTGTATTGTTCTTCTAGAGTGAGTCGGGGAGTAGAGACACATGGTGCTTTCTCTTGCCACCCAGATAAATTTTAGACAAGTTACCTTACTTGTCTATGCTTTCATCTATTTATTTGAGGAGGAAGAGTACCCCGTCAGAGTAACAGAATGGGGTTTGTAGAGGGTTGGATGGGTTAATGTATTAAGTGCTAACAATAGTGCCTAGCACTTAACAGTAGCTCCCATTACTTGTTATTTCTTTTCTCTGCCTACCCCAATGTGTCAAGAGCTTCAATGTTGTTAATAATTCTAAACAAATCAAAGGTAGCCAAAATGTCTTAAATGTAGGATTTATTAAATGCTAATAAGTTAGAATAAAATTGTCAGAAATAATTATCAAGATATATTTCTATTAAAAATCTGAGTGTCAAGTGTTAAAAATAGATCACTGAGCAATACATACAGCATGATCCTATTTTGCATAAATATATACTGTATCATTTTGTGGGAGGGAAATCTGTTCAAATAAAAATCAAAAAATGTAACAGTGATTTTCTCTGGGATTGTGGTCTAGGTTCTCCAGTAATATCTCCATGACAGTGTGCATGCACATAATGTGTATACATTTTTTGGTATCTGCACATATACACAAAGTTCAGGTAATGCATGATAAATAACGTAAGTGAATAGAAGGCAGGTAATTATCAGGGGAAATTATACCATATAGTGGAGGTAATGAGTTACTATCTTTAATAAATAAATAGTTCTTACAAATCAATATGAAAACAACACCTCAAAACAAATGACATTTTTGCATGCAATTTATAAAATAAGAAATACAAATAGCTAATTATTATATAGAAAATAGGTAAGCTTCATCTGTCATGAAAGAAACACAAATTAAAGATGATTCTTTGTCACCTTTCAATATAACAGTTTAAAATTTTGATAATATCTAGTTTTTGTTAAGGCAAGGAAATGCAGGCTTAATCATGTTTCCTGTGAGATGCAAATTAATGCAATCTTTCTGGAGTAAAAAATTATTGTTAATAAAATCATCAGAGATATACAAATGTGTTTTTCACAGGAACAAAATGTAAGTAATTAATTAGGTAAATTATGGGATATATAAATAAGATAGATATATGCTTTCTGTAACATTTAAAGGCATGGGAAGATGCTCACAACATAATACTAGGTGATAATAGCAGATGGAGTATCAATGTGATTCTGTATTCTTCCAAATAATTTGTGCAATGCAAAAAAGACTGGAGGTACATTCATAAATAAATCTCTGTGTATGGTTAAATATGGTTATTTTTATTTTGTTTTGCATACATTTTTCTATTTTCAAATGCTGTTCTCATTCTGCATTTGTGTAATTTGGTGCTTTGTTCCAAGTTAAGTGTTTTCAGAAAAGTATGTTTTGCATGTATTTTTTTACAGTCTAAATTTTGACTGCTGAGAAGATTTTGTTGTACAAAACTTTATTTAAAGGGCTTTTCAACTGAACCCAGGGTGTATTCTGAAGATCGAAGCCTGTGTGTAAAATGCTACCAAATGGCAAAAAGCAACAATAAAGTTTGATTTTTACTTTTCTTTCTAAAAAAAAAAAAAAAAATGTTTTACATGACTATTTCTCTCATAAATGTTGCATTAGATTTTTTATTGCTGTTGTAACAAATTACCACAAAGTAGCAATTTAACACAAATTCATGATCTTATATTTCTCTAGGATAGACTCCTACATGTGGCTCACAAGGCTAAAATCAAGGTGCTGGCAAGGGTGCATTCTTTTCTGGAGGCTACACCACATTACTTGGCTTTCAGCCCCCTTCTTCATCTCCAATCCAGCAACAGTCAGCAGAGCCCTTCTAAGGTTGCATCACTCTAACTTCTAATTTCCACCTCCTTCTTCCACTTTTAAGGACTCTTGTAAATATATTTGGCACACCTAGATAATTCAGGATAATCCCCCTATTTTAAGGTCAACTGATAAGCAACCGTAATTCCATCTACTACTTTATTACCCTTGGCCATGTAATACAATCGTCTCAGAGTCTGGACATTAAGACTTGAGCATCTTTGGAGGGGGCATTATGCTATCACAAATGCCAAAAAGCAATAAACATTATTCCTATCGTATATAAACAAAACTTCCATGGAGATTTACTTTAAGTGCTCATGAAGAAAGTTTGACCAGTCAAAACGATATTTTGTGCTAGGGGCCGGGGGAGGAGAAGGGGGTCAATAATGCAGTGGAACTTACCGCCATGATGTAGCTCTTTCTCCCACTGATGCAGAAAAGCCTTATGAAACCTTGGAAGAATATCACTTAGGACCGATTATCTTAAGGAAGTGGTTGACAGCACACTGAGAAGTCTCTACTGGTTCTTAAATGGTTCTATTTCTGTAAAGCTTGCTGTAGATTGTATCTCTTTATTTCTTAGACAAACTTGTCAACTGATTCATAATTTTACTTCATTAAACACTGATTTTAGTATAAACATTATAATTAACTTTATAGCATGCACCAATTTATCTATTACACACTTTTTTAGTTAACCAAGAACATAAGTATCAAATCTCTCAGGCAAATAAAAGCACCCATCAAAATTTCAATGGCCATGCCTATAAGAAATGTCCCAGACTTCAAGGTGAGTCTCAGAAATTAAATGCTACTAAGAATGGGCAACCATGTTGAGGCTTTCACACAGTGAGTATTAGTACTTATTTGAAATAGGTGGCTGGTGGGGGCAGAGAATGGGACTTCCACATCTCAGGCTGCCCAGGTGGCCTTCACTGCTCCCAGGCAGATCCCAGGCTTGATTTTAGAGCCAGGGCTCTGACTTCTCAATCCCATTCACTGCCTGATAGCTCTATGGGTCAAGATCCCTGGGCAGGACAGCAGGCCCTGAACAGTGGACATGGGAAGGTGGCCTTGAAGGAGAGATCCCACCTCCCACATTCACACCTCACCTTCCTGACTTGGAAAACACCTCCAGTTAATGATCAAATCTGGCATCTGTCAGCTTTTTGTAAGCAAGCATTTCACAAGGTTTACAAAAAAGTAAAGTAAACAGTTCTGAGTAACAAAAGAGTGGCGTTTATGCATTCTTTGATTCACTTTAAAGGATGGTATAAACTGACTTTTTAACCAAGCATTAGGCAAGATCTGGGCCCAAGCCATTCTATAATAAACAGTGACATGGCTATATTAAAATATTTACTTAGTGTGCTAAAGTGACTTATAGGAAGAGTGGCTACTACATAGAAGTCCTAAGTATTAAGGCGTCAGGTGCCACGGGCGGCATAAATATTCCATGTGCACTTGTTTATAGGAAAACCCCATCTGGATTTGACTAAAACAGCAGGCACCCTGCTGACCTCAGTTTTGCTATTGGAAAATATAACACAAGTGTTCACTCATCTAGAATAACTACAGTGTTAAGTGCCAAATGACAGATGGGAGGCGATTGGCTTTTCTCAATAAAATCCAGGCACTCCATTGTGAGGGTTTCATTGTCAGGGCTCCTCAGCATTTATGGACACTCAGAGAAGATATGCAGCTAGAAGAGGCTGGATGCTTGGTCAGGCTGACCACAGCCTGTCCACTCAGGAGTGCTTGGCCTACACACATCCAGGCACACTGGACAGAACTTGGAAGACTTGGCCTGAGATAGTCCATGGACATCAGTGTCATCATTCTCCACCCCCTCACCAACCACCACCCCCTCAACTTCATTAAGTTGAGTAGCCACCAGTCAGACAGGCGGCAGACCAAGCCTGGGGTGATCAGAAGAACACAGTACTTTGAGACAGAAAATTAAGATTTGGATCATTTCTAGGATGGGGAAGAGGTGTCAATGCACGTGAATGGGCATTGCATTGGCTGCTTTTTCTTTGTTATCTCATTGATATCCTCATGTCAGCATGTAAGTAGCAGGTAGTACCTTTCCATTTTATAGGTTCACCTAAGTGGCTTCAGGAAATGATAGGTCATCCTGGGCTAGGCTTGGTCATCTCTTCAAGCACATCAACCTTCTCCAAAGGTTGACCCAAGTGTAGTGAGAGCAATAAAAACAAAAAGAGCAGAGCTGTCCTCTAGGACTAATCATTTAATTGGGAAAAAATGCCTCTGCATGAGATCATGCCTACCCAATAGTGCAGAGCTCAGAAAGATGGATTTCAAACTGAAACTGTTAGCTGGAAATCAAGATCTCTATGTGACCATATAAGCAGGGCTTCCTCCTGCTCCCCTTTCACTAGACTGCAAACCTCCCCCAGTTGAATTTGATGAATAGATTTGTTTTCACTCATCCACTCACTCAATAGAGATATAATGTATAGCTCTTGTGCATAGAGCTCTATCTGGATAATAAGAGTACAGTGATAAGCAAAGTGCATGCCTCCCTAGAGCTGACCTCTTGATGGGGAAATAAATAAATGTATGATTACATACATATTTAGCATAATTTCAGGTCTTGGTAAGAAAAGAAAAAGGAAGCAGAATATAAAGAACAACTAGGAGTACCATTTTATATAGCGTGGTTAGGTAAACCTTTTAGGTAAGCTTAAAAGGCATGGGAATTAGGAAAAAAGTGAATCTAATTTACCATCCTTAGCATCATAGCTCTAAGTGTAACTATTCAACTGCACCCTGACATGAAGGGAACACTACTGAGCTGAGAATGTCTGGAGACTCTGATCTAAGCTGTAGCACTCACTTATCAACAGAGACCCAGAAAGAACATGCTCAGGCAGTGAAACTGTGTGTGCCTCTAAGGTTCCTTCTGCTCTGTGTTTCTTGAATTGTGCCATTTAGTTGGGAAGCCACTAGCCACACATGAGTATTTCTTTTTAAATGCATTAAACTTAAAAACATTCACATTCAGCTTCTCGGTTGCTCCAGCCATCTTCAGAGAGCTGGGTTGCTGTGAAAGGCAGGTGTGCTCCTCAGACAGTGCAGACCACAGCAACTTTTCCATTCCAGAAGGCAAGAAACCTGTGCTAGAGTCCTATGGATTCTGCTAGCCTTGGAAGAGAAAAACAAACTGCTTACACATTTTCTCTTTCTACCAAATGATTTGGCATCTTAGAAACAAATCATTTTGGGTGGTTTTAACCCAAAGATTTTATGCTCAGTCAAGTGGCTTTTAGGCCTGGAAACAACAAAAGGCTTAAATAATAAGACTGTCTGTGAACCTTATTGAAAAACACAATTGAAAACATAGTCTAACTGTTTGAGTGACAAAGAAATTAAAGGAGCCCAAAGGAGGTAAAATAAGAATACAAAGATTGCATGGTGTATACCGAAAGCTATTAGTGCAAAGTTCCATCTAAATAAATTTGGTTATGGATTAAATGCAACCTCCCCTAGAAAATTCAAAATGTGTAAAATGTAGATGACTTAACACATAGTCTGGATTTTAGAAGAAGAAAAAGAATTAAGTTGCAGGACAATACTCAAGGTTGACCAAAGTAATGGTGAGAAAATGATTCAATAAGATTAATAACTTTGAAATTGTTAAACTCTTCCCTCCTTGCCATCCCACTTAACAGGAAACAGTCCTAAAAACATAATAAACTGCAGCAGCAAAGAACGATTTGCCTCATAAGGTTTCATTGCAACGTAATATACAGAACTCAAAGAAAAAATTGAAAATATAGTCAATAAAAAATGAATCATCGAATTCGAGCCTATTTATAAAATAAAATTTCATGCAGTCATTAAATTTCATTTTCTGCTAATAACATTTCATTTTTAAAAATTTCTTTTTTTTCTGTGAAAAAAATGTTTATAATGTGATATTAAGGGCAAAAAATGAAAAAGTTTTCATAACAGTTACCAGTATTCAGTGTTGAGCAAGTGCCTTACCTAAAGATTTTAGATAAACTGTATCATGTGCCTCTAAAGATACTTATAACAGTGAGGACTGATATTATCCCCAGTACACCACTGAGGAAACAGCCTTAGAGAGCATCTGTACCATGAATCACTCAGTGACTCAGCCAGGCCCTGAAGGCAGGCCCATCTGAGGGGAAGTCTGTGCTCCCACTGCCTCTTCCCCACAAGAAAGTTCCCACAGCAGCATGATTTCAGATAGATAGATAGATAGATAGATAGATAGATAGATAGATAGATAATAGATAGATAGATAGATATAGTCTGCACATTTAGAAAAAATCCTGACTAGAAATATATTAATACAGCCTGAATGATGATTGTCTCTCTAGATGACGAGATTATAGAGCACTTTCGTTTTCTTCTTCAAATTCGTCTTTATTTTTAAAACATTCTGGCAGTGAACATTATTCAGTAATTGAAACAATTGTTAATGAAAAAGAGGGGTCATCTTCATGCACAGAGGGAAAAGAAATCATAATTCAAAAGGCAAAGCTAAAAATGGAATTCCAAAGTGTTGCCTGGAAATTAGTGGGAGTTCAAAGGAGTTAAATAAAAGATGGAAAATTGGAGATGTGCCCTTGCTAAATCTTTAAGCTCTTCC
Organism: Lasiurus cinereus; assembly: GCA_011751065.1. NCBI lineage: Eukaryota > Metazoa > Chordata > Mammalia > Chiroptera > Vespertilionidae > Lasiurus > Lasiurus cinereus. The sequence continues at coordinate 7,301,489 of JAAGEH010000039.1, read as the reverse complement.
AAAAGGTTTCCGTTTGTGGGTTGTTGGTTTCTATCTATCAGCCCTCAACATAACTGATGAGCGTTTATACAATACCAAGAACTTAGAAATCACTCAGAGGATCCAAACTTAGGAGTCTGCCAATTTGTTGTTATTTTGTTTTAATGGATTTGTTTATTGGCCTAACAGAGGAATATACTATCAGCAGGCCCCCTTTTCTCTCCCTCTCAATTTTATTATTATTGTTGTTTTTAAATCAGGCAACACTTTGTTGAATCAACCTGACTCTGAAGAATGCCTGCTGGCAAGTTGTCCAAGAAGTCTAGCAGAAGTTTGTATGATTATCTTTATGAGTGAGCAAAGTTTAGTCTAGTCCTTCTTTTTGTCAAATAACGTGCTCACACATAGTCCCCCGGCAGATATAAGAGTAGTTCTTACCTTTGATTGGGTGTTCATCAACCATCATGGTCCACAAAGATTGTTAAAGATAGCTTCACACACTGCAGAAACACCATCAAAAACTCTTGGACACATTTTCACCCTCATTATCATGCTTTAGTTTTCCAGTAGTTTCTCTGCAACATCTGGAGGTGGGTTCTAACACTATCATCCTTGTTCAACATTCAGTTCCAGGAAGGCGAATGTTAACCTCTAGATCAGAATCAAAACAATGCCCTGGAAAGCAGTAGATTACTTACATTTTGAGGAATTAATTTCTCTGGGTTTCTCCTAATGATTGGAATTTTCATTTTGGTCTCAGCTCTTTCTAGACCCAACAAAACAACTCATATGGGAAAAGTATGGGATAATGCAAAAAGATCAGGAATGAGAAGCACCCAGATTTGAGTTTGATGTGTCCTAGTGAAGGCCAGTAGCAGTGTTTAACTGCTCTGAGTCCCATTTTTTTATATATATATTTTATTGATTTTTTTTACAGAGAAGAAGGGAGAGGGATAGAGAGTTAGAAATATCTAATGGGAGAGAAACATCAATCAGCTGCCTCCTGCACACCCCCTACTGGGGATGTGCCCGCAACCAAGATACATGCCCTTTACTGGAATCGAACCTGGGATCTTTCAGTCTGCAGGCCGACGCTCTATCCACTGAGCCAAACCGGTTTCAGCTGAGTCCCATTTTTTTACATATTGGAATGTTGGTATTAAGATTCAAGATCTCACATATAGGATATTAGCATGATGCCTAGCACCTGTGTGCTTAATAAATATGCTCTCTCTTTCCTCCCTAATTCCTCTCAGAAACATACCTGCTCAACACTGAGCTCTTTGGAATCTGACTTACACTAAGAGTAGTGTCATGGCATGGTTCTTTGTTTTTATTTTATTTATTCTAGTCTTGGAGAGCATTTGGGGGGTGAAAAGCATTTTATTTCTAAAGATAGGAGAAAGTAGAATTTCTGCTAACATTTCATCTTGGTTCCAGTTTATTTCCATGCTCTATCCTGCCCAAAAGAATTAGACTGTAAACCACCCATGGAAATCAGCATTGTCTGTACTCTGAACTGACCCAGCCTGTGAGACAGGGGTCCAGGCTACTCCTGTTCCATTCTTTTCCTTGTGATTCTCATCCTGTGTCAAGAGTGAGAGATGTTGCAGATTGTTAGTCTCTGATTGTCTAGCCAACATGGCCCCAAGCTTATTTGACTTGTGAACTCAGTCTCACTCTCTCATTTTGCAGTCTGCAATGTGCTTTGACATTATCACATCTTCTTGACTCTTTGTAGCTGACTGGGTAGGATGGGGTAAGCTGAGGTAACAAACAACTCAAAATTCTCTGTATGTAAAGTAACAAAGTTTACTTCTTGCTCTAGCTACATGCAGATGGGCTAGAAGCTCTGTTCCAAGCTCTTTCTCACTCCAGACCCAGGCAGAGGCAGCATCCACTCCACAGAGCATTGTCAGTCTCTGTGATGGAAAGAAAAGAGAAATTCACGGTGGTGTTTGAAACATACTGGAAGACATATTTCAGTGACTAAACTAAGGCCTACAGTCGTGCTAGAATTTGAGGAGCAGCAACACTCACCACAACCACAAATCTTGAAGAAGAAATAAAAGGCTTTCATGCTACACTAATCACACATCTGCAAGATATGCTAACTATACTCATTTAAAAAGTGAAAACACATCTAAGAAAGAAAGAATGAGTAAGCTGAACTTCATTACAATTAAATGTTTCTACTCTGCACAAGCCACTTTCAAGTAAGTGAGAAGACAAACCACAGACTAAAAGTATTTACAAAAGACATCTCTGAAAAAGACCTGTTACTCAAAATATACAGAGAACTCTTAAAAGTCAACAGTAAGAAAACAAACAACACAATAAAATAATGAGCCAAAAGCCCTAACAGTCACCTCACAAAGAAGATACAGATAGCAAATAAGCACATAAAAAGAGGCTAGACATCATCTATCACTAGAGAATTACAAACTAAAGCAGCACTGCCCACTCGCTAGAGTCATTAGAATTCAAAACACAGCACCAAGTGCTGGTGAGGACACAGAGCCTTGGGATCTCTCACCCACTGCTCATGGGAAGGCAGAATGGAGCCGCCTTTCAGGAGACCGTTGTGCAGTTTCTTATAAAACTGAACATACTCTTACCATGTGATCCAGCACTTGCACTCCTCGATGTTTACCCAATGAGTTGAAAACACATATTAATGCAAAACCCTTCACATGCATGTTGATAACAGCTTTATTGATAGCTTCCAAACTTGGAAGCAACCAACATGTCCTTCAGTAAGTGAGTGCATACACTCTGGTACATCAAGGCAATGGAATATCATTCTGCAATGAAAAAGAATTAGCTATCCTGTCATGAAAAGACATGGAAGATGCCTAATATATATTGCTAAGTGAAAGAAGCTAGTATGAAAAGGCTCACCTTATATATTTCAGCTATATGACATTCTGGAAAAGGCAAAACTGTAAAGACAGTGGAAATATTAGTGGTTTCCAGGGGTTGGAGAGAGAAAAGGATGACTAGGTTGAGCATAGAAGATATTTAAGGCCATAAAACTACTCTGTATTATACTATAACTAGAGGCCTGGTACACAAAATTTGTGCACGGCGAGGGGCGGGGGAGGGGGGGAAAGAAGGGCAGTGTGTCCCTCAACCCAGCCTGCACCCTTTCTAATCTGGGACCCCTCTCACAATCTAGGACTATTGGCTCCCAGTCACTTGCCTGACTGCCTGCCTGATTGCCCCTAACTGCTTCTGCTTGCCAACCTGATAACCCCCTAATCACTCCCCTGTCAGCCTGATAGACACCTAACTGTTCCTCTGCTGGCCCGATTGTCCCTAACTGCCCTCTCCTCTCCCTTCTAACTGCCCTTCCCTGCCAGGCCTGGTCACCCCTAACTTCCCTCCCCTACTGGCCCAGTAACCCTTAACTGCCCTCCCTTGCCAGCATGGTCACCCCTAACTGCACCCCCCTGCTGGCCTGGATCTCCCCACATCTCTCCTCCCCTGCAGGCCTGGTCACCCCCAACTGCTCTCCTCTGCCATCCTAGTCACCCCTAACTGCCCTTCCTTGCTGGTCTGGTAACCCACAACTGCCCTCCCCTGCCAGCCAGCTTGTGATGGCCATCTTGTGTCAGCCATCTTGTATGTTGCAGTGATGGTCAATTTGCATATTACTCTTTTATTAGATAGAATAATTGATACATGTTAGTATAATTTTTCCAACCCCATAGAATGTTCAACACTAAAAGTGAACCCTAATGTAAACTATGGACTTTGGGTGATAATGATGTAACTGTGTAGGTTCTTCAGTTGTAACAAATACACCATTCTGTTGGGGGATGTTGACAATGGGAAGACTATGTGGACTGAGGAGTCAGGATTGGGAGCAGGGATCTATAAAAACATCTCTGTACCTTTTTTCTTAAATTTTTTGTGAACCTAAAACTGCCTTAAATGTTCATTCTTTTTAAAAAATAAACATGTCTGAGAGGTTCAGTGGCTTGGGTACAGTCATTCGAAAGAGTGCCTTGAACAAAGTAAGTAGTAAACACTTGTTCAACAACTGAGTGAAGGCAGGTATGAACTAATGAAAAAGTAAAATGAAAGCCAGATTGCAAATAAAGGTGACCTGATTCTTGCTGCAGGTCCTCTCCATTTACCTCATCCTGCTGGCCATTTCCTCCCCCACTCCTGCTCCCATCCAGGCCATTAGGAATTATCTCCACCCCAACATGGTATCTGGGTGTTACTTCTCTGTGTTTGTAAAGTAACTTGGAGTCCTGAGTTCCAAGATAGCAAATAGCCCACAGTCTCCACAAGTACTACACAAGCATGTGCACCCCTCCCCCACTGCCCATCCTCCCACCCCCACACAAACTATCTATAAACTTGCAATCAAGGCAGTGGTTGCATAGGGCAGTTAAAGGAAACAATTATTCACGGGGTAAACCTGTTACCCCGGAAGAAGTTGCAGCAGTGATGCCTGAGTCCACAGAGTGCTATCATGTTGAATTTTGTTCCATTTCGGCAGGTTACTGTCCTGAGATGGTACTGCCCTGAGGAGACAGCTATGTCACCTGGGGCTCAACTGAGAACCCAGGAGACTAGAGAAACAGAAAATGAAACAGAGACAAAGAGACAGAAAGCACTTAGCCGAAAAGCCTTCAGTACCAGACAGAACAAAAAGAGTGAGAAATTCTTCATCTATGAGAATCAAAAACTGCACATGAGCCAAATGCATTTGTTGAATGTTGAAAGTGACAAAATGCAGATCAGAGAGAGAATGCACTGAATCATTAAAAAATTCTTCAGAAACTTAACAAGTACATCTAGACACTGCTCAAGTATGCGCTCCAATGGCTCATGGAAACACTGGGGAGTGAGTCAAAGGCCCTGAAAAATGCAGCATCTGCTTGGATGACTCACAGGCTGAGGGGCTGGTGGGAACCCTAGGTAACTGCACTGGGAGCTTCTGAGGATCATGTAGAATTTTGTAGGTTGTGCAGCAAGAGGAAAGCAAGGCGTCTAGGTAATGGGGTGCGAGGGATTTGGAGGGAAGAAAAAAAGGGGTTTTATTGTACATTTTAAATTTATTTTTAATGGATAATACAAAATTTAGCTTTTTTATTTTTAATTATTGGATTTATTGGGGTGACATTGTTTAATAAAATTATGTAGGTTTCAGGTGTACAATTATATACTGTATCATCAGTATCTTATATTGTGCATTTGCCACTCAAAGTCAAGATCCTTCCATCTTCATTTATCCCCCCTTAACCCTCTTCTACCTACTCCTACCTCTCTTTCCCTCTAGTAATCACCATACTATTATCAGTATTTATGAGTTACTTTTTCTTTTCTTGTTTTGTTTTTTTTTTATGTTAAAAGTAAAAGCAGTATAAGGTGAAAGCCTCTTTCTACTTTTGTCTCAGGGACCCAATCTCCCTTCCCAAAATAATATATATATATATATATATATATATATATATATATATA
>JAAGEH010000039.1:7260410-7295632 GCA_011751065.1 Lasiurus cinereus | reverse complement strand
GGGTAGATGCTCAATACCGGAGCTGCCCCTGGTGGTCAGTGTACTCTCACAGCAAGAGTGCTGCTTGGCTGATCCACGGGTGCCAGGCACAGCGGGACCGAGATTAGAAGGAGTGGCATGGTGCCCAGCCCAGGCTCAGGCTCCTCCCCAGCAGCCTGCCACTTCAAGCACTAATACATCCCTCGAGGATGTTGGACTGCTGGTTTCGATCCTATCCCTGAAAGCCAGGCTCAGGGACCCCAACAATGCATGAATCTGTGCACTGGGCCTTAGTCAATTATAAATTTCTAGTATATTCTTCTACACATAAGTTTTGGTAATGCAAACAAATATATATTTTAAAATTTCCTTTTTAAAATTCATATTCTGCAACTTAAAATAGAGTTTGGAAACTATTCTTAAAATTGAACATATGTAAAAAGCCAGTGAAATTTCTGCATTTCAACTTGTCATTAATTATCGATAAAGAAAAAAAGGAATTTCACTAACTTCTGAAACCAGTTTAGTCTAACTCTACACCCTTAGGGGAATATGCTTTAAAAATAAAAAGTATTTTAGCTTTGGTTTGGCCAGTTTGGTTTGGCCAGTTGGTTAGAGCATCATCCCATACAACAAAAAATTGCTAGTTTCAATTCCCAATGAGGGCACATACCCAGGTTATGGGTTCAGTTCTCAATTGTGGCACATGCAGGAGGCAACCAATCGATGTTTCTTTCCCATATCAATGTTTCTCTTTCTCTCTCTCTTTTCTTCCTTCTTCCCTTTGTAAAATCAATAAACATATACTTGGGTGAGAATAAAAGAATAAGTACTGTAAAAAAATCTGAATTTTATTTAATTTATTTGTGTTTTTGTTTTTTGTTTTTTGGTAGTGGGACAGAGGTAGTTATCCTGAAACTATTTTGAATGTATAATAGAATAGAGAAAATAAGCAAATTGATGTAGTTGGGAATCATGGGTTCTCATGTGATAGAGGAAGATAACATATGAGGAAAGTGAGAAAGAAGCTTGTGCTTTGAATAAGATGAACAGAATGCTTGTGTCTCCCAAATTCACATGTTAAACTTCTATTCACCAATGTGATAGTCTCTCTCCTTAGCTTTCAGGTGACTCCTTTGCTGCTCTCTCTTTACCTGGTTTTCTCTCCGCCCAGGCATGCCACTGTTGGCTCCTTATGCACTTACATTTTTCTTAAAAGGATAGCAGTCAGATTGTTTTGGAGATTACTCACATGACTTGATTTAACTTTCATTGCCTTTTTAAAAACTCTGCCTCAAACACACTTACATTCTGAGGTGCAGGGGTTAGGGCTTCAACATGAGAATTTGAGGCACCACAATTCAGCCCATAATAGTTGTGTTCTTAAGTACAAAGGGACAAATTTAACCAAGAAAGTAAACAGCCTCTACTCAGAAATCTATAGAACACTGAAGAAATTGAGGGAGATACAAATAAGTGGAAGCATATACCGAGAAATAGTTAACACAATCAAAATGTCCTTACAATTCTTACTGAAATACTAATGCCATATTTCACAGATCTAGAACAAACATTCTGAAAATTTATATGGAACCAAAAAAAAAAGCCAAATAGCCACAGCAATCTTGAGAAAGAAGAACAAAGTTGGAGAGATCACAATACCTGTTATGAAATTATACTGCAAGACCATTGTAATCAAAACAGCCTGGCAATGGCCTAAGAACAGGGATATAGTTTAACAGAACAGAATAGAGAACCCAGAAATCAACCCAAGTCATTACAGTCAATTAATATTTGACAAAGGAGGCAAGAACATACAATGGGAAAAAGACAGTCCTTTCAAAATTAGACAAGCAGATGCAAAAAAAAAAAAAACCTAAAACTAAAACAACAACTTAAATTATATACAAAAATAAACTCAAAATGGATAAAAGACTTAAGTGTAAGTCACAAAACCATAAAAATCCTAGAAGAAAATTTAGGCAGTAAAATCTCAGACATCTCTCAGAGTAACATTTTTTGCTGATATGTTGCTTAGGGAGAGAGAACTAAAGGAAAAAAAATAAACAAATGGGACTGCATCAAACTAAAAGGCTTCTGCAGAGCAAAAGAAACCATCAACAAAATAAAAAGGGACCCACTGTATGGGAGAAGATATTTGCCAATGATACATTTAATAAAAGGTTAATTTCCAAAATATATAAACAAACTTATACAACTCAACAGTAGGAAGACAAACAATTCAATTAAATATGGGCAAAGGACCTGAAAATGTAATTCTTCAAAGAGAACATACAGATGGCCAATCACATATGAAAAAAAAATGCTCGATGATACTAATCATCAGAGAAATGCAAATTAAAACTACAATGATATATCACCTCTCTCCTGTCAGAATGGATACCATCAATAAATCCACAAACAGTAAGTGCTGATGCAGATGGAGAGAAAAGGGAACCCTAGGACACTGCTGGTGGGAATGCAGACTAGTGAAGCTACTGTGGGAAACAATATAGAGTTTCCTCAAAAAATTAAAAAAAGGAACTGTCTTTTGACTCAGTGATTCCACTTCTGGGAATATATCCTAAGAATCCTGAAACACCAATTCAAAAGAATATGCACAGTACTTTTTTCATAGAAGCATTATTTACAACAGCCCAAATGCCCATCAGTAGATGAAAGGATAAAGAAGCTGTGGTACATTTACACTATGAAATACTACATAGCCATAAAAAAGAAGAAAATCTTACCTTTGTGACAGTATGAATAGACCTGAAGATTATTATTCTAAGTGAAATAAGCCAGTCAGAGAAAGACAAGTGCCATATGATCTCATTTACATGTAGAATCTAATGAACAAAATAAACTGATGAGCAAAATAGAAGCAGAGGCAGATATATGGATCAGAAGGACAGCTGTCAGAGGATGGAGGGGAGCATGGGACTGGATGAAAGATGGTGAAGGGATTGGTAAAGAATATATATACATAAACTATAGAGACAATATGCTGATGGATAGAAGGAAAGGGAGATGAGGTTTGGGGGAAGGTGGCAAAATGTGGGGGGAGGATAGGGATATGTAAATAGTGTCAACAATAAAAACATTTAAATAAATAAATAAATAAATAAATAAATAAATAAATAAATAAATAAATACATGGGAATTACCATGAAGAAGTCTGGCAGCCACTACTTTAACCATATGAGCAAACTCAGCATTATTTCTCCTCACAAAAATGTTTTACCTGGAACTCATGGCAATACATCAAAATAAATCTGGATTATGAAAATGTCTATAAGACAATGGACTGGCATTCTTCAGAAATTATTACTGTCATAAAAGACAAAAGGCAGGTAGCCTGAAAATATAAATAGGAAGAAAAGAGACATGAAAAACAAATTCTAAGCACTAGATTTCCCCCCAAAAGTTTATGAACAATATTTTTGTGATAACCAAGACAGAGTGAATAGTATGTTAGATGACACTATTGCCGCGATGCTAAATTTCTTAGGTGTGTAATGGTGGGGCTTTGTATTAAGAATGGATGTCATGATATTTACCATTTATTTTCAAATGGTTCCATTAAAATGTAATTAATGATCAATGAGTATAGGTGTAAATTATATATTTATAGTAATATTCTCATAACTTCTCTTTCTATTTGAAATTTTTTTTAATGTAAAGTTAAAGGAGATAGATGATAGTTAGGTAGGTAGATAGATAAATAGAGAGATAGAATCTACATCTTTGGAGGATAACTCCCTAGCATACATAAGAAGTATACTAGCTCTGTTTCACATCTGTCTATTTTTTTCTTTTGTGTATACATTATTTGATCAGTTCTAAATGACTGGATATTTAAGTTGTCTTTAATATTTTTAATTTAAAACAATGGTGCAAAACTAATCCTGTACATATATTGTTTTGCATATATATCTTTAGGACAAATTCCTAGAAAGGGAATTGCTAGATTCAAGTTTTTTATTGATGATTTTAAGTGGGCACTGGATTTCTAGCAAAATAGTTTATCTTTTTTAACCTGCTGGGGTTATAAAGCAACATGAAACAAGCCAGTTTAAAAAGCAAGACTCCTTAGTTCACCATGAATAAACTAATTTCTTTACCTTAATGATTTAATTCAAGGCTTGAATTATTTAATTTTAAATGCAAAACCTTTAACACAGTGGCTTGTACAAAATGAATATGGGTATTCATCAAATGTGTTTGAATGAGTGAGTGAATGACTGAATGGAAGCTTCTAGGCACTGGAAGCATTAACTCTGGAATTATAAAATAAACACATCTTTCCTCCCCACATTCCAAGAGGCTGTGAGACTCTTAATGGAATCTCACTATAACACATTCTAAAACGAGATGTCAAGACACATCTTCCATGGATCTCATCCAAGTCACCAAATGAGTTCCTTATAACGGACTCCCAAGACACAATTATAGGCAGCGGTTGGGAATTTAAAGTTTATAAACCACTATGAATTCCCTCGCTTCTTACCTACATCCTGCTGCTGCTGTTTTTCTCTCTGCTGGTCTCTGACTTCTCCATCACTTTGCTCTACATCAGGCTATTTAGAAGGATGGCAAATGTAGATCTCACTATAGTCTGAGCCCATTGAGAATAGAAAATTAAATAAGAGATTTTGAGGCAAATCATTTTATCCCTCAAAGGCTCTATATGATTATCTGTAAAATTAAAAAAGAGCTTAAAGCATGAAGATTTTCCCCCACATTCTATAGCTCATTGGTAAAACTATCTTATTCCTGAAATGAGTGGTAACAATAACAACCACATAACGAAAGGGAATATAACTTGCATTAAAATAACAAACACAATTTAATAGGATTATTGCATGCACCAGAAGTGGTGGTTTTCAAAAGTCAGGCTCCCACATGAGCTTCTTCTTTTCCTAGTTTGAGTAATCGTGGCTCTTATAGCAATTGTGGTTCTCAAGTCTTGAGCATGAACCCACTCCCAGACTCAGGGGTCCGTTGCATTGCAGCAATATGCCACCAATTGCATATACAAACTATTGTTAGTTGCAGATTTGCTATCTACAAAATGCTCTAGTTTTGATGCAGGCTAGAAAACTATCTGAATTCCACCTCTAACTTTTGGCATGTGATTCTTTCCAAGTGAGACATTCATAAAACAAAAAGTAATAATATCTCACTTACCTATTCCTAAAAGCTTATTTCCCTGGTTTTCCTAACACAAAGATTACCTTCTGAAACTAATACAGGTTGTCTCAAGGAATCACACACTATGGCTTTTATATTTTGAAAGAAAAGTCAAAAATGGTTTCTAGTGTAGAAGAACCAAAATCACAGAGAGTATGGCTAGTCATATTTTCACAGGAATATTTCAAATTACTGGCAAATTTACCTCAAAAAAGAAAGAACTTGAATGAGGAACATTGTGGTTTACAAATAGATAAAGAGACAATATGTGGAAGATATCTGGGGCTGGTTCTTATGGATCAGGAGAGCAAAATTTTGAGAGGAGACATTTTCAGAGTGGCAAATCTTAGTTCTGTTTGATGAAACTCTTTCTAACAGTTAGAGATTCCCCAAAGTGGAATAAATTTCTGTGATTTATTGAGTTCTGAAGAATGTAAAGACTTCAAGGAAATGTTTAATGGCAATTCTAAGGGAGAGCATGGGATGAGAGACTAAAGCCACTAAAGTCTAAGAACTGATCCATATACAAGTAGCATTTGACAATGCTATAATCAATGCTATAATCTGAAGTAATAATCAGAGCTTAATAATATTTTAATCTCCACAAAATAAATAAAAAGAAAATAGTATTCATTATAAGATTGAACCGATTAAGAAAAAAAAGTGGAATGTAATAATCCAAGTAGAAGAAGAAAAGTAATAAAATATGATCACAAAATTTATGGTCATAGAGAAACATCTTACTGAAAGCAAAATGGGAGGGTTTATAAAAGATTACAAAGATCCAGTGCTTATAAAAAATGAAAATCTTGCATAAGAAGCCACAAAAGTATGACTCATAAAAAAGTAAAGTGTCGTTTTTTCCATGAATTAAAAATATTTTAAAAATTACTATAAAACAAATTGAAGTCTCAAAACAACATGAAAAAAAGTAGTGCAATAAGACAATAAATATAATGTGTACAGTTGGGGAAGGAAAAATTAAACTTTGTTTACGGATGACTTCATTATCTGTGTAAAAAAATCCCCAAAAATTGAAACAAAAAACTACAGAAATAGTAATTATAGCAAAGTTGTAAGACCAAGTTTAATATGCAGAAGCAAATCACATGAAATATGAAATTAAAAACAATAATGTTCACATTAGCACCGCCCCAATGAAATACTTAGTTGTAAATCTCACAAAATATGTATAAGATTTATATGAGAAACAGTTTAAAAATCTGATGAAGAAAATAAAAAAACTAAATAAATAGGTAAATATTCCATGTTCATGAATAGAAAAAATCAATATTGTTAATATATCAATTTTGCACAACTTGATCTACAGATTTAACATAATCCCAATCAAAAGCCACAAGTTATTTTATGGATACCAACAAACTGATTTGAAAATTTATATAAAGATACAAAAGCCAGAATAGCAAACACAATATGGAAAGAAAAAAGCAACATTGTGGGAGTGAAAATACCTGACTTTAAGAATTTCTAGAAAGCTACAGTAATCAGGACAGATGTGTTATTGGCTGAAGTAGGAACAAATAGATTAATGGAACAGAATAGAGAGGTTAGAAATAGGCCCACATAAATAGGCCCAGTTTATCTTTGACAACAGAGAAAAATAATACAATGAGGAAAATAGAGTATTTTCAACAAACAGTTCTGGAAAAACTATATATCTACCTGCAAAGACAGAAATGAGTCTTTTTATAGACCTTACACAATTCACAAAAATAATTTGGATCATAGACTTAAATGTAAAATGCAAATCTATAAAACTCCTGGAAGATAACATAGGAAAAAATGTAGATGACCTTGGTTTTGGTGATGCCCTTTTAAATAAACACCAAAGGCATGACCCATATAAGAATAACTGATTATCTGGGCTTAATTAAAGTTAAAAATTTCTACTCTGAGAAAGACAATGTCAAGAGAATGAGAAGAAAAACCACAAAGTGGAAGCAAATATTTGCAAAAGACGTATGTGAGAAAGGACTGTTATTTAAAATATACAAAGAATTGTTAAAACTCAATAAGAAAATAAGCCACATGATTAAAAACTGATCAAAAACATTAACAGATAATTCACCTAATAAGATATACAGATTGCAAATGAACATATAAAAAAATTCTCAAGAAACAGCAGAATGTGGCAGGAGAGGAAGATGACGGCCTGCAGGACGAAGGTGAAGGAGAGGAAGTGAGTGAGTGCGAGTATGAAAGAAGAGTATGTGGATGTGTGTGCTGTGTGAGTGAGTAAGTAAGGGACAGTTAAATCTCACAGGAGCAGCAGGGGCTGGCAGACAGGCTCTGTTGGACAAAGAGAGACTACCACTGCTGCGGGCGCTCCCCTAACTGTGGGACTACAGCAAGGAGCCCATACCATCTTGAAGGGAAGAATGGCTTGTTTTAGGAACTCATCAACACCACCACTCAGACAGACCTTGGAACTACCCCACAACCCAGCAGCCACTCCAGCCAAAATCCTGCTGCCTCTCCTGCAGACTCATGGACCCTGGGACCTCCACCTCCAAAGGTACAGAGCTCAGCAACGGTAACTGCAACCTCCCCCATCCCAGCAGCAGACTTCAGACAAAACATTCACGCATTTCCAGCTCATGCAGGCAGCCGGGTTATACCACTCCCTAGGCAGTGCCTGGGGGCCACTGGGAGCCCCCGCAGGTGTGATTTTGTACAAACAAGGGCACATACCCCTGCGGTAGAAATTCTGAACTCCCTCTTCCTAAATAACTGCCCACATTCACCCCAGCTGTGCAACTTCAATGCCAGGGCCACTCAGAATGCATTAGAGCCCTGCACAGGCAAAAGCACCGCCAGTCGGTGCACACACTTTCAAAGGGCAGGCACCCTGAACCCATCTACCCACAGGGCACTTGTGGGAGCTGCTGTGAGTCCTGGCTGGGTGTGATCTTGGACAAACAGGGACACACTGCCCCCAGCGTAGAAATTCTGAATTCACTCATCCTGGACAATCTGCACAGACACCCTAGCAGGGTAACTTCAGTGCCAGGGCCCCTCAAAGTGTGTTAGAGCTCTGTGCCAGCAAATCCACTGCCATAGACACATTTCCAAAGGGCAGGCATCCTGAGCCCATATATCTACAGGGTCCTCTGGGACACTGCTTTGAGCCCCTGCTGGGTGTGATTCTGTACAAAGAAGGAAGCTCTGCCCCACACTAGAAATTCTCAACTCTCTCTTCTTGAATAACTGCCCACATTCAACCCAGCTGTGCAACTTCAGTGCCAGGACCCCTCAGAGTGCGTCAGAGCTCTTCACCAGGAAATGCACCTTCATATATGTGAATTTTCAACAGGCAGGCACCCTGAGCCTATCTACCCAAAGTGCCCTAGTGGGAGCCACTGTGAACACTCTGTGGGTGTGATCTTGGACAAATAGGGGCATACTTCCCCTCAACCTCCCCTCCAGCAGTAGAAATTCTGAATTCATTCACCCTGGAACCTGCCCACAGGCACCTCAATTACATGGCTACACTTCCAGGGCCCTTCAGAGAACTTCATTGTGCCTCACAGGCAAATGTACTGCAAGTGTCCCTGTGAGCCACCACTGGGAGTAAGCACCTATCCACCACAGGTACAGCAGAAAAAGCTGAGTCTGCCCAGCCCACAACTACAGAACTCTGGACACCACAATCACGCCTTTCCAGAGTGCAGGCCCTTTAAATCCCATCACCACAACATACAGTTCCTGGGTCCAAGACAGCAAAAATTGGGACAATCCCCTCCACAGCTGCTGACTTCTAGATACCACAGTTGTCCCTCTCCAACTCACAGGCCTATGTCAAGAGAACCCAAATAGCTCAAGTAGAGAGCTACATTAGATTACTAAACCCAGGAGAACTGAGAGATTACACCAGTAGCACCATCCCCAAAAGAACCTGAGTAGAAAAGCAATTGGATCTATAATTAAAACATTATAGGAAGACATGGGAAGACAAAAAGAGCAACCCCCAAGGAAAGAAAAAAAAAGGAATCACCAGAAAGGGAGTTAAATGAAATTGAGGCTAGCAGTTTAACAGAGAAAGAATTCAGAGTGATGGTTATAAGGATATTTAAACAGCTGGATAACAAATATATGCAAGTCAATGAGAATTATAAGGAATTGAATGAGAATGTCGCCAACATGAAAAAGAGCCAAGAGGAGATGAAGAACGACATAGCTGCAATAAAGGACACAATGGAAGGCTTAAACAGTAGACTAGAAGAGACTGAGGACCGTATCGGTAAATTAGAAGACAAGGTAGGGAAAAACACACAAACACAGCAGCAACTGGAAAGACAACTTAAAAAACAAGAGGAGAGCCTAAGGGAGCTTTGGGACAACACAAAATGAAACAATATTCACATAATAGGAGTACCTGAAGGATAGGAAGAGAAGCAAGGAATAGAAAACCTGTTTGAAGAAATGGTGACAGAAAACTTACCTGGCAAGAAAAAAACCATGCAAGTCGAAGAAATACAATGAGTCCCAAACAAGATGAACCATAAAAGATCAACACCAAGACACATCATAATTAAACTGGCAAACACCAACAACAAAATAAAAATCTTAAAGACTGCCAGAGAGAGAAAGAAAGTTACTTACAAGAGTTCTCCTATTAGAATATTAATAGATTTCTCAAAAGAAACACACCAAGCCAGAAGGGAATGAAATGAAATTTACAAAGTGATGCAAAGCAAGGGACTGAACTCAAGAATACTATACTCAGCAAGGCTATCATTCAAAATTGAAGGTGGAATCAGGAGCTTCATAGACAAAAAAGGACTAAGAGAGTTTGTCACTACCAAGCCAGCAATGCAAGAAATGTTGAAGGGACTGCTATAAAAAGAAGAAAGATAAAGGCAAGAAGAAACACAAACACCAAGGAAAAATATGACACAAACATGTACTTATTAATAATAACATTAAACATAAATGGATTAAGTGCACCAATCAAAAGACATAGTGTAGCTTAATGCATAAGAAAACTTGATCCATATATTTGCTGTCTGCAAGAGATCCACCTCAGAACAAAGGATTCACACAGACTGAGAGTGAAGAGATAGAAAAACATTTCTCAGGCAAATGGAAATGAGAAAAAATCTGAGGTTGCAATACTTATATCTGATAAAATAGATCTCAAAGTAAAGGCCATAACAAGAGATAAGGAAGGCCACTACATATTACTAAAAAGGTAAAACTCTGGTAAACATATATGCACCTAATATATGAACACCCAAATACATAAAACAACTCTGGAAGATATCAAGGGAGAGATTGATAACAATATAGTCATAGAAGGGGACTTTAATACCCCTCTGACACCACTGGATAAATTAACCAAACAAAAAATCAGCAAATAAACAGCAATCCTCAATGACACACTAGACATGGACTTAATTGACATCTTTAGAACTTACACACCAAATATACAAGAATATATATTATTCTCCAGTGCACATGGAACATTTTCAAGGATAGACCACATATTAGGACACAGGCAAAGTCTCCTCAAATTCAAGAAGATAGAAATCATATCAAGCATCTTCTCAGATCACAATGGCATAAAACTGGAAATCAACTACCATAAAAAGAAATCAAACACTTAGAGACTAAATAACATGCTATTAAACAATGACTGGGATACCAGAGAGATCAAAGAAAAAATAAAAAACATCATGGCAACAAATGACAATGAAAACACAAAAATACAAAAATCTATGGGACATAGTGAAAGCAGTCTTGAAAGGGAAGTTCATAGCTCTACAAGCTTACTGCAAACAAACAAGAAACAATGGAATAACTTATCTAACCCTACAACTACAACTCAAAATGTTAGAATGAAAGCAAAAAGAAAATCCCAGTGTAAACAGAAGGAATGAAATAATAAAGATCAGAGCAGAGATAAAAGACATAGAGACCAACATGTGTGTGTATATATATATATACACACACACACACACACACAAAACCAAGAGTTGGTTCTTTGAAAGGATAAACAAGATTGATGAAACTCTAGCCAGACTCACCAAGAAGCAAAGAGAGAGAACCCAAATAAACATAATCAGAAATGAAAGAGGCGGAATAACAACAGATCCCACAGAAATACAAAAGATTGTTAAAAAATATTATGAACAACTCTATTCCAACAAACTAGAAAACCCAGAAGAAATGAACATATTCCGAGAAAAATATCACTTCCAAACTCAATCAGGAAGAATCTAAACATCTTAATAGACCAATATCTGTGGAAGAAATTGAAACAGCATTAAAATGTTTCTAGCAAATAAAAGCCCAGGGCCAGACAGCTACACAGGAGAGTTTTATCAAACATTCAAGGGAGAACTAAAACCTATTCTCCTAAGACTATTCCAAAAAATTCAAGAGGAAGGAACACTTCCAAGCTCCTTCTATGAAGCCAGCATCACCCTAATAACAAAATCAGATAAACACAACACCATGAAAGAGAATTACAGGCCAATATCTCTCATGAACATAGATGCCAAAATCCTCAACAAAATTCTAGCAAATCGAATCCAGCAGTACATCAGAAATGTCATACACCATGACCAAGTAGGATTTATCTCAGGGATCCAAGGATGGTACAATATCTGCAAATCAATAAACATAAGATATCCCATAAACAAATTGAGAGATAAAAATCACTTATTTATATCAATTGATGCAGAAAAAGCATTTGACAAAATCCAACATCCTTTCTTGAATAAAATATCTCAACAAGGTGGGAATAAAAGGATCATACCTCAACATAATAAAAGCCATCTATGACAAACCCACAGCCAATATCATATTCAATGGACAAAAACTAAAACTATTTTCCCTAAGAACAGGAACAAGATAAGGATGACCACTTTCACCACTCCTGTTCAACATAGTACAGGAAGTACTAGCCATTGCGATTAAACAAGAAGAAGAAATAAAAGGCATCCAAATTGGAAAAGAAGAAGTAAAACTGTCTTTATTCGCAGATGACATGATACTGTAGATAGAAAACCCTAAAGACTCCATCAAAAAATTATTAGACTTAATAAATGAATTCAGCAATGTAGCAGGATACAAAATCAATGCTGAGAAATCTATGGCATTTCTATACACCAACAGTGAACTTACAGAAAAGGAGACTAAGAAAACAATCCCATTTACCATTGCATCAAGAAAATTAAGATACCTAGGAATAAACTTAACTAAGGAGGTAAAAGACCTCTACACAGAAAACTATAAGACATTGAAAAAAGAGATAGAGGAAGACATAAATAGATGGAAGAGCATATTGTGTTCATGGATTAATAGAATAAACATCATTAAAATATCTATATTACCCAAAGCAATCTATAGATACAATGCACTCTTCATTAAAATACCAACGACATACTTAACAGACCTGAAAAAATTTCTCCAAAAATTCATCTGGAATAAGAAAAGACCCTGAATAGCTACAGCAATCCTGAGAAAGAAGTACAACGTAGGAAGGATCTCAATACCAATTTTAAAGCTGTATTATAATGCCACTGTTCTCAATTCAGCCTGGTACTGGCACAAGAACAGACATCTAGACTGTTGGGATATAATATAGAATCCAGTTATGGACCCAAACCTCTATACTAAATTAATATTTGACAAAGGAGGCATAAACATACAATGGAGTCAAAACAGTCTCTTCAATAAATGGTGTTCGGAAAATTGGACAGATACATGCAAAATAATGAAACTAGACCACCAACTTAAACCATACACAAAAATAAACTCTAAATGGATACAAGATTTATATATAAGACCAGAAACCATAAAAGTACTAGAGGAATCCACAAGCAGCACAATCTCTGACATAATGTCAAAGGAACTTCTTCACTGATACTGCTCCTAGGGCAATGGAAGATAAAGAGAAAATAAACAAATGGGACTACATCAAAATAAAAAGCTTTTGCACAGCAAAAGAAACCATCAACAAAACAACAAGAAAGCCCACTGTATGGGACAACTCACTTGCAAATATTATCACTGATAAAGGTTTAATCTCCAACATCTACAGGGAATTTGTATAATTTAATAAAAGGAAAATAAATGATCCAATAAAATAAATGGGCAACAGATCTAAATAGAATTTTTTTGAAAGAAGACAGAAGGAAGGCCAAGAGGCATATCAAAACATGCTCAGGGAGAGACTGGACAAAAATCATACACCTATGGATGAGATCAATGGGAGGGAGCTAAGGGCAGAGGGAGGGGTGGGAGCTGGGTGGAGGGGTGCTATGGAGGGGAAAAAAGAGAAACAAATGTAATAATCTGAATAATAAAGATTTAACTAAAAAAAAAACACATGCTCAGTCACTAATTATCCCAGAGATGCAAATCAAAACGACAATGAGGTACTATCTCACACCAGCCAGAATGGCTATCATCAACAAATCAACAAAAAGAAGTGCTGGTGAGGATATGAAGAAAAAGAAACCCTCATGCACTACTGATGAGAATGCAGACTGATGCAGCCACTGTGGAGAACAGTATGGAGTTTCCTCAAAAAACTAAAAATGGAAGTCCTATTTGACCCAATAATTCCACTCCTAGGAATATATCCTAAGAAACTAGAAATACCCATGAGAAAGGATATATGCACCCCTATGTTTATAGCAGCACAATTTACAATAGCTAAGATTTGGGAACAGCCTAGGTGCCCGTCAGCAAATGAGTGGACCAGAAAACCATGGTATATCTGCACAATGGAATACTATGCTGCCATAAAAAAGAAGGAATTCTTACCATTTGCAGCAACCTGGATGGAACTGGGGAGCATTATTCTAAGTGAAATAAGCCCGTCAATGAAAGAAAAATACTACATGATCTCACTCATTTATGGATAATAACATAATAAATTGATGGAAAAAAGATAGATACAGTGGCAGTAAAGCATCAAACAGACTGTCAAATTACAGCAGGAAGGTTAGGGAGAGGTGAGCGAGTTAAGAGATCAACTGAAGGACTTGTATGCACGCATATAAGCATAACCAATGGATGCAAGACACTGGCGGGGGCAGTGAGTACATGAATGGGATTGGGGGGGGGGACAATGGGGAGATATGTACACATGTAATACCTTAATAAAAAATGGAAAAAAAAAGAAAAAAAAGAAATGGACCCAATACTATAATAGTAGGGACTTAAATAATCCACTTACATCAATAAACAGAATATCCAGAGAGAAAATCAATAAACAAACATCAGCCTTTTTTTAAATGACACATTACATGGGATTCACTTGACAGATATATACAGAATATTCCATACAAAAATAATAGAGTACATATTTTTTCTCAAGTACCCATGGGACATTCTTCAGTATGGATAATATGTTAGGCCACAAAACAATTTTTAATAAATTAATGAAGACTAAAATCATATCAAGCATCTTTTTTTTTTTACCACAATAGGATGAAACTAGAAATCAGTTACAAAAAGAATACTGGAAAATTCACAAATATGTAGAGATTAAACAATATGCTACTAAAGAAACAATGGGTAAATTTTAAAAATAAAAAAGTAAAAAAATTACCTTGAACCAAATGAAATAAAAATACCACATGATCTTACTTATTTATGGAAAACAAAGAACACTATAACCTGATGAACAAAAAGATAGATATAGAGGCAAGAAAGCATCAAACAGAGATGGTTAAATTACAGCGGGAAGGCTGGGAGTGTTGGGAAGGGTGAGAAAGAGATCAACCAAAGGACTTGTACGCATGCATATAGCACAACCAATGGACACAAGACACTTGGGGGGAGGGGTGGGCTAAGGGCATGTGACTGGAGCTAGGGGAGGCTGGGGAAAGATCACTGGGGGGGAAAAGGAGATATATGTACTACTATGTGTAATACTTTAAACAATAAAATAAAATAAAATATAAAATAAAATAAAATAATAAAATCAAGAAAGAAATTGTCCAATTGCATAAGCCACGGGAATGGCAAATTAAAACAATCATATTCTGCATATTTATTAGAATCGTGAAAATCCCAAACACTGACTATCTCAAGTGCTAGGAAGATTGTAGAACAACAGAGCTCTTATCCATTGCTGGTGGGGATGCAAGATGGGAGGCAGTTTGAAAGATAGTTTGGCAGTTCCTTATAAAATTAAACATACTCTTACCATATGATCCAGTAATAGTACTCCTTTGTATTTTACCCAAATGAACTAAAAACTTATGTCAACTGCTTATGGATGTTTATAACAGTTTTATTTAAAATTTTCTAAATTGTAAACAACTAAGATGTCCTTCAGTAGGTGAACTGTAAATAAACTATGGTACATTCAGACAATGGAATATTATTCAGCATAACATGATTTAAAGAGACCAAAAGTGCAAATTAGTAAGTGAAAGAAATGAGTTCAACTATTTGACATTCTGTAACAGGTAAAACTATGGAAGTTAGAAAACTATCAGTGATTGTCAAGGGGTTGAAAGAGGAGGAAGAGATGAATCAGCAGCGTACAGGAAAATTTTAGGATAGTAAAAGTATTTTCTGTGATACTACAATGG
The DNA here is from genome assembly GCA_011751065.1 of Lasiurus cinereus. Taxonomy (NCBI): domain Eukaryota; kingdom Metazoa; phylum Chordata; class Mammalia; order Chiroptera; family Vespertilionidae; genus Lasiurus; species Lasiurus cinereus. The sequence goes on along the minus strand of JAAGEH010000039.1, from coordinate 7,279,883 downwards.
ATACATGTCATTTGCTCAAAACCATGCAACATACAACACCAAGAGGGAACCCTAATGTAAACTGTGGACTCTGGGTGATAATGATATATCAGTACAGGTTCATCAACTGTAACAAATGTACCACTCTGGTGGGGCATGTTGACAGTGGGAAAGACTATATATGTGGATCAGGGAGTATGTCGGCACTATCTGTACTTTCCACTCAATTTTACTGTGAACTTGACTATTACTTTATTTTCTAAAAGCCTCATAGAGTAAACTTGAGGCAAGTCTCTTATGCTAATGGGAAATAATAGCAAGTTGAGCACTTAACTTTCTTTTTTTTTAAATATTTTTATTGATTTTTTACAGAGAGTAAAGAAGAGGGATAGTCAAAGACATCGATGAGAAAGAAACATCAATTAGCTGCCTCCTACATAGTTCCTACTGGGGATGTACCTGCAACCAAGGTACATGCACTTGACCATAATTGAACCTGAGATCCTTCAGGCAACACCATAGCCACTGAGCCAAACCAGTGAGGGCTTAACTTTCTTTAGTTTACAATGTTATGGAGGTAAATTGTAGCTGCAGTGTATTGTAGTTCCTCCCAACACTTCTCGAGTCTGGCTCTGAAGCCTAGTTCTAACCTATGGCAATGCTCTGATTTGTGCAGATTGTTTGGAACTTCCTTTCCTTGTTATCCTGCATAAGAGAGGCTTTGTCATTGATTTGATGATGGGTCATTATTACACTGACATTGAGGACACAGAGAAAATCCAGAAGGCAGGTTACCAAAAGAACATTACCAAGGGCTCAGTACAAATTTCTTAATACTTACAAGTTGTAACCTGCAATATGTTAAATTAGATTATTTTTAAATGCTGTATTTTCGTGGGATTTTAGAATTAAATATTGAATCTTTGATAAATTAAGTCTAAGTAATTATCAAATCTCATAATGGTGAGATATGAGGGAGTTGGTGAATAGTACATTCTGAAATATTTTTAATCAAAAAAAGAGAGAACAATATACTGAAAAGCAAAAATTATGCTACAATTGATTTGAAACAATCTTGAAAAAAATCAGAAGCTTAGGATTTTAATATTGGATTTTATACATTATGCATTTCAGATTTTGAGCAAAACAATGAAATATCAGAAATGAAAAAAATAGAAATAGAAGTCTTCAAAGTCTGTATGAATGTAGGAAAGACTTTTGCAAAGGTTTTGTTTCTTCTCAACTTAACTGTAAGTTATTTAATAACCAAATGGTCACAGGAAGCTTTGTTCTTTCACTAACTACATATCCTTGATCATGAAAATGTGTGGTTATGATATGGCCCTTGACTCATTAGACAAAGCTTCCTCATTTCCTCATCTCTGGGCTCTGCGTCATTTTAAATCACTTGAGATGGTGTTTTGGGTGATTCTCTATTGATGTTCATTGAATACTTAAATAATGTTACAATCTTTCAACAATAAAGATTTAAACATAAACAAACAAACAAATAAATAAATAACAAGTCACAAGGCATACACATTTCTTGCTAGGTTTATTTTAAAAATGAAGATAACTAACACATATACTGTTCTCAGAATTTTACATGTACTAACAATTTCATTGTGATCTTAATGAAGTTCGTACAATTGACACCTACAGTTTATAGATGAGGAAACTGAGGCATGTTCAAGGCAACATACTAGTCAAATCGAAACTTGGATAGTTAAGCTCTTACTCACTCCTACCCACTGCACTATACTGCTTCTTACATAATTTATCTTCTTGTTATTTCAAAGGTTATTATTTTCTTCATTGTGAAGTTGTTTTGAGTTTTAAATGAGTTCATCTATTTAAAGCACATAAAAGAACTTTGGCACATAGGAAGCACTTTAGAAACGGGGGGTGGAGGTGATGCAGAAGAAGTCCAGGGGGAAAACGGGGACTTATGTAATTCCTTCAGCAATAAAGATTTTTAAGTTTTTTTAAAAAAGAAATGCTACGCATTAATGTTATCATTATTATCAACATTTGTATGTCTTCTAAAAACCTATCATATGTATAACGGAAAGCCTTGACTTAGATATGTCCAAATTCTCTTATCTATAATAATAAAAGTGTAACATGCTAATTAGACTGGACATCGTTCCAGACAAAGCCACAGTAGGCGGGGGCTGAGGCAGAGTTGGTCACCGCAGTGGCAGGGGCCAAGGCCCTTGAATGAATTTTGTGCATCGAGCCTCTAGTTACTTCTAATAATAATAATGCTTAATATTTTTATTCTATTTGTGTTTTTCATGAACACAGTTTTCAAATAGAAGTTTTACTTCCTTCTTTCTAAATGTCTCATTATTGTAATTTCTTCTCTAATTGTATTGACTGGAGTTTCTGGAGCAATGTTACATAAAGGGAGTAACAGTGAGGATCTTATTTTTGCTCCTGACTTCAAACTCCACAAAAATGGACATATTGTATAATTTTTCCATTGAGTTTTTCATTGGATTTTAGGATGTTTGTGTGTGTGTGTGTGTGTGTGTGTGTGTCTAAAATAGTGGTAAGGCATTCCTCTACTGTTAAATTACTAAAGAGTTTTTATTATAAATATATGTTGACCTTATCAAATATATTTTAAGCATCAATTACTCATAATATGCTTTTTCCACTTTGACCAGTTAAAATGCTTATTCAATGCAATTCATTTTCTAAAATGAAAAGATCTTTACTTTCCTAGGATAAAATGTACTTGGTTGAGATGTGGTATTCTATTAAATTATTGGTAAGTTTTATTTGTTAATACATTATTAGAATTTTTACTTCAATTTCAATATCATTGACTAGAGGCCCAGCACACAAAATTCATGCACTTGGTGGGGGGCAACCCTTCAGCTTAGCCTGTGCTCTATCACAGTCCAGAAGCCCTCAGGGGATGTCTGACTGCTGACTTAGGCCCACTCCCTGCCACAGCTGCTGCACTCGCCAGCTGTGAGCCTGGCTTCTGGCTGAGCAGTGCTCCCCCTATGGAGGCGCACTGACTACCAGTGGGCAGCTCCTTCATTGAGCATCTGCCCCTTGGTGGTCAGTGTGCATCATAGTGACCGGTCATTCCACCATTTGGTCAATTTGCATATTAGCCTTTTATTATATAGACTGTTCTCTAGAGTTTTGTTGTGTGTGTGTGTGTGTGTGTGTGTGTGTGTGTGAGTGTTATGAAGAATTTAAACAAAGAAAATTAAAACTAATTTTTTCTTTTTTTTCTATGTTCTATTCTCTATGTTTTGAAACAATAATAGCATTAGATCTTTCTACTTATTGAAAGTTACGGGGTATTTTCTTGTGAAACCATCTGAGTTTGATGCAAATTTTTAATTTTGAAATTTTTTTTTATAATGATTCTAAGTTTTCTCTCTTTTCTGGGGTCAATTTTGGTCATTTATATTTTCCTAGAGAAAAAATGATTTTTTTATTTCAGGTTCTTAAAATTTTTCTGAAGTTTTAAAATATATCCTCTTACATTTTATTAACATTGTCTTTACCCATGTTTCACTTGCCTCATTTCTAAATTTACCTGTTTGTGCTTTTTCCCATTTTTCTTAATTAATATAGATTTATCTGTTAAATTTTCAACTGCCTGCCACAGATTGTATCAGACCCAGTTTTCAACACCATAATTCAAATGCCTAATTTATTTGTTTTCATGATATATTTAAGACTGTGCATGTTTTTCTCAAAGATAGTATTCTCTTCCCATAATTTTTTAGGAAAATGCATAATTCTAGTATACATGAATAATCAAATTTTCTCATTAGCGTAAAAGTTGTTTAAGAGTTTTCCTTTTCTTTTCTTTTTCTTTTTATTACCAAGTACTTGGAGTTTTTGTTTGCTTGACTCTAGGTTTGCTATTTTATGCTTTAATGCAATGTAGGTAAAAAGAATGAGGTCTGTATTATTTCTACTTATTAGAATTTGTTGAGTTTTTTTAATGTCTTAATATATCATCATGGCACATGGAAATAAAGTCTATTTTCTGTTTTACCAGATCTGGAGTTTGTTCTACATTTATTCAGTTTCCCTTGTTATATTAGTCAGATTGACTATTACTTCCTTCTTTCTGTCTGAAGCTGAAAGGCTCCAAATGTTGCATGTTGCTGTGTTTCTCAGCTCTTTCCCCTTTTAGTCATTGTCTTATGTAGGCAGATCCAGAGGAAATTGAATTTATGAAAGTTTTTATCAAGTATCACTATATTTATTATCTTACCATTTTTAGTTTATATTCAATTTTACTTTTAATGTGTCCTTGCTTTAAAAAAAATAGTATCTTTTGCTTTGTTGTGTTTTTTCTTTATTTTTATTTTTTAATATATTTTATTGACTTTTTACAGAGAGGAAGGGAGAGGAACAGAGAGTTAGAAACATCAATGAGAGAGAAACATCGATCAGCTGCCTCCTCCACGTCCCCTACTGGGGATGTGCCTGCAAGCAAGGTACATGCCCTTGACCAAAATCAAACCTGGGACCTTCCAGTCCGCAGGCCGATGCTCTATCCACTGAGCCAAACCAGTTTTGGCAGTGTTTTTTCTTTAAAGTATTCTTCCTTTTTGATAATTTATAAGGTTATATTCGTTTTTCCCCCAGTTCTTTTGGTAGTTATAACTTTGGATAGTAAATATGTTTTCAATGTGTTTATTTTTATTTTTTAAAATATATTTTATTGATTTTTTACAGAGAGGAAGAGAAAAGGATAGATTTAGAAACATGGATGAGAGAGAAACATCTATCATCTGCTTTCTGCACATCTCCTATCGGGGATGTGCCTGCAACCAAGGTACATGCCCTTGACCAAAATCAAACCTGGGACCTTTCAGTCCATAGGCCAAACCGGTTATGGCTATTTTCAGTGTGTTTAAATGGTGGTCATTCTTCTTGCTCTCTTGCTAGAGACTATATTCTACAAAGGAACAGCACATGGAGATGACAGCTTGCAGCTCCATCATGCTGGAATGGGGGTTAGTCTAGGAATTTTGGATATGTGGTCTTTATAAACATGACCTCTGGAATCAGGTAAGTAATCCTATTGGGTGTTAAGAATGAAAAAAAATTATATTTTATGGTTGGTGAGACAATTTTCTGAGGTGAACTTATCAAAAGACAATAGATTGATTTCCAACAAGACACCTTCCTTATAGATTGTCAATGCAAACTGGTTATGGGACATTACAGTGGACATTTTGGCTGCTTCCTTAAAGTTTCTTATTCTCTTGGTAATAATTTTAATTTTTATTTGTAAACTCACTTAACAGCACAACTCTGATCAAGGAAAGTTGTCTCTACTCCTAGTTCTAGAAATAGGCCCCTAAACTGATCAGCACCAATGGTCATTTTCATTACGGGATATGGCACGCAAAACCCATTCGTGCCAACAAGATACAGGGATGGGTTTCTCTGAGGGTTTCTTGGAAAAAGAAACTCGTTTTCTTTTCTCACTCTTTTTGAAAGAACTTAACGGAATGCCATTCTCTCTAGATCCATAGATTTGGATAATGAAGAAAGCATATTATCCCAGATATTGCTGCCATGCCTGGAATTCTCGCCCCTCCCATCCCCAACACTTCCCCTTAGCATGAAGCTGCTATCAAGGAACAAAGGCAAAAGAGGAAAAGACACATCCTTGAGAGCAAAGTTGAGTCCCTGAGTCAAAGCAGCAACACTGTTCAGTGTCTAGTCCTGCAGTTAATGTGAATCAATGTCTCATTTATTGTTGAAGCCAGTTTGCACTTAACTTGATTGTCTGCAGCCACTGCATCTTAAGACAATGGTTTACACTTGTGCTGCCCAAGGAACCAGAGCTGGTCATGAGATGTGACTTTCCTCAAATTCTAACATGAATTCTTAATGTATCCTTTAAGATAGAGAGCATTTATTAACTTCTTACTAAGATAAGGAAATTAGTTCACTTACTATTTTTCACATATTCATTGTTCCTCCTCCCAATATTTTCATATACATGCTAAAATTATATATAATTATACATATAGTATGTTTTATATATAGTATGTTTTCTTTTGAGGTTAATAATAGTTATAATTTTTTCCTGAAACCATAATTCTCACTCCCCGGCCACTCTCTTTGATCTCTTGTTGAATTGAGTGGGTGGTTACACTAGTGCTTTTGTAGTCCAGCTTTATGTTCTTTATTTCCTTTTTCTTTCTTATATTTAGCATTCAAATGGATAAATTTCCTCATAAAACAGTTGTTCACATAGGACTCACATTAAAGTTGCCAGATGTAGGATAAAAATACAAAGCTCCAGTGAAATTTGAATTTTAGATAAATAATGAATAATATTTTTGTATGAATATGTTCCATGCAATAACTGGGACATACTTATCTATATATATATATATAAAAGGCTAATATACAAAATGTCCCCTAGGGAGTTAGACTGGGAGACCAGGAGTTTGATCACTCACTATGACGTGCTGACCACCAGGGCAAGGTTTGGAATGAAGGAAGGCCCCACCCAAGGAAGGAAGGCTCCAGCTGGCAGCCAGAAGAAAGGCCCTGGCTGGCAGCCTGAAGGCCCCAATTGGCCTTGACCATCAGCCAGGCCTAAGGACCCTACCTATGCACAAATTTTTTGCACTGGGCCTCTAGTCCTATAATATTATTCATTGTTTATCTGAAATGCAAATTTCACTGAGCAGTCTATATTTTATCTGGAAATCTTACCATGTGTGAATTGTATTCTCTGAGTCTGTCACTATATGGACATGCAAAAATATTGCCTTTTATACCTGGGTGACAACTTAGCTGGGCCTAAATATTCCTGAGCTACCTTTTTTTTAAATTTTTTATTTAGAATACTACAGATGTGGTTCCACTATCTCCTAATAGCAAATATTTTTATAAAGACTATGAAATTGTACAAGTTTTACCTTTTATTTCTTCCTTTCATAAAGTGACTACTTCTTCTGACTATATATTTATGGAATTCTTTATCCTGGAAGCTCAGAAAATTATTAGGCTATGTTTCATTAGTAATTGCTCCTTTTGTTTTTTTCCTTAGAACATAGTATGTCCTTTTCCTTGTAGATTTCATTCTTTTATTTCCTTTTCTCCTGTATCTATGAATATTTTCCTACTACAGTTTTATATTCTTCATATGTTAAAACATCATTGTCTATTTTACATATTTATTACCTAGTGTACAATTTTCATCCATGCTTTTTTCTTTATATTTCATGTCATTCTCTACCTCAAATCTTTTCTTCATCTTGAAGGTTCAATTTCAGGTATATCCATTTTTTTTCTAGTTCTGATGTATTTACTATTATTTTCTAGTGACCTCCTTTTTTCTGATTCCTCTGTTTTCTTAATCTTCCAGTTTCCCCTTCCTTGTCTTATTACATTGTTTATCCCTTACTTTTTAGAATTCTTGTCTACTTAAATCCTTTGAAAGAAAACAATTTGTTGCAGAATTTTTGGCAGAGTTAGGGAATTGATGTCATGACTTGATTCTACCATGGTCCATTTCTCTGTTTCTGGAGAATTTCCTAAGATTTTGGTGTAAGACTACATTCACTCTTTCATTTGAATACTATTGGTACATATTTTCTATTTCAAAAACTTATATTTTGCTCTTTTTGTTGAATTGAGAGAGGAAAGTTAGAAAACACTGTTTCTAAGCAGCTACCTTTTTTTTCTAGTAGTTACTAGAATTTGTTTAAATTAAGTCCCTCAAATTTAAATTATCTACCTCTTTAGATCATTGTCTATAAGTAGTTGAATTCCTAGAAATGAATTCACTCAGAGTAAATCAGTAATGAATATATGGTAAAGAATTAAATGGTGAAGTAATAGTTCCATAGAGAAAGAAATACTATGGAAATCAAGGACACATTGAGAAATCTAAAATAGAAGATGCCATCAAAACTGGTTTGGCTCAGTGGATAGAGCATCAGCCTGCGGACTGAAAGGTTCCAGGTTCGATTCCAATCAAGGGCACATACCTTGGTTGTGGACACATCCCCAGTGGGCGGTGTGAAGGAGGCAGTTGATCGATGTTCTCTCTCATCGATGTTTCTAACTCTCAATCTCTTTCCCTTCCTCTCTATAAAAAATCAATAAAACATATTTTAAAAAAATAAATAAAATAAAATAAAATAGAAGATGGCAAAGAAATTTACCATCAGCGAATTGGTTATAGCAGAGAGTAGTAATAAAGAAAACAAAAAAGATAACAAGAAAACCTTGCTGGATTCAAATGTGATGTTCAATTTAATGCTTCACTTAATGCCAACACTGTGTAACCTTGGGAAAGTCCCTTAATATCCCTGATCCTGAGCCTCAGTTTTCTCATCTGTGGAATGGGGATAATATTAATGCCTACATTGTGGCCTTTTTTTATGGGTCAAATGAGATAATATATGGACAGAGTTTAACATAGTGCCTGACACGTAGAGAGAAAAGATGTCAGCTAATTATTATCATGATTCTAATTATGTCTTTGAAAAGACAAAAGGAAGAAACAAATGTTGCAAATTGTGATATTACTATTATTTTATTCTGAAATGTTTGTTGTTCAGGTTCTCTATGTGTACAGAGTTATTGTGTCAAACAGATTTTATGCTTGTAGTTAAACCCTCTATTTCTATTTATTTATTTACTTACGGTACTTACTTTTATCCTCACCTGAGGATATGCTTCCATTAATTTTAGAGAGACAAGAAATGAGGAGAGAGAGACAGAGAGACATCCATGTGAGAGAGAAAGATTGATCTGTTGTCTCCTGAATTAGGGATCGAACTCACAACCTTTTTGGTGTACCAGAGGATGCTCCAACCAACTGAGCCACCTGGCCACCACTGGTTTAACCCTTTAATCTGCATAATATAGGGCCTTGTGCTTACATATAAAGGGTACTCCTTGATTTCATCTATTGAATCAATGAACAAATGGTTTTATGATTATAAGACACACAAAAAGAAGCATTTATGCAGAACTTAATGGATAAAACTGACTTGAAACCAGAGATACATGACCATTCCCCTAGATTTTAAGTGAACAGCAATTTGGGGCACTTGAAACAGCTTAACAATTCAGACATGAACTGTGGCCACAATGTCAGACCTCCCTCACGGCATTGAGACTGCTGACGACCAACATGCAGAAGTTTACAAACAATCCCCATCAAATGTGGAGTCCTAATATAATGTCCAGAATCTGGGGAGAGAAGGAGCAAACATAATTCCTGGAAAATGAAGAAAGGGAAGGGGGAGTTATTAAAGAAACCACCATAACCAGAATTAAAGCAGTTGTTAATATTATTAACAACAATAACAACAGAAATAATAAAAGCAAGCACTCACATAGCATTTACTATCTATCAGATCTTACGTAGGATAGATAGATAGTTTCATGTAATTCTTACAAAAATCTCCTGGGGCAGGTATAATTTTACAGATGAGGAAACTAAGGCTCAGAGAAGAGTTACATTCCCCAAGTCACACATCCAATGGCCAAGTGATCTTGAGGTCAGGTTAGCCCTTTTTGGGAGCCATATTATTAATAAAGTCTTATGCTGCTGCACGGAAAGTGACAAATGGCAACTGGTGGTCCAATATTCTTTTCTTTGGGGAAAAAGAAAATTTTCTACCAAGGATTTAAATAATGCCATTTGCCTTGAGGTGTACTGTGTTTTGCATCTTCCCATAATGCAGTAAGAAAGAGATGAGGCCTATGGTGCTGGTGAAGAGCATAGACCCCAAAAGCTGGATTGCCATGGTTAGGTTTGTCTCTTTCTCTTAGCTGTGTGACCTGGACCTCTTCAGTTATTTAATTTTAGGGAATGCTTCTATCATCCAACCATTGGCATAAGCCAGGAACCTGGAATCCCTATTGGAAATGCTTGGCACACATGTTCTACATCCAATCAAATCCTGCAGATCTCACTTCTGAATATCTACTTCCAAGGATTGTTGCCATCTCCCCTTCTCCATTGATACTCCCCTGGTCTTCTTTACCCACTGTGTGGCCTTGGGAAAGTTACTTTCTCTGTGCCTTCGTTTCTTCATCTGTAAAATGGGACAATAATAACACCTACTTCACAGAACTTTGTGAGGGTGTAATATATATCCATGCTGTCAAGAATTTTGAACACTGCCAAGCACATTGTAAGAATTAAAAAGAAAAAATAGCCTCAGAAGCTCTCCAAGGTTTCCCACAGCAACTTTCTGCCTGCTCTAACCTGTTTTTTAACCTATTTCAAAGCCAGAAGAATATTTTCCAGTACCAGCTTTGACTCTGTGCCTGCCTTACCTAAAGCCTTCCCTGGACGTCTCTTGTGCTCCCTGCCCCAAGAGTCCTGCCGCCTCTCAAGACCATCTCCCACTCTGTTCCACCTTGCTCCTGCTCATTGCCCAGCCCAACCTCCTATCAGTCCCTGCAACACCCAGGTTTCTTCCCACACTCTCTCTACGTGCTCATTCCTCCATCTGAAGCACTTTCCCATTCCCACTTCCTTTGGCCCAGGCCCAGCCCATCCATCCTTTGAAAGTTCTTCACCCTTGCAAGGCCTTCTCTGATGCCTGCCCACCCCCATCCCAGTCCAGGTCAAACTCTTTTCTCCATACACAATCTTAGGACCACATCCTGTAATTGTCTCCTTTGTTACAGAGATTTTCTTTTAATTTTTTATTAATGTATTACATGTATACATATCTTGCCATTTCCCCTCCCCCACTCCCATGCATACCCTAACCCCACAGAGTCTTATATCCATTGGTTATGCTTATGTGCATGCATACAAGTGTACAGTTAATCTCTTATCTACCCCACCTCTCTCTAACTTTCCCACTGTAATTTGATAGTCTGTTTGATGCTTTACTGCCTCTGTATCTATCTTTTCGTTCATCAGTTTATAATGTTCTTTATTATCCATAAATGAGATCATGTGGTATTTTTCTTTCATTGACTGGCTATTTAACTTAACAAAATGCTCTCCAGTTCCATCCAGGTTGCTGCAAATGATAAGAATTCCTTCTTATTTATGGCAGCATAGAATTCCATTGTGTAGATGTACCACAGTTTTCTGATCCACTCATCTACTGATGAGGGCACCTAGACTGTTTCCAAATTGTAGCTATTGTAAATTGTGTTGCTATGAACATCAGGGTGCATAAATCCTTTCTGATTGGTGTTTCTAGTTTCTAAGGATATATTCCTAAGAGTGGGATTGCTTGGTCAAATGGGAGTACCATTTCTAGTTTTTTAAGGAAACTCCATACTGTTCTCCACAGTGACTGCACCAGTCTGCATTCTCACCACCAGTGCACGAAGATACCTTTTTCTCCGCATCCTTGCCAACACTTGTAATTTATTGATTTGTTGATGATTGCCATTCTGACAGGTGTGAGATGATATCGCATTGCCCTTTTGATTTACATCTCTCTGATAGTGACTTTGAGCATGTTTTCATGTGTCTCTTAGCCTTCCTTCTGTCTTCTTTCAAAAAGGTTCTATTTGCTCATTTTTTTACTGGATAATTTATCTTCCTTTTATTAAGTTGTATAAATTGGCTGTAGATGTTGGAGATTAAACTTTTATCAGGGATAACATTTGCAAATGAGTTGGCCCATACAGTGGACTTTCTTGTTGTTTTGTTGATGGTTTCTTTTGCTGTGCAAAAGCTTTTTATTTTTTTGTAGTCCCATTTGTTTATTTCCTCTTTAGCTTCCATTGCCCTAGGAGCAGTATCAGTGAAGAAGTTCTTTTGACATTATGTCTGAGATTGTGCTGCCTGTGGATTCCTCTAGTACTTTTATGGTTTCGCGTCTTATGTTTAAATCTTGTATTCATTTAGAGTTTATTTTTGTGTATGGTTTAAGTTGGTGGTCTAGTTTCATTATTTTGCATCTATCTGTCCAATTTTCCGAACACCATTTATTGAAGAGACTGTCTTGACTCCATTGTATGTTCATGCCTCCTTTGTCAAATATTAATTTAGTATAGAGGTTTGGGTCCATAACTGGGTTCTATATTCTATCCCAATAGTCTAGATGTCTGTTCTTGTGCCAGTACCAGGCTGTTTTGGGAATACAGCTTGAGATCTGGTATTGAGATATCACCTACTTTATTCTTCTTTGTTAAGATTGCTATGGCTATTCGGGATCTTTTTTTTAATTCCAGATGAATCTTTGGAGAGTTCTTTCTAGGTCTGTGAAATATGTCATTGGTATTTTAATGGGTAGTGCATTGAATCTATAGATTACTTTGGGTAGTATAGACATTTTAATGATGTTGATTCTCCCAATCCATGAGCATGGTATGCTCTTCCATCTATTTATGTCTTCCTCTATCTCTTTTTTCAGTGTCTTGTAGTTTTCTGCATATAGGTCTTTTACCTCCTTAGTTAAGTTTATTCCTAAGTATTTTAATTTTTTTTTTTTTGGTGCCATAGTAAATGAGATTGCTTTTTTAGTCTCTCTTTCTGTAAGTTCACTATTGGTGTATAGAATAGAAATGCCATTGATTTCTTGGCATTGATTTTATATCCTGCTACATTGCTGAATTTATTTATTAAGTCTATTAGTTTTTTGATGGAATCTTTCCAGTTTTTATGTACAGTATCATGTCATCTGCAAATAAGGACAGCTTTACTTCTTCTTTTCCAATTTGGATGTCTTTTATTTCTTCTTCTTGTCTAATTGCAATGGCTAATACTTCTAGTACTATATCAAACAGGAGTGGTGAGAGTGGGAATCCCTGTCTTGTTCCTCTTTGTAGGGAAAATGGTTTTAGTTTTTGCCCATTGAGTATGATATTAGCTGTGGCTTTGTCATATATAGCTCTTATGATGTTGAGGTATGATCCTTCTATTCCCACTTTGCTGAGAGTTTTTATCAAGAAAGGATGTTGGATTTTGTCAAATGCTTTTTCTGCATCAATTGATATGACTATGTGATTTTTATCTCTCAATTTGTTTATGTGATGTATCACATTTATTGATTTGCGGATATTGAACCATCCCTGCATTCCTGGGATGAATCCTGCTTGGTCCTGGTGTATGATCTTTCTGATGTACTGCTGGATCTGGTTTGGTAGAATTTTGTTGAGGATTTTGGCATCTATGTTCATGAGAGATATTGGCCTATAATTCTCTTTCATTGTGTTTTCTTTATCTGGTTTTGGTATTAGGGTGATACTGGCTTCATAGAAGGTGTTTGGAAGTGTTTTTGAATAGTCTGAGGAGGATAGGTTTTAATTCTTCCTTGAATGTTTGGTAAAACTCTCCTGTGTAGCCATCTGGACCTGGGCTTTTATTTGCTGGAAGCTTTTTGATGACTGCTTCAATTTCTTCCATAGTTATTGAACTATTGAGATGTTTGGTCCTCCTCATTGAGTTTTGGGAGGTCATATTTTTCTAGGAAAATGTCCATTTCTTGGAGGTTGTCCAATTTGTTGGAATAGAGTTGTTCATAGTATTTTTTAACAATCCTTTGTATTTCCACAGGGACTGTTGTTATTTCTCCTCTTTCATTTCTGATTATATTTATTTGGGTCTTCTCTCTTTGCTTCTTGGTGAGCTTGGCTAGGGGTCCATCAATCTTGTTTATCCTTTCAAAGAACCAGCTCTTTGTTTTGTTGATCTTTTGAATTGTTTCTTTGGTCTCCAAGTTGTTTATCTCCGCTCTGATCTTCACTATTTTTTTCCTTCTGAGTACACTGGGCTTTTCTTGTTGCTCACGTTCTAGCTCTTTGAGTTTTAGGTTTAGGTGATTTATTACCATTATTTCCTGTTTTTTGCAGTAGGCTTGTAGGGCTATGAACTTCCCTCTCAAGACTGCTTTCACTGTGTCCCATAAATTTTGTATTGTTGTGTTGTCATTGTCATTTGTTGCTATGATATTTTTTATTTCTTCCTTGATCTCACTGGTTACCCAGTCGTTGTTTAATAGCATGCTGTTTAGTCTCCATGTGTTTGATTTCTTTCTATTGTTTTTATTATAGTTGATTTCAAGTTTTATGCCACTGTGGTTGGAGAAAATGCTTGATATGATCTATCTTGAATTTGAAGAGACTTTTCTTATGACCCAACATATGATCTATCTTTGAAAATACCCATGTGCACTGGAGAAGAATGTATATTCTGTTGCTTTGGGGTGAAATGTTCTGAAGATGTCAATTAATTTCATCTGGTCTAGTGAGTCATTTAGTATTGATGTTTCTTTGCTGATTTTTTGTTTAGAGGATTTGTCCAGTGGTGACAGTGGGGTATTAAAGTCTCCTACTATGATTGTATTGCTGTCAATCTCTCCCTTAATATCCTCCAAGAGTTTTTTTATGTATTTAGGTGCTCCTATATTGGGTGCATATATGTTTACTAGAGTTATTTCTTCTTGTTGGATTGTTCCCTTTAGTATTATGAAGTGGCCTTCTTTATCTCTTGTTATGTCCTTCTCTTTGAGATCTAATTTGTCATATATAAGTATTGCAACCCCAGCTTTTTTTTTCATTTCCATTTGCCTGATGTACCATGTTCCATCCCTTCACTCTCAATCTGTGTGCATCTCTTTTCCTAAGGTGGGTTTATTGCAGACAGAAGATATATGGATCATGTTTTCTTATCCAATCGGTTACCCTATGTCTTTTGATTGGAGCATTTAATCGGTTTACATTTAAAGTTATTATTGATAAGTACTTATCTGTTGCCATTTTTCTTCCTTACCCCCGAGTTCCTTCTTCGCTTCCTCTTTCTTTTTATTACAGCAGACCTTTTAACATTTCTTGCATTGCTGGTTTGGTGGTAATATATTCCCTTAGTCCTTTTTTGTCTGTGAAGCTTTTGATTTCACCTTCAATTTTGATTGTGAGTCTTGCAGGGTACAGTATTCTTGGATTCAGACCCTTCCTTTGCATGACTTTGTATATTTCATTCCATTCCCTTCTGGCCTGATGAGTTTCTGTTGAGAAGTCAGTAGCTAGTCTTATGGGGGTTCCTTGGTAGGTAACTTTCTGTTTCTCTCTGGCTGCTTTTAAGATTCTTACTTTGTCGTCGGTGTTTGCCAATTTAATCATAATGTGCCTCGGTGTCGGTTTGTTGGGGTTCATTTTCCTTGGGACTCTGTGAGCTTCTTGGATTTGTGTGGGTTTTTTCTTTTCTATATTGGGGAAATTTTCTGTCATTATTTCTTCAAACACATTCTCTAATCCTTGTTCAGTTTCCACTCTTTCTGGGACCCCAATTATGCGGATGTTGTTTTGTTTCATGTTATCCCAAAGTTCCCTTAGACTCTCCTCTTGCTTTTTAACTTTTTTTTCTAGAAGCTGCTGAACTTGGGTATTTTTTCCTACCATGTCTTCTAGCTCACTGATGCGGTCCTCTGCTTCTTCTAGTCTACTTTTGATGCTTTCTATTGAGTTCTTTATAGCAGTGATGTCATTTTTCATTTCTTCTTGGTTATTCTGCATTTCTTCTTGCTGCTTCTTCATCTCCTCTTGCATCTTCTTGATTTCCTCTTGGCTCTTACTCATATTGTCAAATTTGTCTTCCATTCTTTTCAACCACATTATGATCATTTCTCTGAACTCTTTCTCTGGTAGGCTTTTTTCTGGTTCTATTTCGTTTACTTCCTTTTCTGGTGAAACCTCCCTTTCTGTCTTATGTGGGCTGTTTCTTTTTCTGCCCATGGTCTTTCTTCTCCGGGTATCTGATTATGTAGTTCTCTCTCCTACGTTGATTGAAAGGCACAAACCAGAACACGACCAGGTACAGCACACAAGGCACTGAGCAGGAATGTATTCAAGATGTTAATAATCACAAATAAGGTGACCACCAATGAAGGGCAAATTAGGGGTAAATAGAGAAAGAAGAAGAGGAAAATGAGGAAAGAAGAAAAGAAAGAAATGCCAAAATCAAATTGGGAGAGTGAGAAAAAAAAAGATAAATAAATGAACAATAAAATAAAATAAAATAAAATAAGAAAATAAAAAGGAGAAGAAGGAGTAGGGAAAAGGAAGAGAAAAAAAGTCAGAGAGAAAGGAAAGTGTATAAGAGAAAAAAGAGGAACAAAATATAGATGTCAGGAGACAACTCCAATAGAACAGTCACTAATCCCAATAAAGGCCAGCAACCAGTACCTAGAGATTAAAGCAAATTGCAAATAGCAACTGGTATCGAGGGAGGTGAGGGAAGAGGGAGGTAGAAAACAAAGCAAGCAAAAACCAAAATAAAACAAGTAGAATAAACCAAAACAATCTCACAAAAAAATTTCAAAAAATCAATATAATCACTTTTCAGGCAAATAGCAACAAAAGGACATTGAGAAAAAACAACTTTTTGGCTAGTTAAGACAAGAAGAGAGAGGTTTGTGTGGACTTGTAGTAGGGGATTTGAAATTATATATATAAATGGGGTGAAATGTTAACCAGGTAAAGAGAAAAATAGGGAGAATCTAAAGTTTGAAAAGGGAAAGAAAAACAAGACAACAAAATGGGGAAAGTTAGGAGGAAAGTGTTGGCATAAAGGTAGAGTTGAGTTGGAGTAAAATTATGTTAAAGGAAAGATGAAAATAGAATGTAGAACTGTAATCCCGAAATAAAATAAAGAGAAAACAAAATGACACTTGTGTTTTTTTTTCCCAAAACGGTTAGGTACTAGTAGTAATTAATAATACTAGTTTAAAACAAAAACATAATAATTATAAAGGTAAAATCAATTGAGGTGGAAAGAAAAAAAATATTCTTTTAATTAAAATATGTGAAAATAAAAAATTAAAAATTAAAAATTAAAAAAAAAGAAAAAAGGAAAAATAAAAAAAGAAGAAAAATAGAATGGTCCTTCACTTCCACTATTATTCTGCTTGGCACTCCTGTTTCCCAGCAGGGAAGGCACTGCAGCTCCCTGTGTTCCCCTCTTGGTGTTTTAATCTCTTTATTCTTTTGTGGTTATGCCAGAGTCAATTTGTGTGTCATCCACTCTGTGGCAGTGTTTCAGAATTTATCTCTGAGACAAAGCACAGGACCTCTCTAGGCTGTGCTCAGATCCTGCTCCTCTGTGGTTCTCAAAGTCAGTTTGTGGGGGTTTTGCAGCGGGACACTGTAATAACTCCCAGGTTGTCCCTCTGCCCCAGAAAAAAAAAACAAAAAAAACAAAAAAAACAAAAAACGAGTGGTTTTCCAGAGCTCCCCTCTGTCAACAGCTCAGAGGGTTTGCCTTCACACTCAGGGATCACACCCTGACCACCTCCGCGGGCCTCTCCAGAGGCAACTTTCCTGGAGCCCGGCTCCCACAGTGTGCGTGTCTTAGTTGTGCGGGGGTGGGAGACCTCACCCTGAACCAGACGAAATCTGACCCTTCCGTGCGCAGCGTGGATCTCCGAATCCGCTGCCTGCTCGTCCGTGCTGCCTGGGAAGCCTTGCTCTGGGTCCCCGGCTGCTCTGTGGGTGCCTCTGTCAGCCGCAGCTTTCAGGTCTCGGCAGACATCTACCACCCCCTTAACTCAGGCACAATCTGACCTTCCGTGTGCTCTGTGGATCTCTGGTTCCGCCACGTGTCTGCGCCGATTAGAGAGCAGAGTTCTGGGTCCCGCAGTTCTCCATCTCCTGGAGGACAACTGACTCCCAGCTTGCCAACAAATACTCCCAATGCGACTCTCAGCCGCTCTCTCTCCCTCTGCCCAGCAACAAAGCTCCAGACTCATCCGTCTACTCCGCCGCCATTTTCTCCCTCCTCTGGCCACTTTTAAGATTTTTACTTTGTCATTGGTGTTTGCCAGTTTAATTATAATGTGCCTTAGTGTCAGTCTTTTGGGGTTCATTTTGCTCGGGACTCTGTGAGCCTCTTGGAGACTATAGGTTCTCTAGTCTGTGTTTAGATCCTGCTTTCCTATGGCACTCAATAGCGGTTTGTGGGAGTGGGCTTCCCCAGGGCTGTTTCTCTGATGGTCACTCCCTGCTCTGATCCCCAGGCTCCTGAAAAACAACTTTCCCCTGCAGTCTCCCAGGCTGATCCCAAATGGGTAATCCTTTGTATTGGGCTTAGCAATCAGAAGCAAGGATCTGAAGAGGAAAGTGTGCTAGTCTGCACAGTCCCTTTTCCCCCTTCCTGTCCAAGCAGCCAGCACACTTTAATAACTCCCAGGCTGTTCTTCTGGGTCAGATTAAGATGGGTTGCTTTCTAGAGATTCCCTCTGTTAACAGCTCTGAAAGCCCCCTTTCACATTCAGGGATCACGCTCTGCCCAGTAGCCATGGATTTCTCTAGGTGGAGATTTCTCTGAGTCCTCCAGCTCCCAGTGGGCACACCTTTCTGTTCTGTGCGACCAGAGACCTCACCTTATCCCAGGCAAAATCTGACCTTTCCGTGTGGTGTGTGGAGCTCCTCTGAAGCCAAGTGTTTGCACCAATTGGGAAGTGATGTTCTGGGGCTCAGAGCTGTTCTGTGAGTGCTGCAGCTGTAGATTTTCAGGCTACCATAAACATCCACTTTCCCCTTCAAGACGGCATGGTCTCCATGTCTGAGCTGGCCGGTCAGGCAGGGAATCCGGCCACAGTGGGAGTTGCCTGGTCAGGGGAGCCCCATCTAGCAGTCCCCCACTTTCTCCTGGAGTACAGTTTCCCTTAAATCGTCAACAAACACTCCCTGTGCGACTTTCAGCTGTTCTCTCTGTCTGCTCAAGGAGAAGGCTCAGGACATGTCCATCTATTCTGCTGCCATTTTTTTCCATCTCCAGAGATTTTTTTTTTAATATTGATTTCTCTAATGCAAGTGAAACTATAACCCACGGGAAAACTCACAAATGTGTTTATATGAGTTTTCACACAATCCAAGTGAGAAGCTCCAAGATGTTTCCTTTCTTCCTCTTGTTCCTCAATCCTCATGTTGACCTTCTCTGCACAAATAACTCCTTATTCTGACCTCTACTGAGCAACTAGATATCAAGCTTACTAAAAACTCCACTGCAGGCCCCCCAGGTGGTCAGAGTCCCAAAGTCACAGCCTGTTATCCAGTGGTGCATCACTCCAAGTCTGAGTTACCTAAGCTACAAGTACTCCACACTTGTAAGTGGGAATGAGAATTCCACAGGCTTGACACCCTGTCCCACAGAGTTGTCTGTCCTTGATGCACAGGAGGGAAAGGGCAGGGATGAAGGTATCCTAGATGTCTGCACATGTGGAGAAGGAATGAGCAGGGATGAAGGGAACTTTAGAGGAGCACTTCATGATGGAGGGAGTGTTCCTAGTCATTTCAACTCCAAGGTGATTTACAGACTTTCTTATATTGTTGAGGAGGTAACGGTTTAATCACCTACACAACATCACCACCACCATCACCATCACTACCACCACCAGTACTACCACCACCAGCAGCCCTACCACTTCCACCATCTCCACACCACCATTACCACCACCATTATTACCACTACCACCACAACCACCACCATCACCACTACCACCACAACCACCACCATTATCACCACTACCACCACAACCACCACCA
>JAAGEH010000039.1:7241571-7260400 GCA_011751065.1 Lasiurus cinereus | reverse complement strand
TATCACCACTACCACCACAACCACCACCATTATCACCACTACCACCACAACCACCACCACTATCACCACTACTACCACAAGCACTACCACCACCATACCACTACCACCACCACCACTACCATCATCACCAGTATTACCACCACCACCATCACCAGCACCATCACCACCATCCTACCACCACCACATTTTAGACATAATAGTCTGAACCAGAAGTCACAAATTGGGAGTCTCAGGGCCCAAAGAACACACACAGTTTTATATGCAAAAATTTTACATAAAAAGCCAGATTTATGTATCAGATTTTACATAAAAAGCCAGATTTCCAGCTTCTTTAAAAAAAAAAAGGAAGAAAGATTTCTCCTGGCTAAAGTTGAATAAGGGTGGTCCCTTTGGACAAGTCAGGCTCTCCCCAGTCTGCTGTACATATGATATCCTGCAAGGCCCCAGATCACTCAATCTTTTTACCTGCCTGGCCCTGTGAGGGCTGGCTTTTTAGCACTAGTCTAACTCTGAAGATGGGAAGATGTTCAGAGTTAGATTAGTGCCTTTTAATTTCCAAGGCAACATCCCTCACTATGGGTTAATCTTTTCCATTGGAGAATAGAACAGGAAAAGTCATTCACTTACCCTTTTCTTCATTCCGTTTATACTGCATCCCTGAGGACTTGCAGGGAATAAGAAATGGCCCATTGATGAGTCACCTATCTCTTAACAGAAACCCTCTTGGCTTCAAGAATGTGGTTGGAGTTTTCAAATTACTGCTTATAAGGGCCAAATGAAATTCTAAAATTAGGTCTTTCCTCCTCACAGATGATTCTGGTTGCACAATGGAGTGCACATTGGCAGGCACTGATCGGAGGCTGGCAGAGAAGGAGTAAGCATGAGAGAGGCAGAGGTGAGGATCTGAATCCCTACAGTGGCCACAGAGAGAAGAGGAGGGGACAAATGTTATCAACTTGCCATAAAATAACCAGCAGAGCTGTCAGTTCTCTATGATGGTGACACACCAATGTCCTGTCATCACACTGTGTATCCCATTGCTTCTCCCCTCCCAGAAGATTCTAATGATCATCTCTTCT
This sequence comes from Lasiurus cinereus, assembly GCA_011751065.1. Classification (NCBI taxonomy): domain Eukaryota; kingdom Metazoa; phylum Chordata; class Mammalia; order Chiroptera; family Vespertilionidae; genus Lasiurus; species Lasiurus cinereus. The sequence continues at coordinate 7,259,321 of JAAGEH010000039.1, read as the reverse complement.
CTCATCCCTTAAACACAAACACTTGTGTTTTTTTTTCAATCTTTGTGTCTATATATAATGAAAACATTCACAAGTTCCAATTAAAGTTGAAGGAAAACTATGACTTTGGCTTCTAACCAACTAGTTTAGCTTCTAACAACCATAGCAATCAAATAGAAGTCCAATGCAGAGGCAAGACAGTGACAGGATCTAGCTCTTAAGAGAGAAAAAAATCCCACCAAAAAGTCTGAGTAGTTTCAATTTTGGTGGAACACACCCAGTATGTGTGTAAGGCCACTTTCAAATCTACAATAGACACCACTTTCTATTACAAATGAAATAGACATAGAGTGTGTTCATGTATACTAAATTAGTATTTGGGAAGGAAGAGAAGAAGGGAGGGAGGGAAGGAGAGAAGGGGGGAAGGAGGGAGGGAGGGAGGGAGAAGGAGGGAAAGTAATGAAATAAAAACCACAGACCTCCAGCTTAAGCTCTGCATCCTGGAGAAATGAGAATTTTGAAAACCAGTCTTTGCTGATAAATAAAAAAGATGAATAATTGTCAAAGTTTTTCTGACTTATCAAAAGTAGAGTTAAGTATAAAGTTCTATTGTAATCCATAGCTAGAAAAAAATGCCATACTGTATGAGAGAGGCCCCCTCTCCTAGAAATGCTGCAGAGAATGAATCTGGGTGCAGATGGAAGAGGTTGAAGGGAAGGAGAGGAACAAGAAGTCAGGAACATGAATCTTGAATCGCTTGAGTTTAAAATCCTTGTCACCATTAATAGAAAGAAAAGATGGAAGTTCAGGTTATTCTATTGCACAGCAGCCTGTTTCTTCTTTCTTAGCCAAACACTGGACTACTGTAAGCTCTCTTCCCAATGCATCATGTTTAATTGGGTGCCAGCCCAGCAGGGAGCCCATAGGCTGAGGTAAGCATGTATGCCTACACTGTGGCCCTCCATACTTGGTACATGGTGTGTAGAGTTTAGAGGCCTTGCAAGTTCTGATGGGGAGAGAGGAGCTACTTTCTGCTACAAATGAAATAGAGAGAGAGTGAATGGGAGAGTCACAACAAGTCAGGAGAATGGTCAGAACAAAATGCAGAAGCTTTGTATGCAAAGCCAGGATCAGAACCATGGCAGTAAATGCAGCATAATCTTCCTAAAGACCAGATGCAAGTGAACTCAGTCAAGTGGCTACTAGCATATGGTGCCCTGGAACCAGACCTGTCAGCCCAAGGCAGAGAACAGTGTGGCCCCAGAGACAGTTATGCACCCAAGGCCTCTTGAAGCAGCACCATGAAGACACATAAACCTTCCCTTATCCTCAAATACTAACTTGAATAGGGAATAGGCTATGGTGTTGGTAGGAGCTGGGCAGAGATATTATGAAAGACTGAGCAGGTCCCTAGAGAGTCCGCTTTAAATCAAAAAAGTGCTCAAATCCCCCCAATCAGTAATAAAAGAAACCCAGGAAACAGAGATGCACCTACACAGCATGAGTGTGAATATGTGAAACACAGATTAGAAATGCTTGACTGTGCTGTGAAAAACAAGGGAGAAGAAAATTATTGAAGCAAATTAGTTCAGAAACTGGAAAAAGGAAAAAGCAATAAAGCACTATTTGCTTTTACTCTCAACAAGTGATGAGAGGGAATATGCAAAAAAAAAAAAAAGAAAAAGCTTTTGCACAACAAAAGAAACTATCAACAAAACAACAAGAAAGCCACTGTATGGGAGAACATATTTGCAAATATTATCACTGATAAAGGTTTAATCTCCAACATCTACAGTCAACTTATACAACTTAATAAAAGGAAGATAAATGATCCAATAAAAAAAATGCGCAACAGACTTAAATAGAACCTTTTTGAAAGATGACAGAAGGAAGACTAAGAGACACATGAAAACATGTTCAAAGTCACTAATTATCTGAGAGATGCAAATCAAAACAACAATGCGATACCATCTTACACCTGTCAGAATGGCAATCATCAACAAATCAATAAAGGACAAGTGTTGGCGAAGATGCGGAGAAAAAGGAACCCTTGTGCATTGCTGGTGGGAATGCAGACTGGTGCAGCCACTGTAGAGAACAGTATGGAGTTTCCTCAAAAAATTAAAAATGGAACTTCCTTTTGATCCAGCAATCTCACTCTTAGGAATATATCCTAAAAAACTAGAAGCACCAATCAGAAAGAATTTATGCACCCCTATGTTCATAGCAGCACAATTTACAATAGCTACAATTTGGAAACAGCCTAGGTGCCTGTCAGCAGATGAGTGGATCAGAAAACTGTGGTACATCTACACAATGGAATTCTATGCTGGCATAAAAAAAGGAATTGTTACCATTTGCAACAACCTGGATGGAACTGGAGAGCCTTATGCTTAGTGAAATAAGCCAGTCAATGAAGGGGAAACACCACATGATCTCATTCATTTGTGGATAATAAAGAACATTATAAACTGATGAACAAAAAGATAGATACAGAGGCAGTAAAGCATCAAACAGACTTTCAAATTACAGCAGGAAGTTTAGAGAGAGGTGTGATAAATAAGAGATCAACCAAAGGACTTGTATGCATGCATATAAGCATAAACAACGAGCACAAGACACTGGGAGGTTAGGGTATGCCTGGGAAGGGGGTGGGGCAATGGGAAGATATGTATACATGTAATACATTAATAAAAAAAATTTTTTAAATCTTCAAAGATGGAAAGAACCATTTGACAATGAGACTTAACAATATGAGGTCACCTCATTTCTCCCCTGCGCAATCACTATAGTATTCTGATACCCAAATTAGATAAGGACACAGAGCTCCTGACTAGCAGCTTAGGGCTAAGAGGCAGCCGCGTATCATCCAGGGACCAGTTGGAAACACAGGGGCCTGTGGCAGGATTAAGGTCATGAGGTGAGTCACCCAGGGACCAGCAATAGTGGGAAACTGTTACCTTTCAGCTTGCCATGAAGAGACCAGGGGCGAGAATTGTGTGGGAGGACCTGGGAGAGCTGGAGGCATGGAAGAGGAGCACCTGTGGGAACAGAGCCTGACCTCTCTCTCCTCCTGCCCTCCAGTTCTGTGATGGCTCCCTGTGGCCACATCCACTGGAAGTCAGAGGTGAGGAGAGTCCAGGTAATGCAACCCACCGGGGTCAGTCTCTCAGGGCACTGGGTGGCTGACATGCTAAGTGGAGTCTCTATATTCTGTGTCCTTTTCTAAAACCAGAAATGAACAGCAGCCCAAAAGCTGCACTTGGGTGGCCAAAGGAACACCTGAAAAGAATTTGTGTTGTTTTTTTTTTCAGTTTTCCTGAAGAAATTAAGAAATTTCCATCATCTTCTCAAGGCTGTGATGTCAGACTGTTTTGGTCTCAGCTAAGCTACTTCAAACATTGTCATGTATTTCTGTAAACTTGAGCTATGGGAGTTCTGCTTTCTTGGTTTCAATATACAGTCTAGAGTGAAGACTACATCTATATGTCATGGATGCTCTGGTCACACGCCACGGCCACACCGCACGGAAGACAGCCAGCAGGCCCCCAGACCGAGCTGCCCTCATTGTGCAGGGCTGGCTTTGGGGATTTCATTTCAAACCTGAGTATTTATACAGTTTGCATTCTTTAGGAGGTGATAGATTCTATTAACTTCAAGGGCTCTCATTTGCTTTATCTTCCTTCTAAGAGAAGCCAGGCCTCCTGGCTGAGGGGCCCTGGCTGGCTTGGCTGCGCTGAGCCATACCTGTTGTTATTAAACACAGAGCAGGATTATTTTAAGTTCAATTTTTATATTAAACATAATAATTTTGCTGTGTTTGGATTCCTGAGGGCTCTTGGACACTATAATTTATTTCATTTTTCTGATGCCTCTCCTCCCCCACTCCCCTGAATTCACACTGTAAGCTAAGGGGGTTGTGGGAAGGGGTGAGCAAGGGGTGGCTGCAGCAGGCACAGGGTGGGAAGGCAGTGGGAGAAAGTTCATGGTCACAGTCCCAGGTTTGCCCTGGAGGTTGGGGAAAAGGGCCTGATTAGTTTGAGAAGAATCAGGAGAGGAGAATTTAGGGAAGTGAGAAGCTATCCCTTCCTTCCATTCTCTTCAACTCATTTGAAGTCTAGTAACTTTGAGCTAATTCCTTCCACGGCCTTTCCAACAGTTTCTATGAGTAAGCCGAAGTACAGGAGTTCTCCCTACCTAAAGTGGGACTGCAGAGCTCACCTGCTGTGTGGCTGTATGATAGGGGTTGGGGGGTGCGCGAGTGGGGAGGGGGAAGGTAAAGGGGCAGAGAGCTAACTTCCTCAGAGGCAGTGGCCATGTTGTGCTCAAAGGAGCGTGCTGCCCAGACACATGCTGATGTGTAACCATGCATCTCCTGACCAGATAGGTGTGGAAATGGAAAGTACATGTTAAGAAACATTTTCCAGTCATTTGATTTTGCTGCCACACTCAAACACATGATCCTTGACTCATGTCATTGAACAAGGTATGGGCCAAAATGTGACAACATGAAGAAAAAGGAAAAACAAGAAAAAAATCACAGAACCCAAACCATGGTCTTTCCTTGGAGACCATTTGAGCAGCACAAGTAAGGATGATGTTACCTATGCCTCAGATCCTTTGGTGCCTAGCATATCGCAGGAGCTCAAGAAGCAGCAGTGCCTTCCATTCCTCCATCCCAAAGATTTACAGTCAATACTGTGACCCATGAACTTTGACCTTGCTCCGACAGGAAATGCAAGGACAAGTCTTGCCAGAATGCTGCATTGGAGACCTTGTGGGGAGGAAAGCTGTGCACAGGAGCCCTTGTCCCCAAAGTCATTGTGGACACAGTAGGGTCCACGCAAGAAGTTTCCTCCTCTCTCCATCTAGGAGACCACCTCCCCCGACACTTCCATCCCCCCAGGATCTTCAGACCATATTGGCTAGTGATCAGCCTTCTGTGTAAGTATGGTGGTCACTTCTGAGGAGAGGAGCATTTTCCCCGCTGGTCCCTGGGTTTTCATATGGGTAGTTGTTCACTTGCATCGAACAATCCTTTCAGGCTTCTTTTTAAAACAAGAAACTGAGTAACAAAGAGGAAACAAGAGCTCAGACTGTGGCCAACATCATTTGCTTTTCTCACAACAACAGTGACCCTGGCATATTCTTTTTGTTTTTTAAGATTTTTGTTTTTGAGAGGAATTTTGCAACACTGAGCGGAAGTAACAGAGATTTCCCATAGACCTCCCTGCCTCACACAGGCAGGGGTTAGATAGGGCCTCAGTAGATTCAGACCCAGGCAGAACTCTGTCCCAAGGCCAAAGCTGCACGTAAATTGCCTTCCCCGGGCAGCATGCAGCATCCCTGGACCACAGTAGTCTTGTGCAGAACATAAAACATTCAAACCCTATGACAAGTTTGCTGATGGAAGAGAAGCTGGTCTTGAACTCAGTTGGTTCACTGGTTGTATTGGTGTTACCTCATCTGTATGTTGCACAACAGCCACAAACACTGAACGAACCTGGAAAATTTTGGAAAGCTGTAAGGTTCAGCAAAGTCCTGGCCAGGGTGTTTATTAAACCTGCTTTCCAATGACCGCTTGTATACACCACTTCAGAGGAAAATAATGAGCATGAAATTCAATTATACAGGCACCCGCTTAACCATCTCAACCAGAATTGTATCCCTAATCTTTTATTTTGAAGATGAAGTGAAAATCTAAAACTATTCTCTTAAGATGGCATTTTATTCTCTTTGTGACTCAGCCAAGAGAATTCCCTCCAACCTGAGGCTCTAAACTTCAAAGTCAGCTCTCCTCTTAGCTGCTGTCCTGCTTTTGAACTTGGGTTTGTGTTTTCTGTACACTGAGACAGCATCCCCTCAGGATGCTCTGGACCACCGGCCTCCATGTTAGCCAGCGGTACACTGAGACAGGTGTCCGAAGCTAGCCCACCGACAGGATTTCAGGAGCCAACCCTGGGAAGATGAGCTGTTGCTGAGGCTAGGAAATGCGACCGAGTCCCACAAAGGGGCACCTCCTGCTCTGCTTGTGCAGCCACTTTGGCAGGGGAGGAGTGCAATAAGCTGCTGTCCTTATGGGCTGTGGATGGTCCTGGCCCACATCTTGGTGTATCGCTGGCTAACATGGAGGCCAATGGTCCAGAGCATCCTGAGGGGATGCTGCTCAGAAGCCTTCTTGTTCTATTTTTGCCATGTGCCTTCCTACATATATGAATCCCACCTAAGTGACTCACATTTCATTTCACTCACCCTCCTGTGGGACCATGTCTCATCTCCTCCCCAGGGAATGCATTAATCGGCTGCTGAGTGAATTTCCTCACAGCAGAGCTTTCAGAACTGTGCCTGGGTCCTTAGGAGTTAGGCTAGGAAGCTTTAAATCACAACATACATGGAATGGAGCTTCCAAAAGCCACTTTGCTCTGCTTCTCCTACTAGTTCCCATTCAAATGAGAGCCCAGGAATCTCCCCTAAACACTAACAGAAACCCAGCATCTTCCATGGATCCAAAGCACAGTTATGCCCGTCCCAGTGTTATTTAGCAGTGTCTTTGAGAAGATAACATTGAACATAGGAGTGTCCCTGTTTTCCACTTGAATGGTCTTTTTCCAAATGTAAAGGATAAAGAAAGAATTTCTGTTAAATGAAATCCCTGCCTCACACAGGCAGGGCATGATATGGAGCCTGGACAGATTGTTACTTCAGACTTCGGCAGAGTTCAGTCATGAAACACAGCTGCAGGAACATTACAGATATGTAGAGTGCATAGTGCTTCTATGGAATAGCAAATATAAGTGGGCTGAGCATGGAGTAGGAAGAAGTTCATATGTTAAGTCAAACATCAAGAAGAACTTCCTGATAGCATAGGACCTTCACAGAGCCTTCTCCAAGGAAGCTGTAAGTTTGTGCTAAAGAAAAGAAAAAGTGGTCTTTCCAGAGCCAAAGGAATGAGTTAGCTTCCTTCCTCACTCCACATGTCCATCTGTCAAAATCCTTCCCATCCTACAAGACCCATCTCAGATGTCCATAAAACATTATTCTTCCCCACCCTCCCACCCTTTGTGTGTAGAAAAGATACACACAGTACCTTTGGGGTACTTAAGATTCATCAACACTTATTGACCCTTACCATGTCCAGATCCTGTTCTAGTTTTGTGGGGGCGGGAGAAAGAGGACACAAAAGTGGTCTTGAAAGACTATTCAAAACTATGAAAGACATATGTCATGGAGCCCACATTGCTGGGGGAGGGGTGTAATTCAGATGATAAACAAGGAAATCAATATGCAAAATGCTTTTAACTTCGTTTTGGTGTTGTGAAAAAAATAAAGCAGGTTAAGTAACTGAGAGCCCACTGAAGGGGACTTTCCACAGGAAGGAGAGAAAGAGCTCTGTGAGGAGGTGACCATGAACTCCGAGCTGAGAAAGCCAGTATGCTTACAGGTGATTTCAGGGAGGAGGGAAGAGTGGTGACCTGGCCATGTTCAAGAGACAGATACAAGCACTGTGAGTGGTGCTAGCTGGCTATAGTGAGAGACAAGGAGGCTGTCGATAGCTGTCTTCCCTAGAGTACAGTTTGGTCCTCTCTTTCTAATTTCTGTGTAAAGGTCTGGAAGGATCCTGATCTCCCACACAGGGTGAATGTTTGGACTAACCTCCAATATGATGGCACTTGAAGATGGACTTTTTGGAAGTCATTAGAGTTACCTAGAGGGGCTAGAAGAGATTAATGGGGGGAGGGAGCATATAATACTTTCAACAATAAAGATTAAAAAAATTTAAAAAAACCTCTATTGTTTCAATCACCAATTGATTAGTTTTGCCACACCATCTTTACTAGTATTTGTCTTGGTCTGTAAGTCTATGACCCTCTTTTTCCTTATCAAGCCTCACATTTTTTCTAGATGTTAGAGATTTCAGAATTCTTTTACACACATTGTCTTATTTGAATTGTACATAGTCTTGTAAATATATGAGGTTCAAAAGACATTTAATGTCTTACCTAAGGTGACACAGATAATGAGTGGTTAAGCCAGACTAGATGTCATAATTCTTGACCTTTAATTCAGTGTTCTCTCTACTTAACCATAGGCATGATATTATCCCCAGCATCTAGCAAAGGACATAGACACAGCAGGAGCTCACTCAGTGTCTGCCTAATGGATGAATGAACACATAGCAGCTAATGTTAGCATTGAATTATGACAGAATTGATCTTAAATTGCTGATAATGAATGTTTCCCAATGTCTGTTAAAAATAAATCCTTTATTTTAATAATGCACTAAGGATAATTCAAATGAACAATTGTAGTTAATTTCACTGAGGATAATCTAGGCTCTATTAATTTTGCAGTAGCTTCCAGAGATCATGGTGGCAGTTAAAAGTCATTCTTTTGATTAAAAGTAATTCTGTTTGGTTATACAAGGATGGTTTGTGGCATAGAAAGAACAATAGATCAGAAAATTTGGGTTCAAGTCCCTTCTCTATACTCAAATATTGTGATCTTGGGAAAATTATAAACCTTTCTGAGCCTCAATTTCTGCATTAATAAAATAAAGTTAATAGTTTTTAGAAAGAGAGAATTAGATGAGATCAGGAGGGTGGGACCCTCATAATGGGATTAATGCCCTCAGAAGAAGAGATCCCTCTTTCCTGTCACATGTGAACAAGAGGTCCTATAAGCACACAGCGAGAAGACAGCTGCCTATAAGCCAAAAGAAGAGGCCTCAGAATAAAGAGTAACTTGCTAGCACCTGAATCTTGGATTTTCCAGTTCCAGAAGTGTGAGAACCATATTTCTGTACACAATCTCTGGTAATGTGTTTCGACAGCCTGAGCTGACTAACCCGGGTCTACTAATGTGGCTGGGACTCAATAGAGGGTCTGTAAATACTGTAAATAGCTCTTCGAACAGCGAGTACTGGAGTCAGTAGGTCTTCTCAGTCCTTCAAGACTCATGCTCCACCCTGTTTAGGAGATACCTAGCATCCCCCACTCAAAGCTTAACCAGATATTTTCAGGAGATCCTGAGAAAGTCTCACAGCAATCCAAAAACTGTATCACATATTCCTCCATTCTAGGCTCCCTCCCGTGACACTTTCAAAGCTGTGCCACCCCTTGTTCCTGTTGTTAAGACATTGAAAGGTTCACGCTGAGGGTGATAGTCACTCTCTGTTCCCAAAGCTACAGCAACAAGTGCCAACATCAGGCTGTGCTCCCTATGGCCTCCACTGAGGAGGCGGCAGACCTGGGGAAGCAGGTGATCTAGTACAGGCCTCTCTCCCCTGGTGCCCTAAGAAAATTTGCATGTGTCTTATGCTCAGTAAGTCTTCTGGGGAAACAGGTCCCTCAGCTTCTGCCTGCAGCCTTGTCTCCACTGAACTCAGACCCCAGACTATCTCAAAGCATCCACACCCATGAGATGAGCTTGGGGAAGCAAACACTGGTGGGCAGCCAGTCATCCTCACACTAACTTGTCATTCATGTTTGGTATGACCAAGCCCCAAGGTCAAGCTACATGCTGAATGAGAGTCCCAACATCTTTGGATTCTTGGACTCGGTTCACTTCTAGCCATGAACTACATACAGTAGATTTTCTAGTACATAGAAAAGAATACACTGGAAATGAAGAGCAAGCCAACTCTTCCTTGCAGAGGAAGTCGTGTGTGAGTGTGTGTGTGTGTGTGTGTGTGTGTGTGTGTGTGTGTACACGTGCTCACACATGCCCCCTCCCCACACTAAGCTCTGTGGGCTGGAATCATGATATATGTCCTCATTGTGCTGTTGCCAAAAGACATTTGACTAGCACCCCTACACATGACAATTGTTTGTTCAAATGTCACACAATCCGTGGTCCGTGTGGGAGCACAGTAGGGCTGTGACACTGAGCAGCTGAGGACTCCCGAGCTTGGCAGCCTCCCAGGCGTGCTGCACTGTGGCAGGCAGCCAGACTCTTGCATAGAGAGTGTGTGCACACACATACACACATATATGCATGCACACATACCACTGCACAGAGGCAGGCACATACACGCACACTCACACATGAGAGCAGGGGAAGTACTCTGTCTGGGGAGCTGCTTCATTTCTTAGGAGTGATTTATACCCCTAACTGTGCTATGCACAATCTTGTCCCACGACTTGATTTCTTTCATGTGGTTCTTTGTGCTAACGAGATTAAATCAGTTCCAATAGGTACTGGCTTAATGGAGATGATAAACTTTTATTGAACTTGAACACATTAAAATGAAATGTAAGCAATAGGTGATTCTGGCATTCTCCTGAGGTCTTTTCCAATTTGAATAAAGCCAGCATGCCTTCTCTGGAAAACAGCAGCGCCCAGACCAGAACACTTCATGTGCTTAATTAAAATCTATTTTCGTGGTATAAAAAGAAGCTAAACATGTCATGTTTCTCTTCTCCACACATGTCCAAAGAACTGTTTTCAACTACAAAAACAAGAGGTGGACGAGTCCTTTCTTAAAAACCGATCTTTACATTTTGCACAAAGAGCAGGTAATGCGCTGGTTTACAGCAGCCTGTCTGCTAATCTGTGATCTGTTTTGTCTGTGAATGGGATTATCATGGTGGTTTATTGAAAAAGAGCCAAAAATGATGTTAAGTAAACTGTTTACACAAAGCCACCAGGCTGAAAAATTCAAACTCAGACTCATTTCAGGTTTTAACCAAAATAAACTGTATTGTAGTTTCAAGTGGACAGTTAAACTCCTCAGGTCTGCTCACTGTGGAGTGTGGAGTGCAGCCCCCAGCTCTGTGGCTGGATGGTGCTGAGCCTAAGGCCAACTCACTTTGCCGAGCTGCGTTCCGCTTCTGCTTGGCCAGGACTTCGGCCAGGCTTCCGGGCCAGGCTCCTGTCACTGCCCTTGCCAGTCCTGTAAGTCAGGAGAGGGAGGGCTGGCTCCAGCCTGGCAGGGGCAGACACAGAGCTGTTGAGACACTTAGCCAGACTCTTCGGGGAGGACACCTTTATGTCCCTGGGGCTGACAGGGACACACCTGGCCTCTGTCAATCCTCGGGGTGGCCCTCCCAACCCAAAGGGCCCACATGATTTTTTACTAATGTCCACTCTTAACCTTTGTGCATCTTAAGTTCTAATCCAGAGCCAAGACATTTCACAAGCCATGCTTTGATCTGCTTGAAAGCAGACAAAAGGATGAAAGAACAGAAACCTCCATGGAGAAAGCCCAGCTTAAACTCATTGTTTAGTCTCCTTTCAAGGTCCATAGGGGGAAGCCAGAGAGCACCCGACAGTATTGCTCACCAGGTCTACACAGAGCCCTTCCTGCTCACCATGTCCAACCAGACCTTGTCCTGCTCACCATGTCCAACCAGAGCCAGTCCTGCTCACCAAGTCCACCCAGAACCCATCATGCTCACCATGTCCACCCAGATCCCATCCAGCTCACCATGTCCACCCAGAGCCCGTCCTCCTCACTGTGTCCACCAAGAGCCCGTCCTTCTGACCATGTCCACCCAGAGCCTATCCTGCTCACCATGTCGACCCTGTGCCCGTCCTGCTCACCATGTCCACCAAGAGCCCATCCTGCTCACCATGTCCACACAGAGCCCATCATGCTCACCATGTCGACCCTGTGCCCGTCCTGCTCACCATGTCCACACAGAGCCTGTCCTGCTCACCATGTCCGCCCAGAGCCTGTCCTGCTCACCATGTCCGCCCAGAGCCGTCCTCCTCACTATGTCCGCCCAGAGCCCATCCTGCTCACCATGTCCGCCCAGAGCCCGTCCTGCTCACCATGTCCGCCCAGAGCCTGTCCTGCTCACCATGTCCGCCCAGAGCCGTCCTCCTCACTATGTCCGCCCAGAGCCCGTCCTCTTCACCATGTTCACTCAAAGCCCGTCCTCCTCACCAGGTCCACACAGCAGCTTCAGAGATCACTTCTCCGGGCCTGTAGTTTGTAGATCAGGACTTGGGTTTCTAGGACTGTTTCTGGACCATTATTTTCCCTCTGAGCCCAACATATTTCCCCCAGAATTACCCCCTGAGTCTCCTTGGGCTATAAAAGGCTGTTTTCTTTGGACCTCACACCAATCAAATGTTAATCTCATTCATTCACTCACTCACTCATTTAAAGGATCCAGCCTACCAGGCATTTTGTTAGACATGGTGACAGAAAATAAGAGGGGGTCCCTGACCTCAATGGCTCACAGGCCAAGTGAGTGTCAGGTGGACAGACAGGTGATTATACCACCCAATCACACATGGTTCAATAACAGAACTGTGTTGTAGGAAGGCAGGTGCTTCTTGGGCTCCACCTCAGCTCTTGATCCTACCCTGACTTCTGGTGCTGACCCTTCACTTAGATTCTCCTCTTGCTGCACTGGGTAATCTCATGCAGTCCAAGGCTGTTCATGTTGACTTTTTTCTGTCCCCAGCCCCCTGACCTCTCCACAGAGTTCCACATCCTCATAGCCCTCTGACTATTTTACCAGCTGTACCAAGATGATTAAAGGCATCTCAGGCTCATGAACAGATAGTAACTCGTGACTCAGCTTTCCCAGAGCACCCTGGTCCTCGCCCCAGGTGTCCCCTTCTGCTCAGTTGCTCCAGGAAAAGGGCCTGGAGGCAGTCTTCACTCTTCCTTTTCCTCCCTTCTCTACATCCAGGCTCTGCTGATTCCATCTCCGAAGGCCTCTGGGCCTATCCTCTGTCTCCATGTGTCCTGAAAGAAACCTAGCTATAATATCTATCTTTTCTTGTCTGCATTTTTCCTACTTCTAGTCTGTTTTCCACATTGCAGCCTATATGATCATTTAAGCTCAACCGGTATAATGTCCTCCTGTACTTTAAATTCTTAAAGGGATGAGACTTCCATTTTTGATAGACATGACAAAACAGGGACTAGATTTATCCTTCTATATAAAATGACTAAAAAAATAGGACAAACATATAAAGCCATGAGGGACAGTATTAGGAGCCCAGGAGGCTAAGGTTGAAGGGAGAGCACTGGGGAAGGAAACAGGGTTTCACAGAGAGAGCTTTGGAGATCTTCAAAGGGTCCCATGTGAGCTGAGTGCTGCTCAATGAGTGTGCCTGAGAAAATGAGCTGGGACATGGGGAAAGGATTAGAGAGAATAATCCCTCAGAGGTCACCCAAGACTGGGAGTAATTTCTCTTTCCTCAGTCAGAGTGAAAAAAGGCTGAAGATGATCTCATATCTCTGGCCACCACTTTCTCCTTAAAAACAAGCAACCTCTCCCCTAAAGAAATCCTAGAGAAAAAAGAAAGATTAACTCAAAATAATAGAATAAAGAAATAGTAATAAAAGCAAAAACCAATTAAATGTAAAATAGAAAACACATAGAGAAAATGAGTGAGACCAAAAACTAGTTACATATTTGTAAAGATCAATATATTTCATAACCCTCTAACCACATGCATAGAGGATAGAATGGAAAGAGAAGTAAACATTAACAATGTTAGGGACAAGAGGTATGACATCACTACAGATTCTACAGATATTAAAATGATTTATTTTTAATGAATAACCTTATGCCAATAAATTTAACAACTTAAATGAAGTGGATAAATTCCTTAAAAGACACAAGACCAACACTTACTCAAGAAGAGAGACATAACCAGAGCAGATAAGTCTATATCTATTTTAAAAATGGAATTTGTATTTTAAAACTTGCTAACAAAACTTCAGATACAGGTTGATTTTCCAGTGAATTCTACAAAACATTAGGAAGAGATAACACCCATTTGAACAGACTCCTAAAAGAAAATTAAAGAGAGGGAATGTTTTCCAAGACATTTTAGAAGGCCAGCAGTACTCTGGTATAAAACCCCAAAAATGGATAGTACAAGAAAGAAAATGACGTAGATGCATGTTTTCTAAACAAAATCTTTGCATATTTAATCCAAAAATATAAAAAAGGATAATAAATAATGATCAAGTAGGGATTATATTAAGAATGTCATTCTGATTTAATCTTTAAAACAATCTATTAAGTTGTTTTTTATCATAATTTATACAATGGAATACTATGCTGCTATACAACAGAAGGAGCTCTTACCCTTTGTGATAGCACAAATGGACTTGGAGAGTATTGTGTAAGTGAAATAAACTAGTCAGAGAAAGACAAATATCACACAATCTCACTTATATGTGGAATCTGATGAACAAAATAAACTGACAAACAAAATAGGTCTAGAGACATGGATACAAGGAGCAGACTGACAGATCTCAGAGGGAAAAGGAGTGGAGAGGATGGAAAGAGATTAACCAAAGAACATATATGCATATAAGTATAACCTATAGCCACAGACAATAGTGTGGGGAAAGCCAGGGGTGGGGCGAGGTCTGGGTGGGAGGAGTGGGGGAAGGGAAAAAGGGGAATATATGTAATACTGTCAGCAATAATTATTTTTTAAAAAGATCATCTCAAAAATTGAGAATAGGCCTAGCTGGTGGATAAACCAGTGGATAGAGCAGACTGAACGGTCATGGGTTCAATCTGATCAAGGGTACATACCTCGGTTGCAGGCTCCATCCTGGACCTGGTCAAGGCATGTGTGGGAGGCAACCAATGTGTTGCTCTCACATTGATGTTTTTCTCTCTCTGTCTCTTCTTCTCCCTCCCACTTTCTAAAAATAAATTGGAAAATATCCTCAAGTGAGGATTAACAACAACAACAAAAGATTGAGAATAAACATTTGACAAAATATAGCATCCATTCCCAAATTAAAAACAAAACTATCAGAAAATAAGAATAGGGAGAAAAAAATGGTGACAGAATAGACGGATGTGTCCTGAGCCTTGTTCCAGAGCAGATAGAAAAAAACAGCTGAGGGTGGTATGGGGAGTGTTTGTTGGGGAGTTAACAGATAACTATACTCCAGGAGAAGATGGGGCTCTACTGGATGGGGGCCCCCTTACTGAGCAGCCCCCACTGCTTCTGGGTTTCCTCCTGGAGCCACCAATTGGACGCAGAGACTGTGCTATCTTGAAGGGGAAAGTGGATGTTATCTGAAGCCTGAAAATCTACAACTACAGCACCCACCCAACAGCTGCGAACACCAAAACACCAGTACCCAATTGGCGCAAACACATGAATTCAGAGGAACTCTACACTCCACCATGGAAAGGTCAGATTTTGCCTGGGATAAGGTGAGGTCTCTGGTCCTGACAGGATAGAGAAACACACGCACTGCAGGAGCTGAAGGATTGAGGGGGGGATGGAGATTGAGTCTGCACCTAGAGAAATCCGAGGCCATTGGGTCTGGCATGATCAGTAAATGTAGAATGGGGTCCTCAGAGCTGCTAACAAAGGGGATCTCTAAAAAGCAACCCATTTTGATCTGATGCAGAAGGAAACCCTGGGAGTTTTAAAAGTGTGCCAGCTGCTTGAACACGAGGGGTGGAAAGGGAAAGTGCAGACTTGTACGCAGTTCCAGAGTTCGCGCACTTGCACCTTTTCCTCTTCAGATCTTTGCTTCTGATTGTTAAGCCCAAGGCATAGGATCACCAAGTTTGGAACACCCTAGCAGACTGCAAGGGAAAGTTATTTTTCTGGAACCTGGGGATCAGAGCAGGAAGTGACTGTCCGAGAACCAGCTCTGGGGTAGCCCACTCCCACAATCCGGTATGAGTGCCACAGGGAAAGCAAGATCTAAGAGCTGGCTAGAAAGAACCTATAGATTCTGAGGTCAATCCAGAAACACTGCCACCCAGGGGCTGAATGACAAATTGACTCTTGTGTAATCACAAACGAAGGAACACAAGAAATTAAGACAAGTGCCTGCTTAAAAATCAGGACTACCTTACAACACTGAGAAGCAGTGAAATGCAGGGGACTGTAATACTGTCCTGACTGGGAAACAGGTGTGCCAAACAGAACAGTAGAGAAAGGGAATGACTTTCCTACTGCACACTTTATTTTTTATTTTTATTTTTTCATCTTTTACTTAAGAAAATATTTTTTTCTTTTTTACCTTTTAATTATTACATTTTTATTTTCAATTAGTACCTTTACTACTACTATTTTACCTCTTTTTTTTTAAAGTGTCATTTTATTTTCTCTTCATTTTACTTTGGGATTAGTGTTCTAATTCTATTTTCATCTTTTCTTTTACTCTATCACAACTCTATCTTTATGCCATCACTCTCTTGCTTACTTTTTCCCTTTTGTTGTCCTATTTCTCTTAACTTTTTTCTATAGTAGATTTTCCCTATTCCTTCTTTTTACCCCTGTTAAAATTTCACCCTACTTATATATCTACTTTCCATTCCCCTGCTCCAAGTCCATACACACCTCTCTCTTCTCTGTCTTCACTATTTTTTTCTCTGTCCTTTTGTTGTTGTTTACATGAATGTTGATTATATTGATTTTTTTATTCTTTTCTGTGAGATTCTTATGCTAATTTTTTGTTTTGTTTTGTTTTTTCTTTGCTTTGTTTTTTGCTTCTGTTTTCCCTTACCTCACTTGATATTGGTTGTTTTTTGTAGTTTGTATTAATTTCCAGGTACTTGTTGCTGGCATTTGTTGGGATTAGTAGCTGTTCTATTGGAGTTCTCTCACTATATAGATGGTTTGTTTTTGTTTTCTTTCTTATTCTCTTTCTTTTCTCTCTTATTTTTTTCTTTCTCCTAATTTCATTTTGACACTCCTTTCTTTTTCTCTCTCTTCTTCTTTCTCTCTTGTCTCCTAATTTGCCTCTCTCTAGTGGTCACCTTTATTGGGGGTTATTAATATGGTCCATACATTTCTTTCCAGTGCCTTGTGTGTTTTACTTCATTGTGTTGTATTATGTGCCTTTAAATAAATGCAGGAGAGAGAGAGCTACATAAACAGACACCCAGAGAAGAGAGACCATGGCAAGACAAAGAAACAGCCTGCATATAAAAGAAAAATAAGCATCGCCAGAAAAGGAAGTAAATGAAATAGAGGCAAACAACCTCCCAGAGAAAGAATTCAGAAAAATGGTCATAAGGTGTATGTAAAGAATAATAGAAAAAATAGACAATATGAGTAAGAACCAAGAGGAAAGGAAGAACCAAGAAGAAATGAAAAATGACATCACTGCTATAAAGAACTCAATAGAGAGCATCAAAAGTAGACTAGAAGAAATAGAGGACAGCATTGGTGAACTAGAAGACAACGTAGGAAAATATATCCAAATAGAGCAGTTTCTAGAAAAAAAAATAAAAAACAAGAGGAGGACCTAAGGGAACTTTAGGACAACATGAAATAAAATAACATCCACATAATAGAGTTGACAGAAGGAGCGGAAACTGAGCGAGGAATAGAAAACCTATTTGAAGAAATAATGACAGAAAACTTCCCTGATGTAGGGGGGAAAAATCCACACAAAATCCAAGAAGCTCATAGAGCCCCAAGCAAAATGTACCCCAAAAGACTGATGCAAAGACACATTATAATTAAATTGGCAAACACCAAAGACAAAGAATCTTAAAAGCGTCCAGAGAGAGACAGGAAGTTACCTACAAAGGAATCCCAGACTCGTGACTAATTTCTCAACAGAAACTCATCAGGCCAAAAAGGAATAGAATGAAATATACAAAGTCATGCAAAAGGAGGGTCAGAATCCAAGAATACTGTACCCAGAAAGGCTATCAATCAAAATTGAAGGTGAAATCAGGAACTTCACAGACAAAAAAGGACTAAGGGAATTTAATATCACCAAGCCAGCAATGCAAGAAATGTTAATGGGTCTGCTGGAAAAGAAGAAGAAGCAGAAGGAGGAGGAGGAGGAGGAGGAGGAGGAG
>JAAGEH010000039.1:7191099-7241561 GCA_011751065.1 Lasiurus cinereus | reverse complement strand
TAGTAGTAGTAAGGTAAAGATAAAAATTATAAACAACAACTATATATTTATCAACAAGTGAATCTAAAAATTAAGTAAAAAAATCTGATGACTAGAATAAACTGGTGAATATGATAGAATCAGGGGCATATAAAGGGAGTGGACTGACAATTCCCAGGAGGAGAGTGGTAAGGAGGTGCAGGGAGAGACTGGACAAAGATCATACACCTATGGATGAGGACAATGAGGGGGGAGGTAAGGGAAGAGGGAGGAGTGGGAACCAGGTGGAGGGGAGATATGGGGGAAAAAAGAGGAACACTTGTAATGATCTGAACAATAAATATTTATTAAATCAAAAAATAAATGAAGAAATAAATAAAAAGCTTTTGCACAGCAAAAGAAACCATCAACAAAACAATAAGAAAGCCCACTGTATGAGAGAACATATTTGTAAATATTATCACTTATAAAAGTTTAATCTCCAACAACTATAGGCAACTTATACAACTTAATAAAAGGAAGATAAATGATCCAATAAGAAAATGGACAACAGACTAAATAGAATCTTTTTGAAAGAAGAGAGAAGGAAGGCCAAGAGATACATGAAAACATGCTCAGTCACTAATTATCCCAGAGATGCAAATCAAAACAACAATGCTGTACCATCTCACACCTGCCAGAATGCCTATCATCAGCAAATCAACAAACAACAAGTGCTGGCAAGGATACAGAGAAAAAGAAATCCTTGTGCACTGCTGATGGGAATGCAGACTGGTGCAGCCACTGTGGAGAACAGTATGGAGTTTCCTCAAAAAACTGAAAATGGAACTCCCATTTGACCCAGTAACATATCCTAAGAAATAGACCAACTAGAAAAGATATATGCACCCTATGTTCATAGTAGCACAATTTACAATAGCTAAGATTTGGAAACAGCCTAAGTGCCTATCAGCAGATGACTGGATCAGAAAACTATGGTACATCTATGGAATAATATGCTACCATAAAAAAGAAGGAATTCTTACCATTTGCAGCAACCTGGATGGAACTGGAGAGTATTGTGCTAAGTGAAATAAGCCAGTCAATGAATGAAAAATACCACATAATCTCACTCATTTGTGGATAATAAATAACATTATAAACTGATGAACAAAAAGATAGATACAGAGGCAGTAAAGTATCAAATAGACTGTCAAATTACAGGGGGAAGGTTAGGGAGAGGTGGGAGAGTTAAGAGATCAACCGAAGGACTTGTATGCATGCATAAAAGCATAACCAATGGAGGCAAGACACTGGCGGGGTTGGGGGGGGGAGGGGAGACTATGTATGGGTGTCGGGGGGGGGGGGGGCAATGGGAAGATATGTACACACATATAACACCCTAATAAAAATGGAAAAAATTAAATATAATAAGAATAGCCCCAGCAGTTTTGCTCAGTAGATAGAGCATCAGCTTGTGGACTGATGGGTTCCGGGTTCAATTCTGACCAAAGGCACATGCCTGGGTTACAGGCTTGATCCCCAGTAGGGGGTGTGCAGGAGGCAATCTTTAAATAATTCTCATCATTGATATTTCTATCTCCCTCTCCCGCTCCCTTTCTCTCTGAAATCAATAAAAATATATTTTTAAAAAAAGGAAGAAAAGAACTTCCTTAACCTAATAAAATGTATTTGTTAAAAAAACCTATATCCCACACATGCACACAATTACATTGTGTAAAGACCCAAGTGATCATTCCTATTTACACAAAATGCTAGAAAGTGCAAACTAAAGTATAGTCTTAGGAAGGAAAGCAGTAGTTGCCTGAGGTTCCAGTCAGAAATTTGCTGAGTGGCATTTGATGAATGTATTTATTATCTTGAGCATGATGATACTTTCACGGGTGTATAAGTATGTCAAAATTTATCCTCGCCAAAACCAGTTTGGCTCAGTGGATAGAGCGTCAGCCTGCAGACTGAAAAGTCCCAGGTTTGATTCCAGTCAAGGGCACATCCCCAATAGGAGGTGTGCAGGAAGCAGCTGGTCAATATCTCTCTTTCATCGATGTTTCTAACTCTCTGTCCCTCTCCTTTCCTCTCTGTTTAAAAAATCAATAAAATATATTTTAAAAAATTTATCCTCATACACTTTGCATATGTTCAGTTTATTGCATGTTAATTATACATCAATAAAGCCATTTTTTTAATCCTTCAAGAGATATCTATTGCTTTTGGAATAAAATCCAATGTATTCATGATTCAATCTTATCTGACGCTAACCTACCTTGTCAGCCTAACCTACTCCAACAAAGATATTCCTCAAACTTATCAAACTATGTTCTACCCCAGGACCCTTGTACTTTACTTCTCTCTGTGTTTAGAGTTATATGGCACTTTACTTATTTAGCTCTTTCTTATTTTCCAAGTCACAGTTCAAATATCACCTCCTCAGAGAGATCTTTTCTGATTCTCTGTATCTTAAGCAAGTTCCTTCCAGATACTATTACCTTGTTTATTGCCCCTACAGGACTTATCCCACTACTTTTCTTAGTCCTTTGTTTACCTTGTTTATTATCTATCTGCCCATGAGAATGTAAGCTCATTGAACAAAGGAATATGTTCTGTCTTGTTCTTGCCAATGACCTACCAAAGTGCCTGGCAGGTGGTACTTTCTTAATAAATACTAATAAATAAATATTTATGAATAAAAATTGAAAGCAATAAACTGAGGAAATTGAAAGAGATTTCATGGAAAAGTGATATTGATTCTTATTAGTTATGTGACATTAGACAATATTTTTTAAAGCACTTATTTATTTAAAGCATTTATTTTCTTATATTTAAAATAAGGCTGCAAATAAATATTTTAAAGCAGCGGTTGCCATCCTTTTGGACCTCACGGATCACCAGTGGTCCACAGACCACCATTGGCAACCGCTGTTTTAAAGGACCACTGAGAGACATGAATGCTATATATTAGTCATAGTACCTGAGACATAGTTGTAACTCAACAAATAAATTCCCTTTCCTTTCCCCAATTCAGGGAATGCATATTTGAAGAAATCATGACAAAGTGGGAGAAATGGAAGTCATAACCAGAAATAGACTTCAGCAGCTGGTTGTACAGGCACTTAGTGATATGGCTGTTCGGGGGTGGGGATAGGAGAGAATTAGGCTGGAGAAATCTATAGGAATGACGGTAGTCACTTTCAATTTTAAAAAAAAGTAAAGGGAGGTGAAAGCTGGGGAAGAAGGTCAGAGAAGAGGGAAGAGTTAGAATTGTTTTAATTATCTAGATTGCAAGGATTATGATGGAAAGGTATAAATTCTCACCTCCAGATGTGTGTTCTGCCTTAGCCATCGCCACCTCCTTCTCTTAGGAGACCTTTAAAGAATTCTCAGCATCAGAGCTAAGACTCTGAATTAGAACAGGGAGCTTTTTGCCATCTTGAGCATGATGACAAAATCAAAATAACCGGTCAGGAAAACATTTCAAAGGTCATGAACTTTAGATATCATTTTTCATACCAAGAGGTTACTGATGGGAACTATGGAGAACTCCAGTTCTCTGATTAAGGAGAAAGAGAAAGGGGTGAAATGTTTAAAATCCCCAAGGCTACCAAGACACAAAACAAGAGAATTGGCAGCAGAAACACGAGTAGTCAAGCCTAGTAAAGAGCAAGTGGATAAACTGGTTAATAATGGACTTAGCGTTGGAACATAGAAACTGTGGGGTTGAAGGTTATGACTCAGGCTTTCCGAGCAACTTTGTTAAACAGGGACATTCCATAACAACGGATTCAACAAGAAGCTAACTGGTCAACCTGGAGATGTCACTCTTCAGAAGCTTAGGAAGAATAGCCCTCATGACAACTAAATAAAAATAAAACTCCATTGGAATTTACTCCCAAAGAATTACAGGGAGCAATTTTTTTGTTTTGTTTTGTAAGTTTGAATTTGCATGATTTGTCCATCAGAGGCTGTTTACATCCTTTGAGGTGACACTGGCATTTCTGACTAACTAACCAGGAGGCCTGTGAATCTAGTTATGTAAGAGAATCACAGGTGAGGCTTGCTAACAATGCCGATGAGATGGAGACTGATTTAGTGGGTCTGGAATAGATTCTGACATCTGAATTTTAAATAAGTTCCTCAGGTTATATTGATGTGCTGCCAGGTTTGAGAATCACTAATCTGGATCATGTCCTTGTCCAAACAGAAAGATTTTGCACAGGCATAGAAAACTAAATGTTATAAAGGATAGCCTGATTTCCCTTTACAATACATTTGTAAGAAGAAACAACATCTACCCACCTGGCAGATGTAATTTAAGATAATAGTGACATAATTTTAAAAAGATCATTTAAAACATAGGTATATTAAGAATTCTCATTTTTCTTTCACTTTTAAAAATCACTTATGTGATGTTAGAATGGAACTTTTTATCATGAGACTTGGAAGGTTAAAGGGACCAAAGGCAAACTCGAGGGACAGCATTTCCAAAGCTCTGTTTCAAAGAGAAGGAAAAAGGTATCTAGGAAAGAGATGTTGCTAGGTAGAATCTCATTGCTTACCAATGGGTCAGGGAAAGGGTGCTTCCTTTAAACCCAAGCCTTGTGGGAGGGACTCAAATGTGACCACTCATAGCATTGGAGGCATGTTTCCTGCAGGTGGGAAGAAGGACTTAGGAGGACATTGCTATTTACAATCTATATCTGGTCCTCTTCCATGAAGAAGGACTTAGGAGGACATTGCTATTTACAATCTACAACCGGTCCCCTGTGCTCCTCTCCGTGGAAGGGGACCAGATGTAGATTGTAAATAGCAATGTCCTTCTAGAGCTATTTTAAATCCCATCCAAGAGGACTTCTTAAAAGTGTAGCAGAGTCCATCAGAGAAAGTTTGTTCAGAGTGGATAATCAGAAATGTAAGATCTGACCATGGAGACACAGCCAAAAGAGATGCCCAGGCCTTGGAGTCAGAAGGCTAAGAAACAGTCTCTGGAGAGTTTACAAGAGCCCTCTAGAAGGAAGAGCCAGCTTTGTCTTCGTGGGGTACTCAGAAAGAAAGCCATCTTGTGATGGTATTGGTCATGTAAGAAACTTGAGTATTCATTTTCACTTTCTCTTCCTGCAGCCCAGCCTGCAAGGTACATGAGCTGAAGTTAGTAAGAGGATTGTTGAGATGAACCAGGTGGGTTTTTTTAAGCTGACTCTACCTCCCTCCTAGGCAGCAGGTGGCTAGTCCTAATAGGGAGAGCAACAGGATGCAATTCTAAGTCAAATTTGGGGTGTGGGATTGCTCATTTAAATAACTGAACTCAGAGGCAAGTGAGATAAAGTGTTCAACCGTGGGTGTTGCTAATGACAATCACGGTTTTAAAGGGATTATGGGAAATAAAATAAAGATGCTTTTTAACTTTATCTCACAGGTTGAGTATGTTTGATATGTGGTTATGGGAGTTTATTCTAACCCTTGTATTTCCTAAATCCTTCCCCCACCCCAGCCCCACCCTGCTTCCCATTAGGAAAAGCAACACAAAACCATTTTAAATGTACCATCTACCTCATCTCACAATTAGAAATCCCTTAGCTGGTAAGTAGGACTCTGATTCCAGAGCATCTGTAAGCAAATCAGAAGCAAAAATAGAATGAAGCAAAACAAAAGAAGAAGCAAAAACCAGAGAACTGTTCCAAGTGCAAGGGAAATGACTTTTGAAAAAGAGTATAGATTTTAAGGGTACCTGGGTTTTGTTTTATAGGTTATGGTAAGACAGACATGAAAACTGCTTCCAAGAAGGAACATGTGTTTATACTCACAGACCCCTGGAAACACGAGCCACTGCTGCATGGGGAATACCAGGGTCTGTTGAAGGTGGAGGGGCTGGTAAAGGAAGAAGGAGGGACTGTGGGCTGTGGGAAGAGCTTTTATTGTGTGTGGGAAGGAGCATGTGAGGTAGGTGGAACAGGCTTAGCTTGGCTAGTCTGAATCATTTCTGCAGTCTCTGGGCCACAGGGGAGACCTCCAGATGCACCTGGGGTGATTAGAGCAGGTGGACAGTGGCCCCGAGTGTGAGCCTAACTGAAAAAGTGGGGGTTGCATTTGAAAGATGCAACTGAGGGCAAGTTGGTACTATCTCTAGGAATTGGCCAGACCTTCCACAGGTAGTTCCTTCAGGGTCAGGATTAGAAAAGTTCAAATAAATGAAAGTATCAAAGGAGAAAATGAAAAAAACGTGATTAATACAACTTAAAACAACATGTAACAGAGTCAAATGCTGCAAAGAGATCAAGGAAGTTGAGGTCTACAAAATAAGTATTAGATTTCCAGCTAAGTGGCTATGGAGTCACTTTCAGGAAGTAATTTGGGCAGGGTAATCCAGGCAAAAGGGATAAGGAAGAAAGTCATTGTCTAAGAACTGGATCTGATAATATATTCTGCATATACATGGCATAAAAAAGAAAGGATGAAAAGCAATATGACTACAGTAAGATAACAGGATAAGAGAAAAGTTACTTTGTTTTGTTAGATTTGTTTTTGTTTCCGTGGACAAGAGATAAAATCATGCTTATAGTCAAAGAGAAGCAGTGGGGTTAGAAGGAGAAGGCCTACACCCAGTTTGACTCCTAACATCATGCACATGGACATCAGGGCTCCCAGTGAGAGGATGCACTTATCCAACCTCACATAGTGGTCCATGGTGTGATTTTTTGCTTTGAAATACAAGCAACATTTGAGATAGGAGTAATCGCGGGGATCAGCAGGCTGCACACGACCCACCAGTTTACCGAGACTCGAGCATCTCATAGTTTCCCACGCCACAGTCAGTGTGCTTGTTTACCTCGTTGTCGAAGCATCTTTTGTGCATTTACATACTTTATCACATTTCTTTTTATAACCATGGGTCCGAGGAAAGCGAGTGGAAAGGTCAGTGCTCAGAAGAGGATGATGTCTATTGAATTAAAGCATGAAATCATAGAAAAATATGAGCAAGGTGTGCAAGTGGCTGACTTGGCGAGGCAATACAGGCATAGTACTGCAACGATATGAACTGTGCTTAAACAGAAAGAGTCGATAAAGGGTATAACGCCAGCTAAGGGCGTTACAATAATTTCTAAGCTCCGTAGCTCTCTCCATGAAAAGATGAAGAATCTACTGATGGTGTGGGTGACGGAGAAGCAGCTTAAAGGAGATACATTAACACAGGACATCATATGCGAGAAGGCACGAGCGATTTACGGTGATTTGCTGGAGCAGACCCCGCGCACTTCCATGGACGAAGCATCGAAAGACTCATTTAAAGCCAGTAGAGGCTGGTTTGATAATTTCAGGAAAAGGTCCGGCATTCACTCCATCATCAGGCATGGTGAGGCAGCAAGTTCAGATGTGAAGGCAGCTGAGGATTACCTCAAAACTTTTTCTGAACTGATAGAAGCCAAAGGATATATCCCCCAGCAAGTCTTCAACTATGACGAGACAGGGCTTTTCTGGAAGAAGATGCCGAATAGGACTTATATAACAGCAGAAGAGAAGGCGATGCCAGGCCACAAACCCATGAAGGATAGGCTAATTCTCGCACTGTGTGCCAATGCCAGTGGTGACTGCAAGTCAAGCCTCTGCTCGTATACCATTTGGAAAAACCCAGAGTCTTTAAGTCACATAAGATTTTAAAAGATAAACTGCAAGTTATGTGGAGGGCAAACCCGAAGGCATGGGTCACCAAGCAGTTCTTTGTGGAGTGGGTAAACCTGGTTTTTGGCCCTTCTGTTAAGAAATATCTACAGGAAAACAATCTAACCATGCAAGCCCTCCTTGTCCTCGACTATGCTCCTGCTCACCCACCCAACCTGGAAGATGAACTCCTCGAAGAGTTCAAGTTTATAAAGGTTGTCTACCTACCTCCCAACACCACTCCTATCCTGCAGCCCATGGATCAGGAGGTGATTTCTAATTTTAAAAAGCTGTACATCAAGCACCTGTTCTGGCGCTGCTTTGAGGTGACAGAGAACACAAGCCTCACCCTTCGAGAGTTCTGGAAGAACCACTTTAACATCGTGATATGCCTCAGAATTATTGATCAGGCCTGGCTGGGTGTTACAAGGAGGACTTTGACCTCTGCATGGAAGAAGCTGTGGCCTGAGGCCGTAGCCGAAAGGACCTTTGAAGGATTCGAACCCGAGGTGCCAGTGGAGGAGGAGATAGTGTCTCTGTGAAAATCCATGGCCCTGGAGGTGGATGAGAGAGACGTGAATGAGCTCGTCGAGGAGCACTCTCTGGAACTCACTACGGAGGAGTTACAAGAGTTGCAGTCTCAGCAACATGCGGAGGTTCTCCAATTTTTTGGTTTCGAGGAGGAGCCAGAGGTGGAGGAGATCTCTACAAGTGAGATAAAGGAGATCTTAGGAATGTGGGAGAGGGTGTCACACTTCGTGGAAAAGAAACACCCCAAAAAAGTTGCTACTGGTCGTGCATCGGAGCTGTTCAATGAAACTTGCCTCACCCATTTCAGAAACATTCTGAAAGGGAGGAAGAGGCAAACCTCGTTGGACACGTTTTTTTTGAAATCGGCCAAAAATGCAAAGACCAGTAGCAATTAAGTTCAGTGAAGATTAGTTAAGTGACATTCAGTTTAGGGATAAAGTGTAGCATTAAGAGTGTAATGACTAGGTAAATACACTTTATAAAACCAGTTTACTCCTTTACATTCTCTTTTATTATGTTTTTATACAATATTTGTCATTTATAAATACATTTTTCTTATTCAGAAACACGTAACAAGAACAACTGGGGTGGCATTTTGGGGGCTGGAACGGATTAACGGCATTTCAATTGATTTCAATGGCGAAATTTGCTTTGAGATACGAGAAACTTGATATACGAGCAAGGTCACAGAACGAATTAAACTCATATCTCGAGGTACCACTGTATGTATGTATGTATGTATGTGTGTGTGCATATATATATATATATATATATATTCCCAGGCCTCGGGGAAGGGCTGCAGAGTTGCTCTGTTTGCCACTGATAACAGTGCTAGTTTGGTCTGTTTGCAGAGTAAGCTCTCTGCACTCATCATGTGGGTGATGAGTATGCAGTGAGCTTACTACTTCAGCTGCCTAGGAGGAGGAAGTAACACATGCACACACACACACACATGCACATACACACACACGTGTGTGTGTGTGTGTGTGTGTGTGTATGGCTAATATGCAAAATCTCCCCACGGGAGTTCAACCAGGAGACTGGGAGTTCTATCACTCACTATGATGTGCACTGACTCCCAGGGGGTGGTGCAAAATGAAAGGAGGCCCCAGCCAGCAGCCAGAAGGCCCTGACTGGCTCTGATCGCCAGCCAGGACTAGGGACTCTTCCAGTGCATGAATTTTGTGCACTGGGCCTCTAGTATGTAAGAAAAATGTCTTACCTTTTTGTTCAATCATCCATCCTATAATGTGTCTATTTCATCAAGAAACCACACCCAACCTGAAGAGAAAGACAATAAAAAATTGCCTTCTTTATAAATTTTAAAAATTTGCCAATGTTATTTTATTTGAATGATCCTGTTTTATAGAGGAGACACCTGTGATCTGAAGAGTATGTGTGATTTGCAAGATGACATGGAGCTAGAACTCTGTCGATGTTGAGGGCTAACTTGGGATTCGGGTGCAAACTGATGGAATTGGACCAGGAGATCTTACCAGAAATAGCCTTCTTCAGAGGCTTCCTGAGAGAAGAATACATGTGGGGAGCACTGGCCATGGGCTTGTGAGCTTCTCCTCCAGCACTGAGCTCCCTTCTGTGTCAGGCTGAGTGAGATTCTAGTCTAGCTTCCATGAAGGCAAAGGAGATAGAGCCAGAGAGAGTCCAGGCCTTGGGGAAAGGCTGCAGAGTTGCTGTATTTGCCACTGATAACAGTGCTAGTTTGGTCTGTTTGCAGAGTAAGCTCTCCACACTCATCATGTGGGTGATGAGTATGCAGTGAGCTTACTACTTCAGCTGCCTAGGAGGAGGAAATAACACATGCACACACACACACACATGCACATGCACATACACACATGTGAACATACATGCTCTCACCTGTAAACTGGGCCTTTCAACACATGGCCCCCCCAATCTGATACTTGTGATCTGACAACCAGATCTAGATTACCTCCTCCTGAGAGGAGCTAGAAAGAGTATGAAAGGAGCATTTCCCTCCATCACTGCATTAAAACTAGGGAGATAAACCAGGTCCTCAGAGGATAAGCAGACTTTTCATACAAACAAGACAAAAAGAAGTGCAATGCTGTCAAGAAATAATCAGGAGAAGAAATTCAGGGAAGATGGAGCCTAGCCACAGTGGTCCAAGTTAGTTAACACCAACCAGCAGTTCAGAAGGAAGCTCACTGTGGCCCCAAAGTCAAGCAGGCCACTGAAAAATGCAGGGTCCTCATTAGTATCTTCCTCAAGCCAATGGACACGGTTTCTGATCACCCATTTAGGACCCATCTTCACAAAGAATGAAGCAGACACCATGGCTGGCTTCCTGCTCTGCATTTTGCCTCCTGTGGCTCTATGTGAGAGGGCTCCTGTCTTGGGAAGCCTAAATATTAACAGCAAGAAAATCTGAAGTTGGAAGAAACTTTCCTTGTAGAGAAAACTAACCATGACAGAGTTTGGTACAAAGCTGAGCTGAAGCCCTAGCCACACAGAGCCCCAGTCGTCAGCAGGCCTTTGCACTGAATGGTTCTCAGGAAAGAAACAGGGGGTCTCTCTCCTCTGCAGGGCCATCTACCCTCCTCAAACTGGATCTGACTTAGGTGTTGGGTCAGTATCAGCAAGGGGTCTGATCAAGGTCACTTGCTCACTTTGTTTACACTGCTAATTTTATCACTGCTTGGAAAGCTGATGGTATTATTTATACTTTAACTATGATAAATGTCCAGTTAAAGCAGGGCTGGGACAAGTGAAAAGCCAATACAAGAAATGCAGAAGTTTTTCATATAGGAAATATACATATATTTGAGCTCCCTGATCTTTCCAGAAACTTGTACTTGGCCAGGATCAGCGGTCCTTCTAGCCCAGGGCTTATCATACTCTATTCTCTGGGTACCAGCCTCAGAGTTTGAGAAGTGCTGGAGGGTGGCACCCACAAAGGTCATGTTAACACCCAAGTCTGGCTGTTGCTCATTGAAGTGAGAATTTCTGATGCACCTCTCCATTGGGGATGGGGGGGGGGTGAACTGCTGGAGAAATGAAGGTGCCAGGCAATGATGGGAAACCAAATTGTGAGCTATGTTTCAAAGCCATCTGTTCCTGTTTAAAACTTTAAGGGAGACATGGGCTTTGAATAAGCTGTGCCAAGGAACAGTGGTTGCCAAGATTTCATGTGCACATAAGTTACCCAGGATCTTGTGAAAATACAAATTCAACAGGTCTGAGGTTGAATCTGTAAAATGAGATTGAGTCCTCATTTTAACAAACTTCAGTTCCTGGTTCATGGACCACACTTTGAGTAGCAAGTCAAGGAGGATGTTAGAGCATCAGAATTATATTATTGTGAGTCTGCCAGCTGGACACTCAGGTTGGCCTTTTCACATGTCTCCCGCTCATAGTCTATACTATCCAACAGAGTGGACTACTCAAGGCTTTCTGAGCAAGCCACAGTTTCTCTTCTGCAAGTGCCAAAATTACACTCCCTTTCTAGATCATTCTCTCCTAACCAATTCCAGAATTTCTCTTCAACCTGCCATATCTGTCTCAAATTCTTCTTGCCATGTGATGACCCAGATCCCATCCTAGGTAAAGTATATTGGATTTTTTGTTTTCTTTCATTCTTTATTTATCTTTATAACTGGAAGTGTGTACCTTTTGACACTCCCCCACACACACACTCCACCTCTGGAAACAACAAATCAGATTTCTAAATCAGATTTCTTTTTCTGTGGATTGTTTGTGGGTTTTTTTTAGATTCTATGTATACATGAGATCATACAATATTTGTCTTCATCTGTCTGACATTTAACTTACAGTAATGCTTTCAGGGGCATACATGTTGTTACAAATGTCAGGGTTTCCTCCTTTTTATGGCTGAGTAATATTCCATTATTCTATATAATAAAGGCTAATATGCAAATTGACCAAATGGCAGAATGACCAGTTGCTATGACACACACTGACCACCAGAGAGCAGATGCTCAACACAGGAGCTGTCCTCTGGTGGTCAGTGCACTCCCACAGGGTGAGTGCCGCTCAGCCAGAAGCTGCTCATGGCTGGCAAGTGCAGCGGTGGTGGTGGGAGCCTCTCCCACCTCGGCAGCAGCGCTAAGGATGTCTGACTGTCACCTTAGGCCAGCTCCCCACAGGGAGCCTCTAAAATATGGTGTGTGTGTGTGTGTGTGTGTGTGTGTGCACGCGCGCGTGCGCGTGTGTAATTTTCTGAATCCATTCATCTGTTGATGGACATGTAGGTTGTTTTTGTATTGTGGCTATTATAAATAATGCTGCAGGGAACAGGGAAGTGCAGACTTCCTCTTCAATATAGTGATTTTGTTTCCTTCAATTATACACCCAGAAGTGGAATTGTTGGATTATATAGTAATTCTGTTCTTAATTTTTAGAGGAACTCCATAATGTTTGCCATAGTGGTCGCACCAGTTTATAATCCCATACACAGTACACAGGGTTTTATTTTCTCCACATCCTCACCAGCATGTGTTATCCCTTGTATTTTTGGTGATATCCATCCTCACAGGTGTGAGGTGATAGCTCATTATGGTTTTGATTTGCATTTTCCTGGTGATTAGTGATGCTGAGCTGGTGAGGTTTTATAAATGCCACCCTACCATGTCCCAGACAAGACAAGAAAACTGTAAGGTGGCAGGAACAGAGTGCTATCTCTGGCCTATTTATTGGGTAACTATTAACCATTCCAAGGTAAATCAAGATGAGTCCAGGGCTGAGTGCATTGTGCAAACCATGGGTGTTCTGGAGTGTCAAGAATGATCAGTAAAGGTTAATGAAAGATAGATGGGGAGGAGGTCAATGGAGGTGCCTGAGGTTTGATATCAAGTATGAGCGCCTGCATCTTCAGCCAAATGGGTAATGAACTACTGCTTAGAATGGGCAAGTATCTCAAACGCTACCCTCACCCCACACTCCACCTGCCACAAATATACACTAAAGCAGAATATTACTGGGGAAGGCAGCTCCCAAATTTACCTGGTCAGGTGGTCATGTTGTGTAGTTTCAAGTGCACTTCAGCATCCTACTCTCAGAGAGAGAAGAGAAACTCTCAACCTTTACTGAAGAGAGAGGTAGAAAGCTGTGGCCTTTCTCCCTCTTTTCTTGTGGCCAGATGGTGCAGAAAGGGAGTTTTAAGACCCCTCTGGCAAGACTACTCTGCTTCACCATATGCTCTAACCTCTTCTTCAGCCTCTCTGCCCAGGATGTGCCATGGGAGCCTGACCATCTTAAATTCAAGAGTCACATTCCCCAGCAGAGTTCTGTTTTGTGGATGTTTGTGGCAGGTGGAGGTGTGGAGTGAGGGTGGAGCTTGGGGGTCTTTTTCCAGCCTCTAATAAGATAGGACTCCAGTTACCATCACCCTAGCATATGAATGTTCAAGCCAGCCATCAAAACCTGGCACCTCCAATTGTCCTCTCCCCATATCACTGCCTTTAGCCCTAGTGACCATTCTCTCTATTCTAGAACACTGTGTTTTTCACCCCTCATTTAGCCCTTGGCCAATATTGCTCTACTTGGATATAGTGTTTAAACCAGGATTACCCAAAGAAGAAGGTGAGCCCATCAATAACAGAAGCTATGTCAGACTCTTCTGTTCCATTCCCTGAACTTACATAGTGCTCAGTAAATTGTAGTGGTAATGAAGAGAGCATCATCAGAGGGCTTAGAAAACAACTTGCAATGGGTATCACAAGAACTTAGAAAAGACCATGAAAAATTCTGCATATTTGAAAGATAAGAAGATGAATAAAGAAGGTGCACAAGTGGTGGATATGTGTGTCAGATTCATTCTAGCCTGTTCTTAGAATCTGCCACCCTGTGTGTCCACACTCCCCCAGCTTGGCCTGGTTCTGTTATGGCCTGTGGGGAGTTATATTTAAAATCCCAGATCCTGCTGTCCTAACTTACTTTGGAACCCCTGTTACTGGACCAAATGCTGGACCAGTTTCTGACTGATGATAAAGCAGCAACTACACAGGGACTCTTCGTAGGAAGCAGCTGCAGCCTGGCACTTACTTCTGTCATGGGTTTTTTTAGAAACACGGGTTCTCTGGAAATTGACGTTTATCCGAGGCTTTCTCAAAGATATGTTATGTCTAATCGCATGTCCTCCTTTCTCTGCCCTAAATGCCAGACTGGTGGTGGCGATGGTTGTTTGCTCTGGCCTCTTGGGAGGTCTCGCATGCCTCCTGGGTGACCTAATCATTTGAATCCTTGAGTATTTAACTTATGTGAGTCACCATTTGGGCAAAAGAAGAGCTTTCTCCAGAATATAGAAGCAAAGCCACAAATAATAAAAATTAACCATAGGAAATGTATTTGTTCATTAGTGTTCAGTAGCAGACTAAATATAAGCCACAATATTGTATGAATGTATATATTCCCCTTTGTTGAAAATTATGGAAAATATTTAGGCCAAGACTTCTATAGAAAGTCAATTCCACAGAAAATGTATAAATTCAGCATCAGACTGCTCGTGTACTTATATTTTCCACAATCAATTGGTGTCAACTCTAATCC
The DNA here is from genome assembly GCA_011751065.1 of Lasiurus cinereus. Taxonomy (NCBI): domain Eukaryota; kingdom Metazoa; phylum Chordata; class Mammalia; order Chiroptera; family Vespertilionidae; genus Lasiurus; species Lasiurus cinereus. The sequence continues at coordinate 7,226,855 of JAAGEH010000039.1, read as the reverse complement.
TAAATCTATGTATTTCTATATATATGCAAGTATTATTTTGCATGCCAGTGAATTGGTACTTCTTGTGCCACTTTTTTGTTGTGGGTTATATTTTAGTTTTAGTTTGCTATTTATCTTGTGAATGGTACCTTTTCCCTGTAAAATTTTTCAAATATAATTGTTATATTATAAAGATATTACAATTTTGTATATTTATTTTATAATTGGGGACATTATTGTAGTTTCTTATCAAGTCTTGTATGTTTAAGGGTGTGTAGTTTTCTTCACATTATTATAATCAGGCACACTCATTATTACTACTTTAATTTTATTAATTCAGAAACTGGGGTTCCGAGGTGTTTTTCAAAACCACAGAAAGTGATAGAAAGGGAAACAGATTTTACATTCTGGGGATTATCTGTCCCTTGAAAGTTTGAAAGAATTCATCTGTAAAAGTGTCTAGAATTGACACATTTATTTTTGATATCTTGATTTTTTTTTCATTTTGTCTCTTCATTAAATATTTATTTCAGATCTTCTCATTAAACATTTCTAATTTATATTTTCCTAAAGCTTTAAAATGTATTAACTGTGTGCTTTATATTTATTTTTATAGTATTTTATCTATTTGCTATCTGTGACTTTCTGATGCCTAAAGTTACAATTTTGATTGATCTTTTTATTTTGTATTAGACAAGCTAAACTTTTTTTACTATTATTTATGAATCCTAATTATTTAGTTCTGTTTTATGTTACTTACATGTTTTATATTTTTTCATTTTTCTTATATTTTCTTAATTATCTTATTTATTTTTTCCAATTCTTTGAGCTTACACATTTTGTTTTCATTTCAATTTGTCTGAAAATTAAAGTAATAAATATGAATTTTTCTTCAGTCCTGTTATCAATTCCCCATAAGCTTTAATTTGTAGTGTTCACATTATCACTGCTTTCTCAATATACTTTAATTGAAGGATTGATGATTCCCTTTCTTCCAAGAGCTACCTCGGACAGTACTTTTGAGTGATTCTAGAATATTTTATTATGTTTCAGTTATTTATTTCTAGTTGTATGGATTCATAATCAGTATGCATAGTTCATACAGTTTCTGTTTAATAGCATCTTATAAAATTACTGGTTGCAATATTTAAATTCTCTCTAAATTCTTTCCTCCTTGTTTCTCCAATTTGATTTTATAATGGTTAATGCCTCAGGTGTTACTATGATTTTACCAATTGTTCCTGCAATTTAAAATTGGAATTTTAAGTCGATCAGCTGCCTTCTGCATACCCCTTACTGGGGATGTGCCTGCAACCAAGGTACATGCCCCTGACCGGAATCTAACCTGGGACCTTTCAGTCTGCAGGCCGACGCTCTGTCCACTGAGCCAAATCGGTTTTGCTAAAATTGGAATTTTTGATTCATCTATTTTACTAGTGTTTGGAAGGCAAAAATATTCATGATTTTATGTTTTCCTTGTAGACTATAATTTCAACTTAAAGTATTCACCTGATATAATATTTTTTTGCCTTGAATTCTACTTTTGTATTAACAACTCAATGTTCTTACTTGGCTTGTATCTGTGTAATTTATTTTACCATCCCATTTATGTTAAGAGTATCATTTTTTTTTTGTCCTGGCTGATTTGGCTCAGAGGATTGAGTGTCAGCTTGTGTACTGAAGGGTCCTGGGTTCAATTCCAGTCAAGGAATTGAAAATATTACATATTTTTCCTCCATTGACCTCTTCTAGCCCCCTGCCCCAGGTCCCCACCACCCTGTTGTCGGTGTCTATGGGTTATGCACATATGCATGTAAGTTATTTGATTGATCTCTTCCACCCACTCACTCAAAGTCAAATAATATTAAAAGGCGCACACACAGATATATTTTTAAACTTAATCTTACTTTTACTTCTCAAGTTCCCAGAGCAACTCCTTCAAAACTGTTATTATTTAATCTCACAAAAATAATAGAAATCCTCTTTTTATTCATCTATTTCAGATGAATTGACTCCCTATTATTTAGCCCACTTCTATCCGTCCCCTCATCCTCTCAATATAATTACTAATTTCCATTTTTATCAAATCCACGTTCAGTGTTTTCATTATTATTACTATGTAGATATATTTTCCCAACAAATAATTCTTAAATAGCTTTTTGTTTTTTCCCTGGGGTTAATAATTGCTTCCATTTTTTATTTGCTTTTGCCAGGCACTCAGGGTATCTGCCAATTTAGCAACACTATAAATAAAGTTCACAGTTTGAAGTTTTTGGAACCACCCAGATGATGTTAATTTAAATAGCAAGTCTATGAGAGTCCTGGCTTGTGGTCCCAGGCTTGTGAGGTGGAGGCTGATCATAGGTTTACTCCATTACCCTCCCCCTAAGGACATGACTCTATAGTGGAAGGTTTTCTGTCAGCTTTCCACCTTAGGTAAATCCTAGGTTTTAGTTCTATCCTGTTGCCTCTTTCCCTCTCTATCCCATAAGGGGAAACTACCTCTTCTGGCCCCTTCCCTTTCTACACCATAGGGAAATCTGGTTCTGTCCCTCTGGTTAATCCATGTGTCCTCCTTGCTCTGTTTTCCATCTTCACATATTGCAGTCACATATGTTATACATGTCATCTCACTTCATCCAATAGAATCTGTGTGTTTTTTCATTTCTTAGTTTTTGAAGTCTTTATAAGAGAAAAAGAAAGCAAAAAAATGTCTTTAGGTTACAATCTTAAAACAGGAATTCCAAGTCTTTTTATTTTTAAAAAGTATAATAGTTTAAATTTATAAATATTGATTACTAAATCATAAATATTAATTTCATATCAATAAGATAAAATAAAGCAAATAAAATATATGCTGCAGAATATTACATACAGTATTATATTATTCATGTAAATGTTTACAATATATACATGTGTTCATATCTGAGTGCATGTATTATATACTTATATACACATGTATATATGCACATATGTATATATATGTACATATACATATTCTATCTACACTAATAAAAGAGAAAGATGCAAATTGACTGTACCTTCATAATGCCCACCAGCTGATCAAGAGTAAATAAGCAAATTAATCCAACAAAGATAGTGGTTTAATTTGCATACACAGGCGTTGAACAGCTAGGGGTGGGATGCAGATGTTCTAAACCATCCCAGCTGCTCAGTGCCTCTGGGCAGAGTGGGAAGGCAAGGTCAGAGCAGGGCCAGAGCAGAAAGAGGTGGCTCCAGGGCCAGAGAGGAAAGGCGTTGCAGGCAGCCAGGGAAAGAAAGGCCTATTCTTGCACGAATCTTTGTGTATGGAGGTTCTAGTGTGTGTGTGTGTGAGTGTGTGTGTGTGTATACATATTTATATATGAAAGTATAGGATTATGGACTGCATATCACCAAATTCCTGATGATATTTGTCTCTGAGAAAGAGAAAGAATGGGCATAGGTATTTTAGTAATTGAAGCTTGATGGGGACCACCAATTAGTTATCAGCATGAGTAAAGAAGAGAAGAATATAAAGACTATTTGCAAGAACTAGTAATTTGTAGGGATTGATGGTACCTCATATAAGAAATAAAGAAAGTACGTTTAGCTCGATGATGGAGAGATATAATGATGATGCCTTTTGTTGATACTACAAATTTGGGAATGGGATCTAATTTGAGAAAAATAATTTAGAATTTAGATATGTTTACAATTTCATTACAATAGTCAGTCAGTCAACAAATCTTTACTAGTGTATGTTCAGAGCCCAGCATGGTGCCAGACACATAGCAATTTTTTTCAAAAATTATTAACCAAAGGATACAAGGTACTATGCTGGTGTTTGGATATACAGTAGTGAACCCAGCTGGTTTTGGGCTGTCCTCCTAGATCCTTGGAGCCAGAGGATAAAAATAGACATTATAAGGTTACATACAGATGTGCTGGGCATTAAAAAGAGGATCTGCAAGGTTGCTACAGACGCCAGTGACAGGACAGGTGACCTAGCCTGGGAGACTCAAGGAAGCTTCAGTATGGAAGAAGCCTTAAGTCAGTGGTTTCCAATGTGGGACACATTGTGGCCCACAGGGGGGCCATTTAATTTTTTAAAGGGGGCAATTTGAGAATGAGTTATTCACATGCATTTTTTTTTGCATTTCTTATGTTTCTAGGGACCTCTTATAGAATATATAAATATATATTGTGACATGTTCATGTATTTCAGGTCTCTATTATATGTTTTGAGACTTTGCTATTTTCTATGTCATTTCATATTATCATTTTAACAATTTCTTAGTGATTTCTTCCTCAGTACTTCAACTGAATTTTCGTTCTTTTATTTTTCTCTTTCATAGATGCCATTTTCTTTGGAAGCTTGCTTAGACCAAGTTAATGGCCTTTTAGGCTTCCTCCACAGGAATAGGAGTTCACTTTTTTGAATAATAAAAATGATATGTCACAGGAGGATGGGGGGAACCAGGATTTTAGAGATGCTTAGGTGAGGCATGGCCAAAGAAAGGTTGGGATCCACTGCTCCAAGTGGAGGCTAAATGAGACACCACCTGCCTCACCTTGGGCTGAGACTCCATAGGAAAGGTGAATGGCTTGAGCAGTTGGGAGAAGTTGGGGGGACCCTGTAGGCCTGGTCCCCCTAAACTGCCCTTTCCCGTTTTGTTTGACCACACAGAGGGGACGCCTGCATGAAGATCCTGAGGCAGAAGACAGCGGGCAGGCTCCTGGCCCTGAGGAGTGTGGGTAGTGCTGCTCTGGAGCAGGGACAAGGACAGGGACAGGAAAAGCTTGCTTCTGAACCTGGACCAAGGCTCTTCTGGAGCACGCCAGACATGGGTTAAGTAGAGAATCCTTGCCAAATAGAGCGGCACTTGCGTGTCTGGGTGATGATTTATAGAAGAAAACAGTCTTCCTGAGGTCAGAGTCTCTGTGAATAACAAAATGTATGGTCCCCCTGTGCGAACACTCGACTCCACGCGTTCTAAGCCTGTCGGTGCCTCATCACCGAGATGGGCGAGGGGAGGAGCAAAGGCGGGGAAACAGCTGGATTCAGTTACCCTGAAGATACATATAGTTTAGAAATAAATTATCTGTCAAAGCCTGTTTTGTTTCTTGCTTATTCCAACATGTTTGAAAATGTTTGAATTGTTTGGCTGAGACCAGAATTCTCTAAGGATCAGGCTTTCACTTAACGGCATGTGTCTGTTAACACTTACAGTCTTTTTCTGTTTGGCCTCACATGATCTGAATCATGTAAAATAAGTGACTAACCTAACCTATGATTTGATGAAGCCTGAGATCTCTCTAAACTGAACTGCAGCTCAACTGTCATGTGTTCAACAGCACATACTGGTGGCTCTACCTTCAGAGATAATGCAGAATCCAACCATTTCAGATCACCTCCCTGCTACTGACAGGGTACAGGCCACCACTGGTTCCCTTTCTTGGGTTATTACAATGTGTTCCATGGTAGGCTCTCTGTTTTTGCCCTCATCTCCTCTGTGGTCTAAGTGCAGTAGAGCAGCCAGAGATTTACTTAAAAGGTTAATCAGATACCATTCCTTTTCTGCTTATAACCCTCCTATATCAAGGCTCTGCAGAGAAATAGAACCAGTAGGATGTGTACATACATAGAAAGAGGTTCTTTTATATATTTTGTTATCTTTTAAAATTGATTTTATTTTTTATTTTAATTATTATTGTTGAAAGTATTAGGAGGGTCTTCCTTTCCACCCCTCCCCCATTAACCTCTTCCAGCTGCTCCCATCCTCCCCCTGACCACGCCTCAGCACCCTATTGTCTGTGTCCATGGATTATGCATATATGCATATAAGTTCATTGGTTAGTACAAAGAGGTTCATTTAAGGTCTTGGTTTAACTGATTATGGAGAATGATAAGATCAAAATCTTCTGGGTGGGCAAGGCTAGAGATTCAGGGAGAGCCAATTTTGCAATTCAAAGTTAAAAAACTATCTGCTGGCAGAATTCCCTTTTGCTCAAGAAAGGTCAATCTTTTGTTCTAGTCAGACCTCAACTGATTGAATGAAGGGCAATCTGTTTTATTCAAAGTCTACTGTAAATGTAACTCCTACCCAAAAAGCCCTCATAAAATACCGTGAGTTTTGTTTGACTACATACCTGAGCACCATGGTCCAGACATACTTAGCCATCACATCACCTCACAATGGCCTGCAGCCGTTCTCACTGATGCATCCCAGTGCTGACTGCACAGTGGAATCATCTGGAAGCATTTAAAAACACATTAGTACTGGGTCCCAACTCCAGAGCATCGGAACAATTATATTTTTTAAAGTTCTGCAAGTGGTTTTAATGTATAGAAAAATTTAACAACAATTGTCCTACATAATTGGCTCCTCCCACCACTATGACCTCCAGTTTTCCTCCTCATTAGATTTCTTACCACCATGCCAGACTATCTTTGAACACTCCAAGCACACACACACACACACACAAACACACACACACACACAAACACACACATACACACACACTCCTACTGCACATACTTTGCTGTGACCCACGACACCTCTTTCAGGGCTCTTACCTCAAATGCCATCTTCCCTGTGAGACCTTTCTTGTCCACTACATACAACATAGCAGCCCCACTGTCTACCCTGGCTTATTTTTCTCATTATGCTATCAGCATCTGAAATGTTATTATGTTTACTTATTTATTGTTCTTATCTTTTTTTTTTGGCTAGAATATAAGTTTATAGAGACTATGTTTGTTCCACTTATTGCTAGATTGATTCCTGTGGCTTAGAACAATGCAGGATCTTACTAAATATTTGGTGAATGAGTGAATGAGTGTTGGGTGATATGCAGATTTTTCTCTGAGTCAACTTTTAGATATCCTGGAATACCTCCCTGTTAGGCATTTGAACTCGTTTCTGCTACCTGCAATAGACTGTTGTGCCTTTACAGAACACAGAATGGTGGCTACCAGAGGCAGGATTAAGGGGAAATGGAGAGAAGGTGTTGGCCAAAAAGTACAAAGTTTGTATCCTATGAATAAGTTCTGGAGAGCTAATGTACAGCATGGTGATTATAATTAACTAGAGGCCCAGTGCACAAAATTTGTGTAAGGGAGTGTGTTCCTCAGCCTAATCTGCACCCTCTCAAATCTGGGACCTCTCGAGATACGTCTGACTTCTTGTTTGGACCAATCCCGATAGGATCGGGCCTAAATGGGCAGTCGGACATCCCTTTCACAATCCAGAACTGCTGGCTCTCAACTGCTCAACTTCCTGTCTTCCTGATTGCCCTAACCGCTTCTGCCTACCAGCCTGATCACCCCCTAACCACTCCCCTGCCATCCTGAGTGATGCCTAACTTGCCTTCCCCTGCAGGCCTGGTCCCCTCCAATTGACCTTCCCTGCAGGCCCGGTCACCCCCAACTTCCCTCTTCTGCCAGCCTGGTCACCCCTAACTGTCCTCCCCTGCAGGCTTGATTGCTCCCAACTTTCCTCCTTTGCAGGCCTGGTACCTCTCAAGTGCCCTCCCCTTCAGGCCTGGTCCCTCCAACTGCCCTCCTCTGCTGGCCATCTTGTGTCCACATGGGGGAAGCCATCTTTGATCACATAGGGACAGCCATCTTGTATTGGAGTGATGGTCAATTTGGATATTACTTATTTATTAAATAAGATAGAGGCCTGGTACATGGGTAGGGGCTAGCTGGTTTGCCTTGAAAGGTGTCCCAGATCAGGGTGGGGGTTCCTTTGATTGTGGGGCAGCCTAGGTGAGGGGCCTGTGGTGGTTTTCAGGCCAGCCATGCCCCTGGCAACCCAAGTGGAGGTCATGGTATCTGGGATTTATTTATCTTCTAAAATAGAAACTTTGTAGCCTGAAGCAGAGGCCAGGACCCAGGCAACCCAAGCTTCCTGCTTGCTCCAGCTCCATGGCTACCATATTTTTGTGTTAATTTGCATACTTGCTCCCAATTGGCTCATGGGCATGGCTTGTAGGTGTAGCAGAGGTATGGTCAATTTACATGTTTCTCTTTTATTAGATAGGATACAATCACTTTGCATATTGAAATCTACTAAGAAGGTAGATCTGAAGTGTTTCATCACAAAGAAAGAATGAGAGAGAGAGAGAAAGAGAGAGGAAAAGAGTCTGTGATATGATGGATATGTTAATCAGTATATGGTGGTGATCTATTCATACTGTATACCAATATCAAAAATAGTAAATATTTTTTTTGAGCAAAAAATCATGATGTACACCTTAAACATATGCAATTCTTATTTGTCAATCAGACATGAAGAAAGTCAAGGTAAAAAGTAAAAATGAAAGTTGCCATGCTTTCCAAATAGAACCTTAGTTATTTCAGCAACACTTAACTTTAGTAGAAGCAGGGGCTGGATCAGGGAGAAGTGACTTTTAAATTTCTATTCTCCAGTCCTGTCTTCCTCAGCCCTCATGTAAAAATCTGCAGGTGGAAATCCAAGTTGACTAGTGACCATGTTTCCAGTGCTGGTGGGTTGAGCAGCTGTGGCTCTGTGCTGACTCGAGCATCCAGCTTATTATCACAGCTGGCACTTTCTCAAAAGTAGGGTTCTCCAGTTCTGCAAAGTGTTCTCTCTCTTTTTCACTATAGAGGCTTTCACTGGACATTTGTCAAAACTATTTAAATGTCTCAAAAGCTTTCAGAAAGGCTTTAGGAGGAACTAATCTAAGGTCATCACCAGTCAGAGTCACAACCAGAGCTTGGATGGAAAAATCTTGACTTTTAGTTTCTTCCCTGCCTCTGCACAGCACAAAGTCTCCAGGCTCGGGGAATCCAGTTGCTCCCCCTCCCCCGCTTTTCAAGTTTTTTCTCTGGGAGGACTTTCTTCATAAAAGATTTGTGCAAAATCCATGACTCAGGCCTTCGAGGGATACAATCCTAAGATATCTAATGGAAAATACAAAATAGTTCAGTATAGTTTTATATGAATAAATAAATAAATAAGTGATTCCTTTCCTTTAAAATGCAAACTCAGTCACCTTATAATAAAATTCCTCTATTAGAATAATTGCCATAAGCGATAACACATATAATTGAGAAGGAGATAATTTTTTCACAAGACGGACATGATTACATGCAACTTTCCTGAAACATAGCTTCTCTTTCTACCTTTGATTGTTGGTCCGATGCTGCAAGGTCTCTCAAATTATCTCTTCATTTGCATAAGAGACTCTTCTTTCTGAACACATGAAGCATAGTACCTGCTAGAAAGTTGTGTCCTTGGGAAGCTGGAGAATAAGTGTATTGGCAGTACCTGCCTTCAAACTCCTGCTCCCTACCCCCTAATTCTCTGATCTTCTTTGGTTTTAAGACTTCAGGGAGCCATCTCTCACTTCTTTCCCACTGTCAACTCTTAATGTCTTCAGCAGTGGCACTTTGGGTCATCAAGCCAGGTGCACCTAGAGAGGGCCCAGAGTATCTATGTGAATATGTGTTTATGTCAGGAGTGATGTGAAGATATTAATAATGCATAGAGAAAGACAGCTGGAATCCCAGAGTTTCAAAGTTATGGAAGAGCAGGAAGAAAGACAGGTGATCTCTGATTGGAGTCTTGAAGGAAAAGATGCTGTGGATAAATACAAAAATGAGAGGGAGATAATTTTTAAAACTAGCAACCAGATAAGCATGAAGTTGGAATACGTTAAGAATGACAAGGAAGGTAGGCTGGAATAGTATTAAGTAGCCAGAATTTTCTCCAAGGTTCATTCCTGTTCTAGCATTTCACTTTACCTCACCCTGCATTCTTATCAACTACCCAACTCCACTTTCAATTCATGTCTTTGGACCTCCATTCATGGTAATATAGGTTAAGAATGATCCTAGACACACATTTTTTTTAATACGTTTTTATTGTTTTTAGAGAGAGAGGAAGGGAGAGGAATAGAGAGATAGGAACATCGTTGAGAGAGAACCATCATTTATTGGCTGCCTACTGCATGACTCCTGGGGAAGGAACCCAAAATCCAGGGATCAAATTAGTGACCTCCTCATTCATGGGTCAACACTCAACCACTGAACCACACCAGGTTGGCCTGGACATACATTTTTTAAAATAATTATTTACTTTAAAGTATTACATATGTCCTCCTTTCCCCCCTTATCCCTCTCCAGCCCCAGGCTCTCACTGCCCCACTGTCTGTATCCATGGACCCATGCATATAAACATACAAGGTTGGGCACACATTTTTAAAACAACATTCTTTGTACTATAATGGGGCCCAGATCACACTTGACTGAACTTCAGCATCAGGCAGTGAGAAGACAGAGTCAGTTCTGTTAAAGAGGAGAATGCTCGGTGTCAAATCCTGATAGTGAGGGGAGGTATATAGACCCATAAATAGAGGAAGGGACAGCCATAAGTTTGTGGCTACTGCAGGATCAGACATTGAGCAGAAATCTAAAACAATGTTGCAATAAGAAAGAACATTGGTACCTGAGCATGCAGAAAAGAAGATTCTGAAGCCATATTGGAATAATCATATTGGGAAAGTAAAAAATGCCATGACTCCTAATGCAAACTTATTTTTACTAGGAAGGTGAGGAGTGATTAAAAATTCACACTTCCTATGACATTAACTGTCTGGAGATAAAAAGTGAGAAACAGTGCAATCCAAGGCAGGGTACCAAGGGCCTGTACCTCATTGTCCCATTATCTATTGATCATGACAAAGTGATCCAAAACTTGATAGCTAAAAACTGGAATTCATCTATTAATTTGCTCATGATTCTGCATTTAGAACAGGGCTCAATGTGGACACTTTGTAATGGACTAAATTATGCCCCCCAAAAGATATGTTGAAACCCTAATCCCTGGTACTGATTACTGTGATTCCTTTGGAAAATGGATCTTTGTAGATATAATATTGTTGAGATGAGCTCGTCATGGTGGGCTCTAATCCAATGACTGTTTTCTTATAAGAAGAAGGAACTTTGGACACAGACACAGAGGGAAGGTGGACATAGGAAAGTGAGGAAGAGGCTGGAGCGATACTGCCACAGCTGAAAAATACCCAGGGCTGCCAGACTTGAAAAAGGCAAAAATGGCTCCTCCTTTAAAGCCTTTAGTAGCCATAACTTGCATCACATGGCCCTTGACTTCAGACTTCCAGCCTCCAGAACTATAAGAAAATAAACTTCTGTTGTTTTAAATCACCTGGTTTGTAGGTCTTTGTTACAACTATGCTAGGAAACTAATAGACAGTTCATCTGTGTTCCATGTGGCATCAGCTCAGGAGGCTTGAGTAGAGCAAGAGAATCCATTTCCAAAATAGTCCCACTTACACAGCTGAATGGTTGGTGCTGGCTACCAGCTGTAAAATACCTGGGTCTATTGGCTGAGAACCTCAGTTCTTCACATAAACTCTCAGCATGGATAGCTTGGGCTTCACACAGTGGAAAGGTCTCATGTTAGGACTTCTTACATGGTGGAGGGCTTCACCCAGACACAAAATCAAAGCTTCCAGGCTTTCTGAAAGCATAGGTGAAGAATTGTACTTATAATGGGGCCCAGATCAAGAACTGGATTAGCATCAATTCTGCCACATGCTGTGGGTCACGAGGCAGTCAGATTCAACGGGAGAGACTACTCTAAAACATGAATGCCAGGATCAGAGTTCACTTGAGACCATCAAAGTAACATTCTACCATGCTTGAAACATAAAATATTAAAGAGATAACTAGTAGAAATATATAACATATAATATATAATAAGAAATAACTGAATGGAAGAGGAGAAAGTGGTCAATTGAGCAGACCAATAATAATTATTATTCCTTCCATCTGCAGAGCATTTTAACAACTTATAAAGTAATTAGCTCATTAAATTCCAGCTCCACCAACCTAAGTTCTCCTACACATGAATACTCAGGAAATAGATAGGCTGCTAATAACTGTTTTCAACTGACCTAATTAATTTTTGAAGATACCTTCCTGGAATGTCTTCCTTTGTGTTTTTTTCCTTACATGTTACTCCATCTACTCCAGCTTGACTCAAGTTTCCTGTAGCACACAATGCACATGTCGGCCTGTGCCCTTCATATACACCCTTCTTCACAGCTGGAATCTCCTTTAACAATCCTGTCCTGTCTTTGCAACTTTCAAGAGACCTTCCTCATCACTCCTCCTAAAGAACTGATCATGTATAATGATTACAGCATTTCATCTTTTTCTCTACATAGCTTCAACATCTAGACTTGCACATGTTAGACCTCCAAAATTTGTTTGATCAAGAAGGAGGGATAAATTATAAAATGTTTCTCTCCTGCTAGGAGTCAAACTGTTGCCAACAGCTCTAGTTTACATTGATTCAGCACTTTCCAAGTTGAAAACCACAATAAAGGTCCAAACATCAGGCACACAGTAGGAATACTACAGACATATTCACTGACAAGGGAATATGCAGACATCCAGATATACCTCACTGAAAAAAAAGATAGCAATGATGGCTACTACTTTTTGAGTGCCCCCTTCACTTTATGACTGCTAAGGGGTTAAGTTCCACTACTCAAAATCACAGCACTAGCAATTGGTGATAAAAAAAAAAAGACTGGTACCCTGGTTTGTCTAATTCTAAGGCTCATGTTTTTGACATTCTAATGCCTCATAATATATCAGCCATGAAGTGTCCACAACCACCAAACATGATTATGCTTGTCTTTTGTACATTATTGTTGATCCTCACTGTAACTCTGAAAGATAGTTTTCATATAAGAAAACTCATAGATCTCAAGTCTTTAAAAATTAAACCAGTTGAGCATGTCCAGGCCTTAAAAGAGATTGATCAACATTCTTCTCTTGGCTAAGGTTCTAGAAATATGCCTTTGGAATGACAGAATTCAATCCTTCCAACTCCATAATTAATTACAATAGATTACTGGAGCCCAGGTATGACCCCAAATCATTTCTTCCCATCCAGAGCATGGATGGTTGTCTGAGTAGACATAACATGCATCACATGAGCACCCTGCTTGCAGCCAGATGGGCCTGACTTTGAATCTACATCATACAAACTACATCGCTGCGGGCTGATTGTTTAACCTCTCTGAACTTCAGTTTTCTGTCCTGTAAATGAGAATAATGATGCTGACCTCCAAGGTATCACTAAGGGGCTTAAAATCTGGAGATATCTAGCACAATATTCAGATTATAATAATATTCCCACAATGTTCATTTATTTATGGTCCAGAGATAATAACATTTACCCTGCTTTTTCCAAAGCATAGTAAGGAGAATAACATGTGGAATAACATTATTACTTTTCTAGATTATAAATTAAAAATACATTGGAATGGCATATTGAATCAGGATGAAGTCCATGAAAATGGCAATAAACTAGCTTTTATGTTTGTATTCTTCAAGTTCCAACAAGAAAGAAGGTTGACCAGAGCTGCTTTAGACAATGAAACACAAGGAGTCTCTCCCATGCTGGACACTTTAGAATTAATTTCATGTGAGAGAGTTTGGAAGAGGCGATAAGAACCAGGGAGGTTTTCCAGACATTGGTCCCTGCATCTCAAGTTGAGGATTTATTTGTTTGACATAGTTTGGGTATCTATATGAATTACTATAACCTATTCTTCAGGCTGAAGCAACAGTCTTCCAACAGAGATCACATGTTCTCTCAATAGCCCCTCCCACACCCTATATCACAGCCCCTTCCCACACTCCACACCACAGTCCTAGCAAATTGTCATGGTCACTTTCATAGATGTTTCTGCCATAGATGTTTGTCCCAATATGGCTTCTGAAATCCTTTAAATTTCAAATGGGGGTTAATCTCTTTCTGAAATGTCCAGGATATCAAAGAAAAGTTTTAGAAGGTTTTAGTCAATTATATTCAAGAATCATGGGCGACCACCAACCTGGTACCAGGCCCTGGTATGTTGTTCTTGGCCAAAATAAATACATAAGTCATGTCTGTGGTGACACCATGTGTCTCAGAGATAAAAAGTCATAAAAATTTAACACTTTTCTATGTGGTGATCACTTTCTCCCATACATGCTCCTTTAATATCTATTATTTTCCACTTCACTGAAGTAAAAATAAATCTTTGGCAGAAATGTGGATGTGCCAGTACTGAGAAGAGGCCGGGAAAATGTCATGGTGTGCCTGCTTCACCCGTCAGCTGGGCAGGACAGTGTGGGTCCCAGAATTGTTTGTCCTTTTAGATGCTGGGTGTTCCCCAAGCAGGTCATGAACAAGCACTTTCTATTTTGATAGTTATGCACTTAATTAAATGTGTGTCTAAAAATTATTACTAGCAAATTAAGCCAATTTATCTTCAACTTTGTACTTAGAATCAGGTTAATAAAGTTCTCATTGTCCCACAAATAGTCTACTTAAGGAAAAAGATTATCATCTTACAGGTGGCATGAATGTAAAAAATCATGAACATGGCCCATTCATGATGAAGTGTTGGAACCATTGATGTGGTGATTCTGCCAAAAGTTGCAGCATAATGTCGGCATCTCTTAAGTGGTCTCCATAGCTGTGATAAGTGTGGAAATACTTATGTTATGGTGATTATATAGATCACTTTTTTCTATCTTGATTTTAAACATTGTGTGTATTGTCCCATAAATCACTGAAGTGTCCTGGAAATTTAGATATTTTAATATAGACACATCCATGCAGTCTTAAAGGTTTGCTCATGAGGGCTCAAATTCAAGTTTATTCTAATTGTCAACCAATCTACCTATGGAAGTTTTCCATTCCTCTCATGTTGAAGATAAGAGGAGTTCAATGCATTTTCTTCAAATTAAAATGATTGCTTTGTTGTATTACTAAAGCAATTTGTGGTCAGCATATTAAAATTAGACAACCAAAGTGAACAAAAAGAAAGATTTTTGAACCACCTATATAATTCCAATATCCAGTTAACCACTTTAATGATCTTGCTAATTTTTCTTTAAGATGTCTCACTACTTCTGTATTTCATGCACAAGTCTTTATAGGGATCATTTTAAGAAGACTCTTCAGAACTCACCGCTTTGTAACAGGCATTTCTCACTCAACAAAATATTGTGAATTTTTTTTCATGTTCTTAAACATGCTTCTAAGCAGATAGATGCCTCTATCATATGGAGGAACCATGCATAATTTAAGCTATCTTTCCTGTTGAAGTCATTTCAATTTTACACTTGCATAAACAATACTAGAGGCTCATTGCACAAAGATACATACAAGAATATGCCTTCCTTCTTCTGGCTGTATCCTGGCGACTCGGGAGCCTGCAAGTCCTTGCTCCCAGCCAGAGCACCACTGCTGTAGCTCCCTCCGCCCCTGCCCTCTCCTTCATAGCAGGTGTCTTCCCCCGTCCCAGCTGCTCCATGCCTGCATATGCAAATTCACCTACCATCTTTGTTAGGTTAATTTGCGAACTCACTTCTTATTTCTTTTTTATTAGTATAGATAACAACAAAATATTTGCACTCTTGCTTATTTCCTCTTGATAAATTCCTAATTGTAGAATTTCTGAATCAAAGAGTTGTTAGGTTGGGTGCCCTGAGAAATAGGCTGAATGTGTGTTGGTGCAGGGAGGTTGTTTCAGTTTAGGACACCTGTTGGGTTTTGAGGAGAGCAGGAACTAGAACTGTTGAGCTGTGATGCAGTCATGACAAAGGTCTCAGCAGACCACACAGAGAGCTCTAGACCTATCATGACTTTCCCAAATTGTTCCACATTGAACAGTCAGTGGGTGCCTGCTGCTCCCAACTGAGTTGGTTCTCTTTGTCTGAGGGCAATTCCCCAAGAGCAAGTCAATTAAGAACCATCAGTAGAGTCAGGACTCCCAGCAGCTGGGGAAGTGAGCGCAGCAGTCCTGCAGAGGTACAAGGTCCCCGGGAGGAAGCTCTGAGTTGTATACCACATTGTGAGATGTAGGGAGGCAGATAGTTTTAATTTTGATGTTATCAAACTGCTCACCCAAAAGATTCTATCAATTCTCATTGTCATTAACTCATATATGAAAATGTCTTTTTTTCCACTACCTCATAAATCTGATGATTGGTAGGTTAGAAATATGCCCTGGGAGCATGTGGCAGGGAATCTTAACTTACTGGCAACACCCACCTCACACATCTCTGTCATCCTTTAATGATTGATTTATGTGTCTTACCTTGCTAAAATAAATGTATGAGTATAAACTTCAGATGGACATTTAATGCTGTTCCCAGGAAATTATAGAATATTTCAATCATTTTTTCTCTCCCTCACTCAGGCAACATTTTACACCTCTCTCTCTTTTCAGCATCTAATGTCATAACTTGTCCCACTGCACTGAAAAAAAAAATGAAGCAATGAGAAGTAACTTTCAGAAACTCCCACCAAAATATCCCCACATCTACCAGCATTCATAACCTATATCTCTTTCGTTAAGATAATAAACTTTGTTTGTTCCTATGTAAGGCTGAACTGTCCCTGAAGATTTATACCCATTGCCTCTTGACTACAGGAGGAAGGATATTTAGGCAGCAACTCTCCTTTCTCTTTTCTATATCTTCCTTTTCACTATCCAGTGGATCATTCCATCCAACAGACAAATTGCAATTATTTCTCACAACAACAAAAAAGATCTTCTCTTGACTCCAGTTCCCATATAGCTATTACTTCATTTGTCAACTCTTCTTTATAGCCAAATAACTCAAAGAAATAGTTTCTACTCCTTGTCTCCAATTACTCTCCTTCAATTTTCTCTTAAACCTGAGCCAGTCTGACTTCATATATACAACTCTCTCTCTTGGCTTTCCTCCTTCATCTCTGTCTATATTTCTCTGTGCCCTGTGTTGGCTTCCTCTTCTTCCTGACTTAGAAAAGTTCAGCCCTCAGAGCATTTTCTCCCCCTCCATCCACTGGTGATCTCATGTGGTTTCATGGCTTTGAAATAAATCCATATGCTGAAGATTCCCACAATTACATCTCCAAATTGGGTCTCACCCCTAAACTCCAGGCTTAGATCCAACTTCCTACTTGCCATTCTTCATTTTATGTCTACTTTTCACTTCAAACTATAAATGTCCATAACAGAACGTTTGATCTTCCACATCAAATCTGTTCCTTCTATTGTGTCCTCATATCACTTAATAGCAACTCTATTATTCTAGTTGCTGAGGCCAAAATACTTACAACCCTCTTTCACCCATCTCTGCTTCATAATTCACAGTCAGTCTACCAGGAAAGTCAATTTGCCTTCAAAGCATATCCTAAATCCATGTACTTCCTACCACTCTTATCTTGACTACCCTGCCCCAGCCATCCTCATCATCTCTCTTAGTTGATTCTCAACCCAGCAGACAGAATGATACATTTAAATGTAAGAGAAGTTATATGACTCCTCTGCTCAAAACCCTACAATGCCTTACCAAATGTCCTTATAATACCCAAGCCTGTATTGATCTGCTCCTCACTACCCTTTACCTCATCTTTTATTGTTCTCATCCATGACTATTTCATTCCAACCACCCAGGCAAATCTCCTTAATATTTCTTGACTATGCTAGACATCCTCTATCTAACACTGGTCTACCAACTGGTCTACCTCAGCTTAGACACCTTTTTTATCAGCTCACCTCTGACCTCTTTAAGTCCTTATTTAAATAGCACTTGTACAGCAAGGTCTACAATGACATTTCCACATTAAATTTCAACCCTGTAATGGAGACCTGTGGGGTATACAATGCCATTGCTTGTTGTCCACTTGAATTCAGCACATTGGAATCATTTTCAGGGTTCTACCAAGTATATGCTCTGACACCTCAATGCATTGCTGCTTTGGAGCCACAGAAGACCTTTCCTTCACAGCCATAACCTGGCTGTTGAGATGAATTAGAGTTCCCCAGAAGCAACCTTTAATCGATGAAGGACAAAATCCCCAAGTACTCTATTTTGCCACAGGACAACTCTAGGTGTGTTCTGCATAGTTACCTGTTGGGGTAATCAGTTCTTTAATGTGCCCTTATTGGCCATTCTATCTACCTTGGGTCACTTTCCCGACTCCCTCATTTTGCTTTCTGGGATTACCTCCCAAACAAACTACCCTCTATCAGGCACTGGTGTTAGTCTCTGCTGGAAGAAAGCCAAACTGAAGCAAATCCTCCCACGATGTTCCTGAACTTCATATCTACCTTTGTTTGTCTGTTTGCTTGCTTGCTTGCTTGTTTGTTAGTTTGTTTGTTTGTTTTGTAGCACTCATTGACATCCTACCTACAATGTAACTTATGCACTTTGTTTATTTTCATTCTATTGCACTAGAATATAAGTGCCATAACTACAGAGAATTTTGTCTATTTTTCCCAGTGATCTATCCTTAGCACCTAAAATTCTTCCTTGCACATAGTAGGTCCTCAACAAATATTTGTTGCATATTAAACTATCTTGGCAACTCTCCAAGCAAGGGTATCATAATCTAACACAGTACTAAACAAATCTCACATCTATCATTAATTAGCTGGATGACCCTGAGTAACTAGCTCCTCTGAGACACAGTTTCTTCCTTAGTAAATGAGAGCAGTAATGTTCACTTTGCTACAAATGCCTTCATCTGAAAAAAGCATCTAGGAAAGTTCTGAGCTAATAATGACAGTTCACTTCCCTCCTCCCAACCTGCTCTCCTTGATCAATGAATTCATTTAAATGAATTAAACCCTTAACTCAGCATCTTCTCTGTCTGTGAATCTTGAGTCTGAAGATTCTTCTGGAGCATCTTCTTATACACAGCGGAGGTCAGGAAGCCAGGCTTCTTTCAATCCCCCAGTGAAATCCCAATTAGAAGGACATTACCAGCAGGAAGAGCTACTGGAGAAAACCACACACTTGATCCAAAACAAAGATCACTCTGTATGTCATAAAAGCTCAGAAATGTCTTCCAGATGTTGCAAACTGGGCCTGCACAGATGTTTCCGATGTCAAACCATAAATGCTGGAAACAAACCATTTGTGGCCCACAGATGCAGAGATTTAATTATATAGTGAATGTGATAAATCTTTGGGTAATAAAAGAAGACCACAAACTGGCCACATTACATTTTTTAAATCTGATTTTTATTCTCCCTCAACACTGGAGTTCTACTGGGATACTTCAAGGTTTGTTTGTTGGTTTATTTGACTGGACAATCACAGGGAAAAGTTGAATATATATGAAAATATGTATTAGCAACAGTTCTGAATCCTTCTGGTTTGATGTCTACAGAGTCTTTGACAGCTCAGAAGCAATCTCAGGACTGATGATGGTGGCTTCAGGACTCTCAAATTTCATCCATGTCCCTTTGTGAGTATGCTGAGCCATGTCCAATGACTGCCTAACTGAGATGTCTGGGCACACTGGGAATGAATTCAACCAGAGTTCAACAGCAGCTCACAAGTCCATGTTGAAGCCACTCTCCTTCTGACATCTAGAAAATCAGACCTTTAATCATCTCCAAGTCTAAATATATGTTTGTACCTATAAGATGGAAAGATAATAGTGTATGTGGGGTTTATGTGTATACATGCACACTCCCACACACACACATAAACACATATATACACTCAATGAAATATTATTCAGCCATGAGAAATAAGGAAATCCTTCCATTTGCACACATGGATAGACTTTGAGGGCATTATGCTAAATGAAATAAACCAGACAGAGGAAAACAAATACTATATGATATTACTTATGTATGAAACATAAGGGGGGAAAAATCAAACATAATTTTAAAATCAAAAACAGAAAAATCTAACCTTCCCCCTTATACTTTGTGTTTCTTATTTTTTTTACAAAGCATATATTATTTATTTAAAGGTGAAATACATAATATTTTCAAGCAAAGGAGAAAATAATCTGGATTATTAAAATAGAAACCTTGCATTTAAGATCTATTCCACATGTAGAATACCCACAGATTGGCTGATACTCTGAAAGATTAGCCTGTTTACCTGTGATCCATTAGCTTTAAACTTAGGAAAACCTCATTCACAGGGGAGAATGAATAATAATTGTGGCTACTGTTTACAGGCTGTTTGTAGGTGTCATCTCCAACACACCTGTGTGGATTAGACCAAAAGTTTACAGAACTGAGTCTAAATCTGCACATTAACCCTTCTCTGATAACAGGAAACCCATCTGAAAGACAAGCACCATGAGAAGGGTAAGCAAGATGCCATCTTGGTGTAAGCAATAACATACTACAAAGAACTCTGACCCAGAAACCACTGAGAACAGTATCTAAGAATATTTACTGCTTAAAGAAAGATTTTAATGACCCAACTTCTAGCTAGTTATAAATTTAGTGAGAAATTCATTCTAGACAAATATAGGTAGGTTTGTGTTATCCAAATGCAAATCTAACTAGATTTGAAATCCTAAAAGTAGAACCTTTAGCTAAATGATAAATTTCCTAATATATTTTTAATTTTACAAACCTAGACATATTCTTAATATCTACAAGTCTGTGTGAAGCTTAAGGCCAACTTTTGAAGCGGACATGTGAACACCCCCCTACCTGCTGCCTTCCCCAATGTGGAGGGTCTGCTGGCCGCTCCTTATGAAAGAACAGTAATCCCTTTTCTTCAGAGGCTCTTCAATAACAGTCACATTGAGGCTGAACTTGTATCTTTAAGCACATAGTTCAGGAATTGAGAGCTCTAGGACCATAACCCTAACCCAGCCTTCCATAGCAGTCTTTCCACTTTCTCTTACAAAGTGTGACACAGACAGCAACAGCAGCAAAAAAAAAAAAAAACCCTCAGCCTCTTCACTTCTGCAGAGCTACAACCACCTCTCCAATATATACAGGGGCTGCAGAGTTAATTTCCTGAGAAAGAGACACAGCCTGACCCTGGCACGTTAGCATGTAGGAGAATGGAAATGAATCCACTGATCAAAACTCCATGCACAATTGTCTTTCCAAACTTGGTGTGTTTTACAAAATCTCCATTTAAATACAAAGGATTCTGAAAAGGCAACCACATCCCTCCCCGTGGAGGCCTTGCTGAGTTTAGCCCTGTCTCCAGCTTGGAGGTGCATTTGCTGAAAGTGCTGCCTCCCAGCTCTGGCTGGCTCCGGAAGATGCTCCTCTGAAGCCCACCCTACCAATGACTGTGACTGGGAACATCTTCGTCAACCTCGAACTCCATCAACCGGAGCACTGAGCCTGCTTCAGTCTTCAAACATGCTGGCACCAAAAAGTACTTTTGAGAGCAGAGGAATGTGTCTGAAACTGAAGACTTTTCAATCCAACACTTGTTCCCTCTTATTCCCACATAATGCAAGGAGAAAAAGAGAAGGCTGAAGCCCTCAGAAAACACGTTTCTTGCCTTTGCAGGATGCTAACAGGGTGGAAAGGCTTCACAATGTGACATGACCACTGCTACATATTCTCAGGGTAGCTGACAAGGTCCTCCCTTGGTAGGTTAGGATGTCCAAGGGTCAGGCAGCATCAACCTCCCCAGCCAGGTCCCTCAAGGCTGAAATAAGGACCTGTTTGAACTATGCAGCATTCAGTCCAACCCTGTGATCTTGAGATTCTAGGCAGATTTGTGTGTAGTGGTGCTCAGAAGGATTTTTGTAAACTCTTTTCCTATGCAACCACTGGGGCTGGCCCCTTTTCCTATGCTGATGATGCCTCTCCAGGCACATGTGCTCTCTGCCCTGCTCAGTCCTGCAGCCACCCTCTTCTTCCATGACCACCTGACAGAGGCCAGGAGGTTCACATCCTGGGATGGACCTCAGGCAGCTGTGGTAATCATTCCTGCCTCCAGAAAACAGTTGGGGGCAACCAGGCCAGCAGGGAGGCAGTTGGGAGTGACCAGGCCAGCAGGGGAACAGTTAAGTGTCATTCAGGCTGGCAGGGGAGCAGTTAGGGGGTGATCAGGCTGGAAGGCAGATAAGGTTAGAGGCAATCAGGCAGGCATGCAGGCAGGCAAGTGGTTAGGAACCAGCAGTCCCAGATTGTGAGAGGGATGTCCTAGATTGGAGAGGATGCAGGCCAGGTTGAAGGATACACACCCCTATGCATGAATTTCATGTATTGGGCCTCTAGTATTTAATAATTTGCCTTTGGTCACACAGCTAAAATGTGCAATGTCAAGAACAGAAAAAGAGACAGCCCTTCTTGCAAAGCATCTTTAAGCTGTCACCTTTTGAAATATTGTAGCTAAGAGCAATCCTTTCTATTTCTTAACAATGGGAGTCACAGAGCATGTCAAACCACCCCCCATACACACATACATGAAATTGTAAGCTTCACCAAGACACTGACTGTTTCTTACTGGTTCTGCCAACAACACCAACCCACCCACTATTAGTTGCCCCCAATAGTCAATTATGGAATGTTTACTGAGTAAATAAAATATTGTTTGTTAACCTCTTCTTAACTCTCCTTTGGAAGTTAGCTCTCCTCTACTATTCCAGTAAGTCGCACTCTTAAGTAGAGGGCAATTATAGGTTGTAAAATAGTAAGGCCCCCAGGGCTCTGCACAGGTTAGTCAGTGTTGCAAAGGAGACAATTTGGTGACAATAAAACTCTTGACCCAGTAGCCATTGTTTCTGTTTTGGTTTGATCATGGCTGGGAAAGGCCAAGCAATCAGTAACACAAAACCCAGGACAGATACAACCATGAAAGGATAGTGCCAACCACACGAAATATTTCCTGCACTCCTGAAGAAGCCCCTCTCCGCAGCTCCAGCCTCAGACCTCAAGATGGAAACTTATAGCCTGAAATATATACATCAGAAAAGAATAAAGACTAAAAATAATTAGTGATTCATCACAAAGGACCAGAAAAAGTCAACAAATTAATACAAAACGGAAGACTAGACATATCTTTGATAAAACTGCAAAAGCAAATATAAAGGTTAAAAGTACAATACAAAAATGATATAACACTTTATGCCAATACATATTACAATTTAGATAAAAATGAGAAATTTCTGATAAAACCAAAACTATCAAACTGTCATAAAATGTATTTTAAATGTGAATAGTTATATATCTTCTAAAGAAATTGAGTCTGTAACTAAAAATCTTCCAGCACAGAAAACTCATTCAGGTAGTTTTAGCATTTTATCTTTTCAAATACCTATAATAATAAAAGTGTAATATGCAAATTGACAAAATGACCAAATAGCAGAGCAACCTTCCAGGCAACCACACTATAACACACACTGGTGCCAGACCAGCCAAGGTGGGAGTGATGTGATTGGTCAAGGCCCCCCCTCCCTCCTCCAGGCCATTGTCCCACAGAGAGAAGTCCAGGACACGCTCTGCATGGCGAATGATCACGGACCCCCAGCTGGTTGAGTGGGGCCTCCCTCTGCTGGGCGATCAATCATGGAACCCACGATCAATCACCCCAAAAAGAAAGGCCCATACCACTGACCAGTGACACTGTGGTGGGTGTGTGGGGCCAGCCAGTGATCACCCACAGAGGGAGGCCAAGGCCAACCGAATGATCACATCCCATGCCTATTGCCCATAGAGGGAGGTGACTGGTAAAGGGGAGAGAGAGTGTTGCAGCACTGCACAGATAGCAAGCAATGGCAGCAGCAGGGGCAGGGCCAGCTGCTGGCAGCCAGGGAAAGGAAAGCCCCAATAGGCCTAGGGACCCTACCCAAGGGGTTCCGGATTGCAAAAGGGTGCAGGCTGGGCTGAAGGACACCACCCACTCACCCCCCATGTGGGAATTTCATGCACCGGGCTTCTAGTACAAAGATAAAATAAATCAGTCTTACAAATTCTTCCAGATCATTTGATAATATGTGAAACTTCATAACTCCTATTATGAGACCATCATGACTCTGGTGCTGATGAGGCCAATCTCAGAAAGAAAAATTATAGGCCAATATTTGTCATTAACACATGTCCAGTAATCTAGATAAAATATTAGGAAAACAGGGAAACAGTCTTCAAACTGGTTCTCAATCCCTTGCTCTCTCTCTTCTTTTGTTACTTCTATGATGCAGTTGTTATTGTGCTTCACATTGTCCAAAGGTACCTTAAACTAGCCTCACTTTTTAATATTCTTCTTTTACTTTTCTGCTTTGATTGGGTGTTTTCTGCTACTTTGTATTCCAAATCACTGATTTGATCCTCTACTTCATTTAACTTATTGTTTACTCCTAATG
The DNA here is from genome assembly GCA_011751065.1 of Lasiurus cinereus. NCBI lineage: Eukaryota > Metazoa > Chordata > Mammalia > Chiroptera > Vespertilionidae > Lasiurus > Lasiurus cinereus. The sequence continues at coordinate 7,202,751 of JAAGEH010000039.1, read as the reverse complement.
TATTCTTTATTTCTGACTGGTTCTTTTTCATGGTTTCTTATAACAATTTAACTCTATATCTAGTAAATTGCTTTCCTCCATTTTATTTAGTTGCTTTTTTGTTGTTGAGTTTTTTGTATTTACTTACTTATTTATGTATTTAGATTTATTCTCTTCTTTCATTTGAGGCATATTTCTTTTCCTACTCATTTGGCTGCCTGTTGTGTTTGTTTCTTACATATTAGGTAAATCTGCTATGAATTCCAGTCTTAGTTGGGTGGCCTTGTGTACTAGGTGTTCTGTGGGACCAAGTCTTCTTGACCAACTGATCTGGGTGCTCCAGGAATGTCCTTTTGCTGAGTTATGTGGGCCCTCCTATTGTAATTGAATCTTCATTTCTATTGGCTTGCTCTTTTGTGGGGTGGACCCTCAGGCTGGCTGATGATGAGGATCAACCTTGAGCAAAGTATATGAGCTGCTGTCCAGGTACTGACTACAGGAAGCAGAATTCACCACAGCAGGGTCTGTTGCCTGCTGAGTTCTCCCTGTAAATATGCCACTTGTGAAGCTGACTGAACCCTTCTGAGATGATTTCTGAAGCTTGCCACTGGGTGTGTTGGTTCTGGAGCCTATTGGGAGGTACTTTGGTGCAGACCAATGTCGGATGCTGCCTGTGACTGGCCCTGGGCAACCTGTTTGGAGCTACAAAGTATCCACAGTTTCTGGCTGCCTCTCCTGGGCCTGAGTTTGTGCAAGAAAACCAAGCTGTACACCATATCCAGCTTTTTCCAGCACTGGTCCTAGGAGCAGGTCAGCACAAGTCCCAAGGCACCCTGAGATCTACCTCCACCTGGTGTTGGGCTCAGTCATTGAAAGAGCCTCTGGCATTATTGATTTGCATGAGAAAAATTCTCAGTGAGTCACCAGTTAAGGCAAGTGATATTCACCAGATTCAAACTCAGGGTCAATGCTGGGCCTGAGGCCACTTAGTAAATGTTCCAGTGTATAACAAGTCTAGCTGCTACCTACCAGTTTCCCACAGACTTTTGTGATGATGTAGGGTCTTGGGAAGTCATCAGAGTAGGCCAGCAGACCAAACAAACTAAGATTTGACCATGTGAAGGGAGAGCTCTGAACCAGTCAGGCATGTGAGCGGTGGAGAAGGGGGATGTCACCTACCCTAGAGCCACATAACTCAGTCTGTCCAAGATTTTTCCAGGACCTCAAGCTCAACAGGCTGGGGATGCTGGGAATCCAGGAGGGTGGGGCTAGTGGATCTCCCATGAGGGGGTGGTACTGGTCAGACTTGGGGGAGTAGCGGCCCCTGTCCAGAGCCATACCACTCAGTCTGTCTGAGATTCTTCTCAGACTTTAGCAGGTGATGCCACCAGGAGAGTGTGGGGTCACCTGAAGCCTGCAGAGTGGGGCTAGTGGGTCTACTGAGAGGGATATAAGCCAGTCATGTTCATAGGCAAGTGGGGAGAATAGCCACTGCTCCAAAGCCACACCATTCAGTCATTGACATTTCCTGAGTTTTCTCAGATCTCTATACTTTAGCCCAGGCAGTTGACCCTAGCCCAAGGGGTGATCTTCATAGGGTTGGGAAAGAGGGTTTCCAGAGAGTGGGACTATTGCATTTCCCAGGCTGATGCCATAAAGAAAGGATTGTACCACAGAAGAAAGATGGGGTCTACAGTGTGGGAGAGGGACTCAGTACTGGAGTCCTGATGGCTATCCCCTCAGCTCTCTCCCCGGAGCCACAAACCCCCATCTATCCTCATATGACTCCAATTCCTCCTTCTGCAAGAGCCCAGGTAAGTGCCTGTGAGCAAGATTTTCTGTGTTGGTCCTTTAAGAGGGTGTTTGTGTCTCCAGCAAACTCTTGTCTCTCCCTGGCAGATAAAATTATAGCTGATTTTCATGCTCATACTTTGTGAGCATCTCTTCTTGGTTCTGGTGTTGTGGGCTATGGACCTTACATTGGAGTTAAGACTCCATGATCCTAAGGAGGAACCTCTGCAGCTGAGATATCTCAGCTGCCACCCATGGGAGTGGGGCCATCCCTTTCCATGTCTTCACCCATCCTACCAGTCTCAATGAGGCTTCTTCTGTACATCCTTGGTTATTAGACTTCTCTTTAGCTAGTCTTCAGTTGTTTATCCAAATTTCCTGCTCTACATTTTATTTCTACTTTCTGTTTGATCCTGGAAGACCATCTTGGATCTCTCAAAATATACGAAACTTTTTGTTAATCCTCACCAAGGATATTCTTTCCATTGATATTTTTTAGAGAGAATGGAGGTGAGGAGGAGAGAGAGAAACATCAATGTGAGAGAGATACATCAATTAGTTGCCTCCTGCTTGCACCCCAACCAGAGCAAGGGATTAGGCTTGCAACCCAGGCCCATGCACTTTACTGGAATTGAACCCATAATCCTTTGATCTGTGGGCCAATGCTCTAACCACTGATCAACCCAGTAAGGGCAGGGCCAGAACTTTTATTTATTTTTTAATTAAATCTTTATTATTCAGATTATTACATTTGTTTCTCTTTTTTCCCCTCAATAGCACCCCTCCACCCAGCTCCCACCCCTCCCTCTGCCCTTAGCTCCCTGCCATTGACCTCATCCATAGGTGTATGATTTTTGTCCAGTCTCTCCCTGTACACCCTTCCCCTTTCCCCCTGAGAATTATCAGTCCATTCCCTTTCTGTGCTCCTGATTCTATTGTATTCACCAGTTTATTCTGTTCATCAAATGTTTAATTCATTTAATTTTTAGATTCACTTGTTGATAGATATATATTTGTTGTTCAGAATTTTTTGGTTTTACCTTTTTCTTCTTCCTCTTCTAAAAGAGTACCTTTCAGCATTTCATATAATACTGGTTTGGAGTTGATGAACTCCTTTAGCTTTTTCTTATCTGTGAAGCTCTTTACCTGCCCTTCAATTCTGAATGATAGCTTTGCTGGATTGATTATTCTTGGTTATAGGTTCTTGCTATTCATCACGTTGAATATTTCTTGCCACTCCCATCTGGCCTGCATTGTTTCTGTTCAGAAATCAGCTGACAGTCTTATGGGTGCTCCCCATAAGACTGTAGGTAATAAACTGTTTTTCTCTTGCTGCTTTTAATATTCTCTCTTTGTCTTTTGCTCTTGGTATTTTAATTATGATGTGTCTCGGTGTGGTCCTCTTTGGATTCTTTTTATATGGGGTTCTGTGTGCTTCCTGGACTTGTAAGTCTATTTCTTTGACCAGATATGGGAAGTTTTCAGTCATTATTCCTTTAAATAAGTTTTCAGTATCTTGTTCTCTCTCTTCTTCTGGTACCCCCACAATTCTGATGTTGGTACACTTGAGGCTGTCGCAGAGTCTCCTTACATTATGTTCACATTTTTGGATTCTTTTCTCTTCTTGCTTTTCCAGTTGAGTGTTTTCTGCTTCTTCATATTTCAAATTTTTGACTTGATTCTTGCCTTTCTCTAGTTTGCTGTTAGGACTCTGTATAATATTTTTTATTTCAGTCAGTGTATGTTTAATTTCTAGTTGGTACTTTATCATCTTTAGTTGGACTTTTTCCATCTCTAGTTGGCTCTTTTGCATCTCTAGTTGGTTCTTTTTCATCTCCTCTTGGTTCTCGCTAACTTTATCCATCTTTTCTAGCATATTCTTGAAAAACCTTACAAGCGTGGTTTTGAACTCTATATCCAGTCGTTTGTTTTCCTCTATTTCTTTTGTTTGTGATCCCTTCCCTTGTCTCGGCATTTTCACTATGCCGGGGAAACTTCTGTGTTGAATTCAGCCTTATGAAACCAGACGTGCAAAGCCGCAGAAGCCTCTGTTGAGCTTGGGAGGGGTGGACTCTCAGGGCTTAAGGGACCGCCTTGCCTTCCAGTCGGCCACGCCCTCAACGGCCCCTGAGTCTCACGTGACTGGGTAATCTCTAGAGCGGTCCTTGTGCGCGCGCCCGCAGTGCCTCTAGACCTCTGCCTTTCCAGCTCCCCTGTGCACCAGGACCACACGAGTCTAGGTCTCCAGGGTTTCGCCTGAAACAGGGGCCCAGTGGACTCAGAGGTGGCGCAGTTGGGAGGGTCTGTCTCCCGCCCACTCACAAAAGCCAACGGCACAATCAGCAGTCTGTCCTTCGCGCAGCGACGTGCTCGACCAGAACTCCGATCTTTTGCGACTCCCCTAAATTTCCATGCACCTCTCCCTTTTCACAATCCAAACTCACCCCGTATGAGTTTTGGCTGGATCTGGGGTTTAGTGTCATAAGATAAGTGGTTCAATGCTGTTGGGAGTCTCCGTTTCTCGCCCGCCAGAGAAAGCCAGCCAGGTACTCGGGCACCCGCTCTTTCAGCGCACGTCTCCGTACCTCAGCTTTTTGCAGCTCCTCTGGGTTTCTATGAGTCCCTCTCTTTTTTTCTAGCTGTAGAACTTCCGCTCAGCCAGCTTTTCTGTGGTTCTGGATGATGTCCGTTCTGTCTTTTAGTTGTAGTTTTGAAATTGTTGTGCGAGGCAGCAGTGTAGGTGTTTACCTATGCCGCCATCTTGGGTTCTCTCCCAGAACTTTTAAATTGATAAGAAAAACATAGAATGAGTAATAAATGGAATTTAACTAAAAATTATTTTAAAACTTAAAATAACTAAAGGAGACTTACAAAGTAAAATAGTAAAGATAAGAATAATAAAAATTAAGTATCATATGTTAAACTGAATGTGAACAAGATGATTTATCTCATAAAAAACTGAGAATGCCGTATTGAATTAAAAAACAAAACCCAGATATAAGTTGTTTATAAAGGGTTAAAGGGTCTGCTGTAATAAAAAGAAAGAGGAAGCAAAGAAGGAACTCAGGGTTAAGGACTAAAAATGGCAACAGATAAGTACTTATCAATATTAGCTTTAAATGTAAACGGATTAAATGCTCCAATCAAAAGACATAGGGTAACTGATTGGATAAGAAAACATGATCCATATATCAGCTGTCTGCAAGAGACCCACCTCAGGAAAAGAGATGCACACAGATTGAGGGTGAAGGGATGGAACATGGTATTTCAGGAAAATGGAAATGAAAAAAAAGCTGGGGTTGCAATACTTATATCTGACAAATTAGATGTCAAAGTGAAGGACATAATAAGAGATAAAGAAGGCCACTTCATAATACTAAAGGGAACAATACAACAAGAAGAAATAACTTTGGTAAACATATATGCACCCAATATAGGAACACCTAAATACATAAAAAAAAAACTCTTGGAGGATATTAAGGGAGAGATTGACAGCAATACAATCATAGTAGGAGACTTTAATATCCCACTGTCACCATTGGACAAATCCTCTAAAAAAAAAATCAGCAAAGAAACATCAATCCTAAGCGACTCACTAGACCAGATGGAATTAATTGACATCTTCAGAACATTTCACCCCAAAGCAACAGAATATACATTCTTCTCCAGTGCACATGGGTCATTTTCAAAGATAGATCATATGTTGGGTCATAAGAAAACTCTCTTCAAATTCAAGAAGATAGAAATCATATCAAGCATTTTCTCAGACCACAGTGGCACAAAACTGGAAATCAACTATAATAAAAACAATAGAAAGAAATCAAACACATGGAGACTAAACAGCATGCTATTAAACAACGACTGGTTAACCAGAGAGATCAAGGAAGAAATAAAAAACATCATGGCAACAAATGACAATGACAACACAATAATCCAAAATTTATGGGACACAGTGAAAGCAGTCTTGAGAGGGAAGTTCATAGCCCTACAAGCCTACTGAAAAAACAGGAAACAATGGTAATAAATTACCTAAACCTACAACTGAAAGAGGTAGAACGAGAGCAACAAGAAAAGCCCAGTGTACTCAGAAGGAAGGAAATAGTGAAGATCAGAGCGGAGATAAACAACTTGGAGACCAAAGAAATAATTCAAAAGATCAACAAAACAAAGAGCTGGTTTTTTGAAAGGATAAACAAGATTGATGGACCTCTAGCCAGGCTCACCAAGAAGAAAAGAGAGAAGAACCAAATAAACAAAATCAGAAATGAAAGAGGAGAAATAACAACAGACCCTGTGGAAATACAAAAGATTGTTTAAAAAATACTATGAACAACTCTATTTCAACAAATTGGACAACCTGCAAGAAATGGACATTTTCCTAGAAAAATATAACCTTCCAAAACTCAATGAGGAGGAAGCTAAACATCTCAATAGTCCTATAACTATGGAAGAAATTGAAGCAGTAATCAAAAAGCTTCCAGCAAATAAAAGCCTGGGACCAGATGGCTACACAGGAGAGTTTTACCAAACATTCAAGGAAGAATTAAAACCTATCCTCCTCAGACTATTCAAAAACATTCAAGAAGAAGGAACACTTCCAAACACCTTCTATGAAGCCAGCATCACCCTAATACCAAAACCAGGTAAAGACAACACAATGAAAGAGAATTACAGGAAATATCTCTCATGAACACAGATGTCAAAATCCTCAACAAAATTCTAGCAAATCGGATATAACACCATGTATATATCAGAAAGATCTTACACCATGACCAAACAGGATTCATCCCAGGAATGCAGGGATGGTACAATATCCGCAAATCAATAAATGTGATACATCACATAAAGAAATTGAAAGAAAAAAATCACATAGTCATATCAATTGATGCAGAGAAAGTATTTGACAAAATCCAACACCCTTTCTTGATAAAAACTCTCAGCAAAGTGGGAATAGAAGGAGCATATCTCAACATCATAAAAGCCATATATGATAAACCCACAGCTAACATCATACTCAATGGGTAAAAACTAAAACCATTTCCCCTAAGAACAGGAACAAGACAGGGGTGCCCACTCTCACCTCTCCCATTCGACATAGTACTGGAAGTATTAGCCATTGCAATTAGACAAGAAGAAGAAATAAAGGCATCCAAATTGGAAAAGAAGAAGTAAAGCTGTCCTTATTTGCAGAGGACATGATACTGTACATAAAAACCCTGAAGGATTCCATCCCAAAATTAATTGACTTAATAAATGAATTTGGCAATGTAGCAGGATACAAAGTTAATGCCAAGAAATCTGTGGCATTTCTGAACACTAACAGTGAAATTACAGAAAGAGAGACTCAAAAAACAATCCCATTTACCATAGCACCAAAAAAATTAAGATACCTAGGAATAAACCTAACTAAAGAGGTAAAAGACCTATATGCAGAAAACTACAGGACACTGAAAAAAGAGATAGAGGAAGATGTTAACAGATGGAAGAGCATACCATGCTCATGGATTGGGAGAATCAACATCATTAAAATGTCCATACTACCCAAAGCAATCTACAGATTCAATGTACTTCCCATTAAAATAACAACGACATATTTCACAGACCTAGAAAGAATTTTTCATAGATTCATCTGGAACAAAAAAAGACCACGAATAGCTACAGCAATTCTGAGAAAGAAGAATAAAGTTGGTGGGATCTCAATACCAGATTTCAAGCTATATTACAAAGCAACTGTTCTCAAAACAGCCTAGTAGACATATAGACCAATGGAATAGAATAGAGAACCCACATATCCACCCAAACCACTATGCTCAACTAATATTTGACAAAGGAGGCATGAACATTCAATGGAGCCAAGATAGCCTCTTCAATAAATGGTGTTGGGGAAATTGGACAGAAACATGCAAAAAAAATGAAACTGGACCACCAACTTACACCAAATACAAAAATAAACTCAAAATGGATACAGGACTTAAACATTAGAAGGGAAACCATAAAAATGCTAGAGGAATCCACAGGCAGCACAATCTCAGATATATGCCAAAAGAACTTCTTCACGGATACTGCTCCAAAGGCAATGGAAACTAAAGAAAAAATAAACAAATGGGACTACATCAAAATAAAAAGCTTTTGCACAGCAAAAGAAACCATCAACAAAACAACAAGAAATATCACTGTATGGGAGAACATATTTGCAAATGTTATCACTGATAAAGGTTTAATTTCCAAAATCTACACCCAACTTATACAACTTAATAAAAGGAAGATAAATGATCCAATAAAAAAAAAATGGGCAACGGACTTAAATAGAACCTTTTCGAAAGACGACAGAAGGAAGGCCAAGAGACACATGAAAACATGTTCAAAGTCATTAATCATCTGAGAGATGCAAATCAAAACGACAATGCGATACCATCTTACACCTGTCAGAATGGCAATCATCAACAAATCAACAAAGGACAAGTGTTGGCGAGGATGCAGAGAAAAAGGAACCCTTGTGCACTGTTGGTGGGAATGCAGACTGGTGCAGCCACTGTGGAGAACAGTATGGAGTTTCCTCAAAAAAACTAAAAATGGATCTCCCATTTGACTCTGTAATCCCACTCTTAGGAATTATCCTAAGAAATTACAAACACCAATCAGAAAGGATTTATACATCCCAATGTTCATAGCAGCACAATTTACAATAGCTACAATTTGGAAACAGCCTAGGTGCCTGTCAGCAAATGAGCGGATCAGAAAACTGTGGTACATCTACACAATGGAAGTCTATGCTGCCATTGAAAAGAAGGAATTCTTACCATTTGCAGCAACCTGGTTGGAATTGGAGAACCTTATGCTTAGTGAAATTAGCCAGTCAATGAAGGAGAAGCATCACATGATCTCACTCATTTGTGGATAATAAAGAACATTATAAACTGATGAACAAAAGGATAGATACAGAGACAGTAAAGCTTCAAACAGACTGTGAAATTACAGCAGGAAGATTAAAGTTAAGTGAGCTAGATAAGAGATCAATTAAAGGACTTATATGCATGCATATAAGCATAACCAATGAACATAGACACTGGGGGGTTGGGGTATGCCTGGGAGGGAGGGGAGCAATGGGGAGATATGTATAAAAAATTAATAAAAATTAAAAAAAATTAAAAAATAAAAATAAAAATAGAAAAGAAATGTTAAAAATAAAGAGATGAGGCGAGACCGGTGTGGCTCAGTGGATAGAGCACCGCCTTGCAGACTGAAAGGTTCCAGGTTCCATTTAGGTTGGGGGCATGTACCTTGCTTGCAGGCACATCTCCACTCTGAGGCGTGCAGGAGGCGGCTGATCGATGTCTCTCTCTCATTGATGTTTCTAACTTTCTATCTCTCTCTCTTCCTCTCTATAAAAAATCAATAAAATATATTAAAAAAAAATAAAGAGATGAGCAAAGAGATATCAAGCAAATACAAGCAAAAGAAAGTAAGAATGACAATATTAATATCAAAAGAGTAGAACCTAAGGTTAAAAGCACTAAACAAAGTAAGGAGGGACATTGTATAATAATAAAAGACAATTTATGAAAAAGAAACAATCATCATCAACATGCATGTTCTATAAAAACATGGCACCTAAGTATATAGTAATAATTATCAGAGATTTAAAGAATCTTTGATTTTTTTTTAAACAACTGTTGTGAAAATTGTTAAGGTTTTCTTTCAAAATCAGAGAGTTTGGGTATACAGAAAGATAAAGATTATTTTTTAATAAATAATTGAATTACATGTAAAGATATTTTTTTCTTCACATTCATGGACCCTTTATAGAAATCAATTACATACTTGGCCACAGAAAAAAAACTTAACAAATTCAAAAACACAAAGATTTCTTAGGCTACATTCTTTGATCATAATCCAATAAAATTAGAAATAAAAAATATGACTGAAAGACTTTTACTACTTGGAAATGAGGAAACACTCTCCTAAAAACTCTTGGATCAGAGAAATAGGAAATCACAATTGAAATTACAATCTAGATAGAGAAAGAAAGAAAGAAAGAAAGAAAGAAAGAAAGAAAGAAAAAAAAACTTATCATACCAAATATGTATCGCAGTGCAAGCTATACTCAAGAAAATTAATAGCCCAAATGTTTTTATTACCACAGGTGAAAATTAGAATTATTTGTTTAAAAAATGGAAATAGAAGAAGAGTAATGTATAAATAAACAAGTTTAATTTGGGGGGACTATAAACAATAAAGTAGGCAGACTTCTGACAAGTCTAATCAGGCAAAAGTAAGTAAAACTAAAGAAAGTGAAATTAGAATCAATAAGTGGAGCATAGCAATAAATATAGAGTATAAATAATTATCACACTCTACTCAATGCATGAGATTTCTATAGCTGATGAAATTTATGAAAATATGGAAAAAGTTAAATTGTGAAAAGACCTCCTCTCAAACCCCGAAAACCCTAGACTAAAAGGAACTGAAAAAGTTTTCAAAGAATTTGCCATCTAACAAGACCCAGAGCTAAAAATGTGTCAAGGTGAGAGTCGATGTATCAAAGTCCAAAAGCTCATAGGAATATGTGAACTCTTCAGTGTCCTGATTCATTGTTTGAATTAAAATGAAATATTGTAGCAAAAAGAGATCTGATAAAACAAAACAAATAAAACAAAATAAAAATTCAATGAAATATTCTGAAAAAAACTTCTTCAGAATATTAAAAGAACATGCCTTCTTAGCTGAGTAGGATTTAGTTAGCTAAAGGATCCAAATTGATTTGTGCATAGTCCATGATGCAGAAATAGTGCAGTAGGCCTGGAGGCACAAGAATGGGGTAGAGGAGATCAATGCAGGAGTGGGGGAAGGGGAAGCTGTAATACTTTCAAAAACAAAGATAAGTTTGTTGTTGTTGTTGTTGTTGTTTTTAAAAAAGCAAAGTTATGTTAAAAGAAGAAATGTGACAATTAAATGAGTCATAGTATTTTTTCAGCAATGGCAAGACCATCATTGCAATTAACATCCATTATCACAAGAACAGAAACTGTAAAGTGCTATATAAGGATTACTATCCTTACATTACTTGGAACAAGTACTGTATCTGAATATATGGTCGGTACCCAATAAATGTCCACTCAACTGAAAGGAATTCTTAATGCCAAAAGAATGAGCTAGGCAGTAAATAGTATATGGTTTCAGAGGAAAGAGGTTCACTGAAGGCTGCATTGGCCAGGGATGAGGGTGGTCAGATTTACAACATTTACACAGGAGAAAGGAGGTCGTTCCCCAGAGAGGAGTGCTAGGAACACAGAACTCAGAGTAGCAGGATGAAGGGACTCATAAGAGACTGTTCTTTCTCCTTGGGCACAGAGAACCAGTAAAATGTTTGTCAGAAGCTTGAGATGTACTGTATCATATTTTACAATATTCCTTTCAAAGGTGTACATATTTAAAACCAAACCTGCAGCATGCTGAGCAATTAGCAGTCTATATTTAATAGTTTAGGTCGAGTGAGGTTAATGGTCTAAAGGAGAAGAAAGAGGAGAGGAAGGGACACTGACATCACCTCATTCTGCTTCTCCATAGCCAATCCGTCACCAAGTCTTTCCCAGGGACAACCAAAATCTCAAGTCATATCCACTTCTTTCCATTACCATTACGTGCACCCTCTCCCACATAGACTTTCTGCCCTAAACTGTCATGATAATTTCTCAAATGTTTTTTCAGCATATACTCTACTCCAGTCCCCTTCAAGTCTAATAGTATTCTTCAAACCAACAAGTGGACAATTTTTAACTGAAAGGATAATATTCTCTCTGTGTCTGGATTTCTCCCTGGGTGTCTCACTCACTGTCTCACTCTGTCTCTCTGTCTCACTGTTTTCTGTCTCTGCTTCTCTCT
>JAAGEH010000039.1:7172489-7191089 GCA_011751065.1 Lasiurus cinereus | reverse complement strand
CTCCTAATATGTTCCAAGCACAATTGTAGACATTGGAAAGAGAGATTCAATTTTCTTTTCCTCACAGAGGGTATACTAGTATCCAGTAGAGCAGGCAGCAGCTACATTCATAAACATAAGTCATGTGAATTGCATACAACTACAGTCAGGAGCAATGAGCCAGATGAGAGGATGGAGCAGGATGAGGGTCATTCTTTTTTTTTTAATATAAATATATTTTATTGATGTTTTACAGAGAGGAAGAGAGAGGGATAGAGAGTTAGAAACATCGATGAGAGAAAGACATCCATCAGCTGCCTCTTGCACGCTCCCTACCAGGAATGTGCCCGCAACCAAGGTACATGCCCTTGATTGGAATCGAACCCGGGACCTTTCAGTCCGAAGACCGACACTCTATCCACTGAGCCAAACCAGTTTTGGCGGGAGTCATTCTTTTAGGAGCACCTGATCTGAGGGCTTCCGTGAGGAGGTGAGCTTGAACAGATGTTAATGAATACTTAACAATGCTGTAAGCACAGATGGAAAGGAGGGGGTTAAGGGCTACAGAAGAACATCAGCCTTTCCATTCTAAGAACTTGCAGTTTCCACAAGGGGCTTACCTGCTTCTTGAAAGATTATAAACCTGCAGCTTGAATCCAATAACTCCACTTATGCTCTAGGCCCTGAAAAGATAATATAATTCCTCTTGGGATCAAGTGATCAGATTTGCCTTGCTAATTTTAGAATGTTAAAAAATGTTGGACCCCGAGAATAGGAACTATATTGGAAACTACATTCTCAAGTAGATCCTTTTTTTAGGTAAATAAAAGTCTATTTGGCTCTTGCTGACTGAATTACACATAGTTTCCTTCGACTTTTCTAGTACTAACCCTTTGGAAATATATATAACTGGCTTAGAAAAATAAAATGCGGCTTTCTTTCCATCTCTCCCTTTGTTGTTGTTGGTTTTTCCACTTCTAGAATCTTTTATAAAGAATTCTCAGGGAAATTTAAGTTAGGTAGAAAGAGCCACAAGCTTCTAGACTGACCTCAGCTTCCAGCTTAATTCCCAAAACTTGCTGCAGTACAGATGAGAAAATTAACCCAAAGGGGTCCCTGAATGCCCCCTTCAAAAAAAAAAACAAATTTTGCTTACAGGTATATAAATGAAATATGAATTTCAACATTTACTGTATGAATGTCTTCAGAGCTATAAAAAATTACCTATTGTACAAAAAAAATGGGGCCTTTTCTAAGAGAGTTAGCAATCTGAAATGTTGATAATTTTGCAATAAAGTTCAATATTCTATTTTTACAGGGTATCCCAGAAAAGATCTTCTGTGAAGATTTTGCAAGTTCTAAGAGAGGAACTATAATGAAATGTGGGGTTTAGGTAAGAAGAAAAAAAAAGAAACGGTTGTGGTAAAACTCATTAGCATCATTTGGAAATATAATCACTATAAGGATATAAAATAAACATAAAAGATGCCAAGAGCTGGAACAAACAAGTCCAGACAATAAAGAGAAAGGCAACATGAAAAAGATGTTCTACAAAGAGAAATGCCAATGTGGACAACAGGAAAGGCTCTGGGGATGAATTCTTACAGATATGCAGCTTCTCATAAAACAAATTTTGCCCTAGCCAGTTTGGCTCAGTGGATGGAGCGTCAGCCTGCAGACTGAAGGGTTCCAGGTTCTATTCCAGTCAAGGGCATGTACCTTGGTTGTGGGCATATCCCCAATGGGGGATATGCAGGAGGCAGCTGATTGATGTTTCTCTCTCATCAATGTTTCTAACTCTCTATTTCTCTCCCTTTCTCTCTGTAAAAATCAATAAAGTATATTAAAAAAAACAAAAACAAATTTTAACATGTCCTAAAGTTTATTGTGATTATGGCTGCGCAATTCTGGGAATATCCTAAAAGCCATTGAATTATTCACTTTAAATGAGTGAATTGTTTAGAGTGCAATTTATATTTAAATAAAGTTGATATAAATAGCAGCCTTATATCCTATATAAATATATTCCAACGTATGTACTTAGAAGCAAAGGCTGGGCTATGAGAGTTTCAAAGAACCCACAAGCTTACAGTATAGGTTTTGAGCAGCCTTTGGTAGAGCAAACCATTAAACCATTTAAGAAGGGTGCAGGGACGGAATGGGTATCTTTTCATCTCACTCACCTTCTCTGTATTTTATCTACTTTTCCCCTAGATGTCTCCTCTCCACTGTCCACCACTCCCTTCCACACGTTTCTCCGCCTAGTTGCCATTGTTGTCCTGATTGTTCTTGTCTCTCTTACTTGTTCACAGTATTAAATTGAATTGTGGGTGTATGACCTACTACATATATGTATTTTTAAAAGTTCTTGATTTCCTGGAAAAACTTTTATGATTTTCTATTTTTCTTTTAGTTTGTTTTAATGAAAAACAATGTTGTCATTTTTCTTCTGGACAGTAATAGATCATGTGTGTTTCTAGAAACCTCAATTCAAGCCATTATAAATATATCAGAATTTGACTTTTGTTTAAATCCACAAGCAGGTTATGTCAATTGGGAAGTTCAGTCGGATAAGACAAAACAGGTCACTTTCTCAATTTAAAAGATGCCAGAATTATTTCTGGGTCTCAAATATTTGTAACGAATCATGAATATTTGGGCTTTGGCCACAAGAAACTCACTTCACATCATATTTAGACTTCTTAGTTGAAATTCCTCTTTAAATAGGACCATTTTTTTCAAAATTCAGAGTTCAAACTTAGAAAATCATTTCAAGCAGAGAGAGAATACTTGTGAGGTCAAAGGCACGCCATGCCATAGACATCTATGGTAGTGAACTTGTTCATAAATCTTTGCCATGTAAATGAAGTCACCAAGCTTACAAGAAAATGTAACTGAAACCCACTATTTTATAGGATTGTAGTACATTTTTTTTTGGAAGTAGGATAAGAGGCTCTCCTCCTTTACTTCCTCCCTCCTTCATTCAAAGCAAACTGGCTCCAGGACAGGCCCTCCCCAAAGGTCCATCGTCTCATTAAGGCCTTTTTTTTAGGCATGATCTCATCATTTCCAGTTAAATAGTAATAAATGATTTGTAAGGAGCGACTTTCATCAGTGCCTTATAAATAACCACCAACGGCTGCATTTGACTTATTTAAAATATTGACTCAGACACTTGGATGCACACAAGGGTACTAGCTCTGCAACCTCTCAATTCCTTTACACCAGACAAGTTAGAGTAAGTCCACAGAGTCTGCTGAAGAGATGGGTGGCACAGCATTTCACAGACAGACCATTGTAGGTACTATCCGTAGGCCCTGGGTAGAAAAAACAAAAGCAGTGGACCATGTTCCTGGGGCAGTTCCATCTCTGCAGATTTTCCTATTGATTCTGCTGTAAATAAGTGAACATGACTCTCCTGTCCGTTGCCAGTGCCCTTCAGATGCAGAATCCATCACAGGCTGCTCTCAAGTGTCCCCACGTGTAAAGAGCAAGTTTGCATTGCCAATTACTCAGGTGACAGAGAGCCTTCCCTCTCTGCTGCTTGCAAGTGATGAAGAATGATTGCACTTTTTTGCAAACATGGCTAGAATTGAAGGGTTTGAAAGGAAAGAATATGGTTTTACAGCTTAATCCTGTCATCAGATAAACCCAAAACCTTAATCAAAATAATTATTTTTAGAAAGAATGTAAAGGATGTAGGCTAAGAGTCAGAAGACCTGAGCTTGAGGACTATTGACTCTTCACTAACCAAGGCTCTGAGCAAGCTCACTACAACATGGTCAAGTCATGCAAGTCTTTGACACAGTTTCCTCAACAGTCAACTGAGATCACCTAAAATGTTTGTCCTTCCCATTTTCCAGTCCTGTTGTAGAGATCAAATGAGGGTGCAAACACATGCTATGAATATATATAATGCATTGCAGATGTTAGTTAGACAGAGTTAAAGCCATTTCCAACCCATGGGTACAGAACTCCTAGCATTAGAACTATATCTCCTAACCTATGGTAGATTGGATCATCGACCCCAGTCCCTTACCCCTTCTTGCATATGTCCTTCATTGTATAACTTTGTAAGTCTTTCCTCTGAAGCCAGAATATACTTCCCTTAGGGTGACCAACCATCTTGTTTTCCCACAATGTGGCTTTCGGTAGTAAAACCAGGAAAGTTCCCAGCTAGTCAGTATAAGACTTTCACAACTCTTGCCTTTGGACTTGCTTTGGCCAATGATATTCTAGAAGAAATGTCACAAGCAAAGTTTGAAATAAGCTTGAGTGGTGGTTTTTGAGCTCTTGAACCTCTGCCAATTCTATAAGAAGAGTGTCCTTCCCCAGAGTAGTTGCTGCTTCTTCAGCCTGGGTTCCTGCATGACCTGCAGGAAAAAGCCATGCCCAGATGGACCAGTCTGGATATGGCTTAGATCAGTCAACTCCCAATTGAACTACTGATAAGTGAATCAGAATCAATGGCAGGTGTTTTAGGCCTGACTATTGGGATGGATTGTTACACAGCAATAGGTAATTGATATACAACATGTTTCTTCTACTACTGACAATCTTTTACTTTTCTATCATCAAGTATGGATCTCAAATTCTACTGCTTTTGGGAAGGGTAGTTAAGTCTTGCTTTGGTGGTACAGACTTCTCAGCAACTTCCTGTCTATTGTATAGAAGTAGAATGGCAATGTTGCAATTATTCATCTTGAGTGGTATATGAATAAAATGAAAGTATATGCTTGAGTGAGTAAAAATCTCAAAGACACTTATTGTGAAGGTTTGTGCTATGTTCCCCTTAAAGAACTACTCCAGATGTCAGAAACCAACATGCCAAAGGAACAAGTTTGTGATTTCAAAAGAAAGGTAGAGATGAAGGACACAAGTTTTGCACCACCCTCAGTATCCCTCTACAAAGGCCTGTGAAATACAAAACATGGAAAATCTTCATCAGAGATGGAAGCTCTGAGTAGAGATAGCTGTCTGTCCCTAAAATGTTCATCTTATCTTAGATTTTTTTAAAAATTCTTTGTTCTTCTGCAATATATGAAAGTTTCTAAAATTTGTGCTTCACCTCGCTTATATATTTGTGGTATCAATTCTAGCTTTCCTAAAAAGCACATTTCTATAAGTTATCCAATGCAAAGCAAGCACTCTACACAATTAATGATTATTAAAATCATGCATGAATGCATATGACGTAACTTGTTGAGGTTTCCATTCTATTGTCAAAGAAAAAGTAGATTAAAAACAGACTGATCCCAATTTAGGAATGATTGGTGTATGAAAATATAGGCATAGGTAAATGATAGCTAAAGTGGTTTATCATTGGAACTACAAAAACATGTCATGTTTGTTTTTCTTCTTTTCACATAACCTTATTTTTTTAATTCCCCCCCCCCAAGTTATGTAATTTATACTAGAGGAGGGGAAATGTAAAAACAAGGCATCTGAACCAGTTAAAGTTCAATTTTTGTTCTTCTTCAAGATCCCGGAGGCAAGGAACCTTTCTGCTCACTGCCCATAGTACTGGGCCAGGTCTCACAAGTTCAGGCTCCATTTTCCTCAGTCTCCTAGGAATTGTTCTGGAGCTTCTACTCCATAGCCAGGCTGGGCTCAGAACTTGGCAACTTTGTGCTCCGCAATGGGATTGAAACTTCCAGCAATTGTCAAAATCAGGGGCTCTGTTATGGGTAGAGAAGGACTAGGAATACTTGAAGCACCTGGGAATTGCCCAGAGAGGGTGATCTGGGACCCCAACTGTGTAGTCGGGGCAAGGAGAATCTGTTTTGAAGTAATCACACCAGGATCTTTGTCTTTTAAGGTGCGTGTGTGTGTGTGTGTGTGTGTGTGTGTGTGTGTGTGATTAATTCGGTGTCACAGAAAATTGTTAACATTGGCTTTGTTTCTGGGTGATTGGAGTCCTAACAAAGAGAAGAAAATCTGTAAAGACTCAGCCTAACTGTGTAAAGAATCACAAAGTACAGGCATTTATGTGATCTGCTCACCATTCATTTGTAAGAGCCTCCCAGCACTATAACAATTATCCATATTGTTAAATGTGGATGTTGCCAGATTAACTGTTGTAAATTTTAATTAATTGCAACACAAAATATTTGGCACATGCTCAGTCATCCTAGTCAGCTGTCCCTGAAGCATTATCATCTGCTCCAACTCTGAGAAACATCAGAGAACATTGATCACGGTGGCAAGATGAGTCCTGCGTACGCACACTTAATCACTTTCTATGTGGTTATCACTACGTATACCAATCTAGCAAATTTTTCCAAATTTTAAATAGCAAAATTGTTTGAATTCTTTAAAAGCCAAAATGCATTTCCTAGTTTTCGACATGTCTCCCAAATATTGTTCCTATTTTGCACCAATATACCAACCAGATGGCTCATTTTCATCTTATTTACACTATTTTTTCCAGCCAAACAGTATTAATCCAACAGTATAAACTGATCCATGTAAACTTCTTGCTGCCCAAGACCTACAGCAGCCTATTCTCTTCCTTCTTGTCCCTGGTGGGGTCACCTCGTGGTCCTCCATCCCTCTGTCCAGACTCTTCACCCTTAGAAATGTTTCATCTCTCTCTAGTGTCTTCTTTCCTTACCACTAAAGCCTTGATGGGTGGTCTTCAGACCACCACCTCTATTTCAGAACATTTTCTTGTCTTGATATAGCTGTAAAAAGACTCTTTGCTGAAATAGAATCACCCACATGTATAGATGTCCTAACCCAGTAGCTAGATGAATCTGGAACTTAAAACATCTATGGGTCTTTTTCTTATGCTTTTACTACCCCTATTATTGTGTAGCTTACTCAGTCAATTAATTAATCTGTATATACTGAGAGCCTAAGAGGAGCCCAGTATTTTGTTTGGACTTTTGAGAAAACTGAAAGCATAACCCTAAACTAAAAGATCATATATCCATATATTTAGTTGGGAAAGAGAAAGTTGTGGGGGGAGGGAAAACTAATCTGTAAAAAAATAAATAAAATAATATCATACACAGAATTGAATTGATTATACATGTAGTAAAATATAGTAAGGGAGGACAGTGTGATGTGAGGTTAGAGGAAGCAGTTTAAAGGAAGATGGATTTGACGGGACTCTGAAATATGGGTAAAATTTAGAGATGTGAACCCAAAAGGAGTGTGACCTTGGAAAAAGTGTCAAAACCAATGTAGAAGCTCTAGTAGAGGAGTATTATATGATATCCTGAAAGTTCTGTCCTAAAAAGATTTCTGTGGTAGTTCTCTACATGTAATAGTGGAGCTAAAAGAATTAGGAAAACCAATTTTAGACACAGCTCTACTAAGAAAACCTCTAACATCTTCTTGTTGTCCATCTACTCAAACTCTGTGTCCAAGCATTCAAGACTGATAGAAGTGGAGCTTGGGTTTTATGGCTCAGATTGAAGAAATGGCTACAAAACACTGTAGACCATAGAGCTTAAGCATTTAAAAGATAAAATGGCCAACTAATTACTCATCTCATTTTATAGGTGAAAATAATGATTTACAGAGAATTTAAAGCTTAAGGTTCAGAGATCCAGTACTCTGCATCATAATATTCCCAAGTTAATTTGTGAATAAATCTCAGGTTCAGAAGAGAAGTACACTTGCAAGGAAGATTCTTTATATGAATTTTCTTGATATGAATCCTTATATGAATTCTCTTCACTGAAAAACCATCTCAATAGTTCCCAACAAAAGACAACAAGGATTTCAGTTCTATACAATAGAATAAAATTTTCAATGTAACCAATATTTTTTTGAATTAAAATAAATATACACAAATCTAAGTATTACTTTGTGACATGAAAGATAAAGGAAAAGCAATTCTTAAAATATATTCCACCAAAGAAAATAAGAGCAAAAACAAACAAACATGAACTATAGATAAAATATGTGAACATCTTGGGAGACTAGGTGAGATAAAACACTAATCAAGATGATGACATCTTGTTTCTATCTCATTGAGAAAAAGTGCCAAGAATCAACATTTTTCTCCTCTTAGCTGCTTTTATTCTGAGGCCAGAGTACATCCTAAAATTATTAAGAAATCCAAACACCCAGACAAGAAGTTCTTTCTGAGAGCAAAGACTTTTCCTTCCTCTGGCTCTATCTTATCTCTGCCCATATGTTGCCCAATCTCCAGTTGGCTTTACCCTCCATCCAAGCCCAGCTTCTCCTAGGCCTCTACCCATGCTCTGTTTCTATCTCCAAGATTTACTTGGCCCCCTTCTCCCAAAATGGCTTATTCCCTCCACTCTACCTATTTAAAATCCCTAGAGTCTAGAAGACCAACTTCCTCAGGAAGTTACACCAACCTAACCACCCACAGCAGGCACTGGTTAAAAGTATCCTGTCATCTTATGTTGTTCCCTGACCACATATGCCCATCTTTCCTGTTCAGGTTATACGTTCTTTCAAAGCTGAAAAAGCAGCTAACATGTTTTCTAAATGTTTTTTAAGTGTATTATGGAGCTCAGTATTAGTCTTCTAATTAATTTCAATGCCAACCCTGTGCATAAATCCCCTCAAGACATCATCTACTCTCTAAACAGAAACCAATGAAACAAGCAGTCTTAAATGTGCTGGGTTTTCCAAATCTTGCAGAGTATATTGCAAAACAAGTAATTGAACTAGATCCTTTGTTAAACCTGGTTCAAATCTCATTTAGCACTCTGTTTTAGACTTATGAAGAAATAGCCACATGTTAATATCCTTTCTTGCCACTGCAAATGAAAAGACACTGAAAACAGAATTTGATGAGGACTGTGATAAAATCTTTTTATTAATATATACTTTGGATGGCAAGGGGTAAGGAAGAAGAATTAAAGAGAACTTTATAATAAATCAAAGAAAATGTGACCATGGGAGATGCAGCGAGTCACAGCATTGCAGGACCCTAAAACACAGAATACAATCAGCCACTCAAAGGAAAGTCTTGGGAAATGAAGCAGACACTGAGGAGTTTGCCCAGCTCATTAGCAAAAGCCTGGAATGAGAGAGACTTGATAAAGAAGGACTAGTCAAGAGGGAAAGAATAATTATATCAATATTTAGACTACCACAGAGAGACAGATGGAACCTGGATGGGAGGGGTAAATTTGTTGTCCAAAAAGAGAGAACAACGCCACCCAGGGCCCACATGAACTGGTCAGTCTGAAGGCATTTCATGCTGGAACATGTGAGATGCGCTCTAATGCCTTAAGCGGCCCTAAATGAGCACTGGTGATAACACAGGGTTAGTGTGTATCTCAAAGGTTTCCTCCAGCTCCCAGACAATATCGTTTGGCCTTGTGATCATAACTAGCACACTTCACTGCCTCTGCAGATGCTGGGAGGGAATACTAGAAGTATCACACTTGGGGTTTCCCTGAGCCCTTTCCTCCTGGAGTGTCTGTGAGGAGCAGCAGCTGCATCTCCTCATGGGTAATCACGCTCTGAGCCTGGTTCTGGCACCTCTGGTCGGCCAGGCACTGGGACCAGGGCTGCCCTGGGACGCGTGCTGAGTGGCCTGTGGGCTGGCTGTGGACCAGAGAGGGACTGCAAGGAGAGCCAGCCACACAGGCTCTGGCAGCGGGGTGGCCACCGGGGCTGAGAGCTGGAGGAATGAGCTTGTGATGAAACCACTATAAATCTCTGTTTAAAAATTCTTGTTAAGCTTTTGTTTTGTTTTGTTTTGTTTGAATGTTGTTTAAACATCTTCGGTTCTGGAAGAGAGGCGAGCTCTTGAGTTGCTCAGTTCTAAGGAACTTCTCCACTGAAGCCCCGCATGGCTGACGAAGCATAAGAATCTTGATACTTATGTATCAAGAAACTAAGTGTTTAATGTAAAAACCTTGCAGTTCAGTGGTCCTTTTACTGATAATCTACCTGTCAACAGAGGGAGGCTTTCCTTTTGTTTTGATAGGAAAAACACTGTCACTGGGGTTCATTTTATCTCCAGAATAGAGATATGTCTTCCCAAATGTTATGTGTCCTCTATGTGCCCCTCACAGAAGATGCCCAGGCCATCTGAGGAACAGGAGCATAATGAAGGGCTACTTGATATTGCTCAAATGGGAAAACATACTCAAGGTTAAAGAAGAGAAAAAAATGGAGATAGCTATGAGACTAAAATCAAGATAGATGTCAAATCTTTTGATGTCAAAATGACCCTCCCAGTCAAAACCAGTCAGTGCCTAGAACAGTGTCTATATACAGCAGATGCTGAATATATATGTTTGCTGAATGAGGGTGAAGTTGAAATGTGAGAATAAAGTAAAATAAGATGTTCTGCTATAGTGATGCTAGGAAGAGACACAGGGAAGAGTTAACTAATCGTGAGGTTAGACATGCATGAGGCTTTTGGAAAACACTATGCACATTTTTACATAGAAGTGCTTCCCAGATGTCTTAATGCCAAGTTACACATCGGTGTAATGAGCACTGGGTGAGATGAGATGGAATTCATGAGGACCCGGGCAGCCAACATGGGAGTCGCGGCCCACGAGCCTACCCATCACTCCCAAGAGCTGGCAGATCTCTGTCACCTTTAATAGTGTGGGCTTGCGATTCTCTGCTTTTAATGTTTGTAGTAAGTTCTTTCTAAGGAAATGAGTGACAGTATCTCGGTGCCCAAAGCCTCATCACCGCCTGCTGAGGGCCTGTTGTAATTGCAGGTAAAGTATCCCAGAGGAAATAAATCATCCTTAAATTAAATTTAAAAATATACTTGCCCCCGAAAATTGGTCAAAACCCCCCCCCTCCAATCACCCAATGTACCATATGTAACGTTTTTTTACTGAGAAGAACCTTAGGCTGTTTCTACCTGTGACTTAATAAGACATCGTTTCTCTGTTAAGTCCGAGATTTTTGGATTGGGGTGCCTGCCCAATAAGTACCAATTCGGATGAAGATTTTCACCGAGCACCATATCCTCTCCCCCTCACACATCTGGTCCTCAGTTCCAGCAGCGTTCTTGCAGTTAATGTGGCCTTCAGACTGGGTGTTTGCCATGTGACAGCATCGGGGACATAAGTTTAAGAAGAAGGTGATCCTCTTCCCTACTTCTCTATCTTTGTGTGGGTTTGATTGACCTGCGAGATGAAAAGAGCCTAAGGTGGGAGTTCAACCGAGCCTACTGGTCAGACCAACCACCACCCCTGCCCCTCCAGCTAACTGAGTCACCACCTGGAGGAAAGCTGCGCACTTGCTAGGACCAATCACTTTAACCTGTTATATGAGTGAAGGATAAATGTCTACTGTCTTTGAACTACTGGACAATTTGGGTCTGGGGGTGACAGCTGCTCATTACCAGATGAACACAACTCCCATCCTCGTGGTCTGCAAAGCCCCCGCTCTGAGTCACTCTAAGTCTGACTGCAGGGGCCTCTTCCAAAATTAAATTCCAGCTATTCCACAGTATGTACTGGGCATGGGAGCCTACTAGTCAGATCAACTGCGGAGGGTGGCTGCCACCCTTGCCCCTTAGCTACCTGGGCCACTGTAGGACTCCAGTCCCCTGGTCCCATGGACCAGCAGCTTTATCCTAGGCCTATTCAAACGAGTGGAATCTCCCATCTGTTTTATTGGCTGACACCATAAATTGTCCTGACCTCAAATGAATTTTATGTATTTTTACAAACATAACATTTCTTGCCATTGTTTAATCTGAGATGTCTTGGGGATTTATTAATAGTTTCATAAAGATATTTTCTGTTTTATCTGACTGAAGTATTTGCCTAGGATAAAAAATATTCTTTTTTCCATGCATTTTTTATTCTCTATTTGCTCTTGGCACACACAAGACAGTAACTCCACACTTGACTCAAACGCTAGGTAACACACATTCTTAGGAATACAAAGTCAATGGTCAGACCTCAGAAAAAAAGAAATGAATACAAGATGATTGTTTAACAGAGGACGACTGTAAAAATGAAAATCATTTAGAACCAAGCTATACCGAAAGATCAGAAATGTCCCCAAGTGCTTGGCTACTCCAGGTGGACTGGTGGCTAGGGGAACAAGTAAGAAATGCAGACTCTTGGGCCTCTGAGCCAGCTCTGCCCTTGAACAAAGTTCCCAGGTGATTGGTGTGTACATTTAAGTGTGAGAATTTCTGGTCCAAGTATCACAAAGATCTGATGGCATAATTGCCCATCAAATCATATCCTGTCAGGCATCTGTAGTCTGAGTAGTAAAAAGGTCAGGGCCAGTTCTCATTTTACTGAAGCTTAACTCCTTTCTGGATGCACTCAACCTAATGAGCCTCCCTGTAAATCTTGCACCTACACCTTAAAATCACTTCCACTTAAAAATGCAAAGTGACTTAGCATAATGATCTCCAGGTCCATCCACACTGTCACAAAGGGTAAGATTTCTCTTCTCTAGGTGAAATAAGCCAGTCAGAGAAAGACAAATGCCATGTGATCTCACTTATATGTGGAATCTAATGAACAAAATAAACTGACAAACAAAATAAAACAGAGGCATGAATGCACGGAACATACTGACAGCTGTCAGAGGGAAAGGGTGTTAGGAGCTGGATAAAAGACAGGGACTACAGTGCAGTGATAGCCAGAGGGAAAGGGGATGGGAGTAGTTGGAGGTAGGCAAATGGGGGATAATTGAGGATGAAAAAGGACTATGCTTGGGGTGATAGGTGCCCAATGCAGTGTGCAGAAGACGTTTTGTTGAGTTGTACACTTAAAACCTGTATAATATTGTGAACCAATGTCACCCCAATAAATTCAATTTTAAAATGCATAGTGACTAGTTAAACTCTGGAGGAATCACTGATTGCCTATTGTCGTGCCCAGAGTTCGGGGTCCCCAATAATCCACCACTAAGGAGCCTTTTCCGATGCAAAAGCAAAGAGTCTTTATTCAAACCCGGGTTTGGCTCTCAGCCTCTTTCTGACGCAGCAGGGAGATGAGAGAGGGGACCGGGCCGGAACGATGAGTTTTATGGGGTAGGATAATTAGGGGGCTTGGGAAAGTGATGAAGGTTACAGAGATTGGTCACTTGAATTGGGTCTTTCTGTGGTTAAGCCTAATTAGGACCTTAGCTGTGTCCCTGGAGCTTCATTGGTCCATTTGGGTGGGGGTCAGGGAAGTTAAGACATTGCTGGCACACCTGTGGCCACTCCCAGAAAAGGGAGGGGTTTTAGGCAGGGGTCCCAGCCCTATAGGACAAGATGGAGGGGAGTTCATTTCCTTTCACTGTCTTTCTGTTGTCCAAATAAATGTGAGGGAATGGTAGATAAGATTTGTGAAGTTGACAGGAACTAATCTTGCAGAGAGAGGGAAAAAGAAAAAAAATATTATGAACATGGTAGTTCATGCCTTTTAGTGTCATTTTATATATATTCTTAGAACATAGTGAACATAGTGTTCAAAATGTGAACATAGTGTTCAAATTATTTTTTATTTAATAATATAAAAATAAAAATTTCCTATATGAATATAACATTTTTAGTAGACATATGGTATTCAACTTTTGAATTTTCTATGATTTCTTAATCTACACTCTAATACTGAAATTGGCTACTAATTTTTCACTGTTCTAAAAATGCCCCATAGAGCCCTAGCTGGTTTTGCTCAGTAGATAGAGAGTTGGCCTATGGCCTGAGGGTCCCGGGTTGGATTCTAGTCAAGGGCACATGCCTAGGTTGCAGGCTCGATACTCAACAGGGGGTGTGCAAGAGGCAGCCAATCAAAGATTCTCATCATTGATGTTTCTATCTCTACCTCTCCCTTCCTCTCTGAAGTCAATAAAAAAAATATTTTTAAAAAACAGTGCATAAATCATCCACAAATTTTAGTTCATATTTCTGATTTCTCCTCTGAGATAAATCTTAGAATTTTTAATACTAAAACTTTAAATCCATATGAAATTTACCTTGTTTTGAGATAAAGTAGCATTCAAATTATTTTTTAATGGTTGCTCCATCACCATTATTAAATGATTCACAAAGTTTTATGACACAGATTAATTAAATTTACTGGGTAATATTGGTTAATAACATCACTTTCAGAGATACAAGATTATAATTCGTCTCCTATGTACCTTGTTGCATGCTCACCACCCAAAGCCGAGTCTCCTTCCATCCTATATAATAAAAGACTAATGTGCAATTTGTCCCGAAGGTGGGAGTTTAAACAACCTTCAGAGTGTAGTGCAGAACATGGCAGGCATTGGCCATGCAGCACTGGCAGTGGACAACAGTGGAGGTGTTGCCAGCCCCAATGGGCCCCATGTTCCCCAATGAAAGTGGGACCATGTCAGGATGGTGGAGCAGGCGAGAGGGTGATGCCAGGCCAAAGTGGGTGTAAGCAGGGGTCCAATCACCCCACCAATCACCCCACAGATGGCAATCAGCAGTGGCAGCAATAGGGAGGGCAGGGCAAAGCAGGTACAAGTGGGGGCCCAGATTACCCTACAGATAGGCCCTGATCACTGGCCAGGCCTAGGGACCCTACCTGTGTATGAATTTCATGAACCAGGCCTCTGGTTACTATATATTTGACTTGCTTTTCCCACTTTGCCCTTCCCCTATTATTATTCTTCTCTAGTTACTTTTTGTTTTATATTCCACACATGAGTGAAATCATACACTCTGTATTCTTTTTTGTCTAACTTATTTCATTTAGCATAATACTTTCAAGATCCATCCATGATAACACAAATGGCAATATTTTATCTTTTTTATGGTTGAGTAGTATTCCATTGCACACATATACCACATCTTCTTTATATAATCATCTGTCAATAAACACAGGTGATTTTCATGTCTTGACTGGGCACTTGAGAAAGCCAGACCATGGAGGACCTGTCCAATGAGAGCTGGAGCCTAGATTAAGGAGGAGGTGTAGCCTGAGGGACAGCCCGGCTGTGATGCAGAGAGCAGACTAAGGAAGAGGAGGCAGTACAGGCACAGGGCTTTAGCAACAACAACAACAACAACAACAAAAACTATTTTGTTTTTGGCTTTCAAAACTTTAGGAAGGGGTTTACTAGATATAAACTAATTTGTAGTCTATTATGCTTTTAGTCAACTTTGCTGCTAAGTCAGTTTTGTTCTTTCCCTTCATCCTGGATTGTGTTGTACACACCAGAGTAGATTCACCAGAAAGTTCAAGTTCAAGGACCATCAACTACCCAGGCAGCTTTCATGTACTAGCAATGGAGTTAGCAACAGGTTGATGTGGCCTGTTCTGTTAAAATGCAAACTCAGGCAGCTATGAATACAGTCTTCCTTCTGCTCTGACTCCCTTGCCATCACAATTACCCTAATGTTAGATTGCACTAGGGAGGCATTTTTAGAATTATTCTAAAAAACATTTAGTTGTGGATCCATTTCTGTTTCATTTTGTGGAATGTACTTGTAGGATCCAAAGTCACTTCCAGGAGTAGTAAATTACCGCCTGTCAGTCTGGCCTCTGAATAGATTTTAGAAACACATCCACTATCCTGACCCACCAGGCCTCTTGAAATGAAAATGTTAGAGGACATATCATAATTGGTATGTGACTTGCAATACTCGATATTGGAAATATGTGCATTGTGAAGAAAAAATAAGGTTTAAATGTCTGCCAACCTTCAAATGTGCAATCTTATATAAGAGGAATCATTTATCTTAAACACTTGGTTCAAACTGAAATCCTCTCCAGTCAGAAACACACTTAATAATTCACCATATATTTTCTTAACTTATTTTATGGGAATAGTGTGAAGTGTCAGAATTCCTGGGTTTCCAGGGGACAGGCTTGTAGAAGAGTAACAATCTAATGAAAGCGAGTGCTCAAATAACTGTTCGCTGGCTGGGAACAAGGAAATCCTGAAAGTGAAGGCAGCAGTAGCCAGATTTCCATGGGTGGAGGAGCAATTAGGAGACCTGTGATGTCATATTAAAGAAGCTTGGACATGAAGAAAAGGCAAGAAATCCCCTGATTAGAAATTGAAGGAAATTTAAGATCAAGGGGCAAAGATTTTCAAACAAAATTAAGATAAAGGTGACTTATGCATATAGTTATGCTGAAGTTAAGGAGCAAGTGGAGAAGGAATGGCTGAAGATATAGGTCAGAAATGGTGGTCTCAATGGGCTCCATTTCCTGCATGAATGGGAGAAACAAACTTTTCTGGGCTTATCTATGAAACGGGGACCATGATAGCTTCTTGTCTTCCAGCATTGGCATGAGGATTGAATGGTGTATTTTTAAGAGTAAAAACATTGGGCTAGGTGAGATCTCCTTAATATAGACTAATCTACTGATTAGTCTGAGTTCAACTATAAAAATTAATGTGCAATGGATCAATATGAATCATTAGTAAAATCAGAGTTTTGCATAGTCTCCTGGATCATAGTTCTCAGAACCTGACTGAATTGATGAATTGAGTGAAAAATAAGAATAATGGTGACAAATTTTGGCAGTCCCCATCCCAATATTATGTGCTTGAGTGTCCTGACTCAGAGGCTTAATTTATCCAAACTTTAGGGCCAGAATTTACCTATCACAGGGATGGAAGCATTATAGACCTCTTATCTTGCTTTTATTAAATTCTCAAATAACTGCCCACACCCAAAGAATCCATTAGCTACAATTTGGCTTCCCCTGAAATTCTGTATTCAAAGAAATTTGAGCATTCTCTTTTGATTTTATTGTTACTATGCACTCATACAAATTTGTCCCCTGGAAACCCAGAATTCTGACAAATTATACTTCACATCATTTCTATCTTTTCTCCCTTTAGTCCTGGCTGACTAAAGACAACCTTCAAGATGACCTTTAGAAACCATGTCTAAAGCTAGCACTATTCATTCTCCTCTTTAATTTTGTTACTGTGAAATATAAACAGACATGGCTCTGGATCTCTGAATGACTTCACAGAGCAATCTCCCCAGTAACCTCTTTGCCTGCCTTTCACATCTTACATATACAAAAAAATTGAACTTCTGTTGTGTGTGAGACATTATACATTGTTTGGTTTATTCTCTACAGAATTACTCTAATGAAAATAGCATCATGAGCATTTAACCTGAAGCCAAATGATAAGAAGGAGCTAACTATTCAAAGACTCCTGTGCAGGATGGGGAGTGGAGAAGTGTGGCAAGAAGATATAACTGCTGATAGCAACCTGAGCAGCATCTTGGTGTATTATCTCTCATTGAAATTAACAGATGTCATCCTAGTTTTATCTACTGATCTAAAAAATATCTGTTAATATAAATCAGCTCCTAAAAAAAGATCATTAAGTGTATTAACAAACTTCGGATTCTGAGGCCAAATTTTAGAGTATGGTGTTGTTACTTAGTTAAATTCAATTTTATACAACCATCTGTTGTATTGTCAACTTTTCATCATGTCCTAGATTTGACCTTCTATTGTAATATTATTGCATTAAAATTGTTAGGATCATAAATACAGACATGCTCTGTGCTGCACTGATGTCTACAAATTTCTGTGGGTTTCTCAAGCACTTTCTGAATAGAAGTTGTTGAGTCACATATCTTTTGTTTTCCTCATTCAGATTTTGCTGAGTCACTAAGCTCTTCTTTAGGCCATTGCAAGCCTTGTTATTGTGCTTATATTTGACATGGTCCAAAGAGCTCAGAGTCATAGTTGTTAGTTGAAAATGTGAGAGGAGCAATGCACTGATATAAAATTTTATGTAACCATGATCTAATGTTCCTAGTGCAACAGAAAGCTGTGATACACATATAGGTCCACAGACAAAGCCAAGATTTTTACATATTATCTCCCTGGAGAACTCATAGACTTTCATTTGTGGGGACTCAAGGAGAATTTTCCTAGTTTTTCATTCTATCTTCCTAGTCCATGCCTTTTTGGGAAGATAATTCTGATAGAAAGAAAGCACACACAGATCATAAACTGAACTCCCAGGAATGACTGCACAGAGTCAACCACACTTAGGTCCTCAGGCAAGTATCTCAGTCCTGTGTGACTTGGAGAGAAGGGGCTCTCGGGTGAGTGGGAAAACTGACAGGCCCACAGGCTGTCCTCAGCCAAGGTTAGGAGCTTCTCATCACCCACTCTTCTCTTTAATTTGTTGCTGTGAAGAGCCTATTTGTTGCTGTGAAATATAAAGAGATGTGTATATATCAGCCTTCTGGTCTCTCAGGTTCCTGTTATCCTAAAAAGCTAAATCCAAATATTGTTTCCTCTTTAGCCTTCTTAGGTTCAACTGATTGGAATTAATATCTTCCTCCCCTGTGATGTCCTACCTATTATTTAGGATTATGACATTTACATGTTTACATACATCATCAGTGATTGTTTTCTTTCACTGAATTGAAAGTTTCTTGAGGATAGAAATTGTATTTTGTGACTAGGCCTGATAGAGTTCATTTTTTAATAATAAGCATTCAGTCCTAGCTGATTGTGGCTCAGTTGGTTGAGTGTCATCCCATGTACCAAAAGATTGCTGGCTCAATTCCAGGTCAGAGCACTTGCCCAGGTTGTATCTCGAATCCAGTAGGGGGGTGTACAGGAGGCATCTGATCAATGCTTCCCTCCCATCGATGTTTCTATCTCTCTATACCTCTCCCTTACACATTCTCTCTCTCTCTCTCTCTCTCTCTCTCTCTCTCTCTCTCTCTCTCTC